>WRNY01000026.1:0-496993 GCA_012978405.1 Pseudocercospora macadamiae
TACCACGACATCTACACCTACTACGTCAAGACCTCCGTTGCAACACTCCAACTCAAGCTCCCAACTCTCGAAGAAACTGAACGTAAATTCACCTACCTTATATCCCAAGGCCAACCCTTTGTCGTGGCAGTAATCAACGACCAAGTTGCAGGCTTCGCTTACAGCGACGCTTTCAACGAACGTCTCGGATATCAGCATACGGTCGAAGACTCGGTCTACTTACATCCCGATCACTGTGGAAAAGGACTTGGCCGGAAATTACTGCAAGCCGTATTCGATCGTTTAGGCAAGGAATATAAGGTTGTGATCGCGAAGATGTCGATTTTGCCAAAACAGGCTCCTGAGGAGAATGCGTCGTGTCGATTGCATATGGCCATGGGGTTTCGGGTTGTGGGGAGGTTGGAGAATGTTGGGTTCAAGTTGGATACGTTAGTTGATGTTATTATTCTTCAGCTTGATCTCGAACGATGATGATGGCGATGACGACGATGTTTTGATTGATGGTTTGTGCAAGGCAATGCATTTTCTAGAATAGGAAGAATGCTCGAAGCATAGCCACGTTTCGAATGCATTCTCGATCTGGGTATATCCAGGAAGACTTGTTCTGGGCACGTGGTTGTGAACTTCAACGCAGACAAGTAAGACCGGTCGGACACCAAGGAATGGAGGTGATTGATTGATGCCTAGACATTCAACATCCAAGATATTTCCCTCGGTTCTTTCCTGTTGCGTCTGGCGTGCATCAACCCAGATCAGATGAAGACTTCGGATCTCCACCTCTTGTCCACCACAGCCAAGAAAGACGGTGAGGGAAAGCCCATGTGGTTACTGCAAGTGATTCCTGCACCGAAGGGTTCCAGAACGCGCAAGCACCATACCAGATCCTGTAGATACTTGAATACCTACACATGTGCAGTTCTATCAGGCGGACACCGCGGCTGTTGTCTTTCTGCAATGCTGTACGAGCTGTATGCAAGTCAGTCAGCCACAGTAAACGCCTCTCTTCCATGCCGAGTCCAAATTTTGCGGTGGCTGTCGCGTCTGATTCTTTGTTTAGCAGTCGCCAGCAGTAAGCCTAGATTTAAGGCTGATGTCAAAGTTTCAATAGTCTTGCAGCATTCGCAAATGTCCGTAAGGCTTATGCTGGGGAAGTTCGTATCAAGGCAAGCCTGATAGCAACGTAGTCCTGAAGCAGACAATGGTATCGGACTTTGGGACTATGTTGGCTGGCTTTTCGTCCAGCAGAAGAAGATGTTGCGCGTGTGCATCTAACGGCAAGTAACGGTGGTGTATGCAGTCCCCTCACGGCGGCAGAAATAGTGAGCATGTGCCCACCCACAGCCTCGAGGTGTGAGAACAATCCTGCCGCGGTATTTTATTTGACAGGTGGAGGTGGAGAAGGAGAGAAGACCGAGCAACACCTTCCTTCCTTCCCGCTCGACGTCCATTCGAGCCCCGCATCGGTGCAGGCTCGCAGGAAGCTTTGGCAAGTGTGCATAAGCATAAAAGATGAAACGACCACTCGAAGACACTTACGCGCGCGGTCAGCCCAAATCGAAAGCTACCATGTGCGTGCAGGCTCGGTCTCTGGGCGAGTTCGTCAGCGTACATGGCAAGTGGGTGCCCGGTCCGGTTCTAGATGATTGTGGCGTTTTCGTAGAGGTGGGATATCTGAGACACGTGCAGCATTTTTGCCGCATCGCGAGGCAGCAGACAAAGAACAAAAAGCTGGGAAAGGATTGCGAGACCTAGGAAGGTCGAGAGAGAAGGAATGAAAATAGGCGAAAGTCGTCTAAAGATGCAAGAATGGAGAAGAGCGGCTTATGATGTGAAGATCACTTCCTTCGTTCGATGCTGACAGAGAACGGTAGTACAGCAGATCTTGTGAATTGCTCTGCATGACTGCTCATCTAGTAGTAGTAATTCATACATTTCGTCGTGAAGGGTACGCAGCAAATAATCCTGCCTAATCGCCTGCTGGGTATCTTTTTTGATTTCAAATTCCTTCGCGCCAACTTAACGCCAGTATTTTCTCTTCATCCCGTCGGTCTCTATCATGATCCGCGATTACCGCTTTGGGATCCTTATGTAGTACAGCCATGTATACAAACTCTGCTTTCGTGAATGATGACAGAAAATGTTTCGGCCCCGTTGTGGCGTTTGCCAAGTCGGAGCGTTGTCCTTTTCCGACTCGTAGAAGTGACAACGGCGAAGGTGGGCGGAGCGATACGTCTCATGTCAACCATGTGGTCGTGACCAGATAATGTAGTGAGAGCGTGAGCACAACGCGGCCTTGCATGAAGCCGGCGAACCGGCTTGCCACTCGGGCGGAGAAGAGTAAGTGGATTGTGTGAGACCGAACCGAATGGATGGCTCGTTCGTGAATAAGCAACCGAAAGCCGAGGCCCTAATGTGTCGTTCGCCTAAAGCAAGCCACGTTCCACCTTCCAAAGATCAAGAGCAAGAGATGGAGTATCCTTGATGACCGAGAAGATGTCTTGTGTGTTTGCCAGCTGGGGGTGGTTCCTGAAGAGTTGGAGGATCACGTCTCGCAAACCTCGGTCCTGGTCGATGGTCGATGTGTAGACGTATTCGATGGCATCTGCGAGTTCTGGAGCGTCGTAGTAGCATGCTGCGGCCCTTTCGAACTTTCTCTTCGAGAGGCTCTTCAATGAAGGGATGTCGTATTTCT
Source organism: Pseudocercospora macadamiae (assembly GCA_012978405.1). Taxonomy (NCBI): domain Eukaryota; kingdom Fungi; phylum Ascomycota; class Dothideomycetes; order Mycosphaerellales; family Mycosphaerellaceae; genus Pseudocercospora; species Pseudocercospora macadamiae. The sequence goes on from WRNY01000026.1 coordinate 2,693, forward strand.
CGGCCAAGGCATAAACTTGTGCGTGAAGGATGAGATGTGACTCGTCTTCCGTCGATTCGTAGCCATCGTCGTATTCTTCCTCACTGAACATCTCTTCGATTTCTGCGGGAGGTGTGCCTGCTCGCATGCTGGTTGGTGATCGCGGCTTGTCGAAGTCGAAGCTTCCACGACGATCACTATGCGCAGATTGTGGTGGTGTGAGTGGATCTTGGGGAACGTAGCAGCCAGCTTGTGCCATGAGAGGATCCTCAATTTGGGTGAGGTCGAGCTTCTTTTGTGCTCTTCGTCGTTGGTCAGAGTATGCGCGATGACGGAACATAGCGGATGGTTGTTGCTCGGGCTGTTCGTTGAGGTAGTCAAGATAGTAAAAATCTGTCCGATCCTGGTCAGTGAACGTTCCGATGTTGATCCTCGGCGTTGTTGGTGTTGTAGAACATACAGTGGATCATTTGATCGACAGCTTCCTCGTCATCTTCGCTAAGGTCAATCACACCCGTGCAAGACTCCTTGAACTGATGCGAGCATGCGCCGTCGAAGAACCCGCTTCGCGAACACAATATGGCTCTGTGTACGGCCCATTGCTTGGTGTTGCAAGTAATTGTGAGATCAGAAAAGCGTCCGCCGACATGCAGCCTGCCCTGAGTGTAAGCACCGCCCATTGTGAAAAATCAATTGGAGGATCGATACGCACGCTGCAAGAGCGCTCATAAGCTCATTTTGAGCATTCGACTCTGGGCCAGGAGAGGTTGGCGACAATGCCATGGTGCGTCAAGTCGGGTCACGTTTCGCAGAGAGTGGGTTACGGCGGGGAATGGGGATCCGAAGGGCAGATTCGAAGAACGAGGTCCGGGCTCTGTGCCGACAGGAAAGTAAAGGCTAAGCGGTCGTCGATCGTTTCGCGTGCGGTGAGTGAATCGCAGCAGACGTCGGTAGAGAAAGTGTCGTTGATATATCCTTTTGCTCGAGCGTCGTAGAGAGTTAAGATCCGGACTTGAAGCTCCGCTGTGGAAGCGTGCGGGATCTGGGTATATAATACTCGGCCAGTGTAGGCATCGGACAGCGAGCCCGCTGACCAGGGTGTACTTACTACCCTGCCCACGCTCATGCGTGTGATGCAGGCCAGTCCAGAGTTCGCGCTAAAAGGCCAAGCACTTGACGCGTTGCTCGAGCCGCAGAGCCTAGCCGTCGACTCTTCGCCAAAAGTTCCACCCCGGGACCACCGATGGCGGACGTCGCAGATGCACGTGGCTGCTGTGGCACACTGGTAGACAGACAGTGGCGGAGACCCGGACGTGTCAGTTAGGTGTATCAACGTGCAATCAGCGATCGAGGCGACTTGGCGAGATACTCCTTATTCTCGACCGCGCTCTGGGTCTGATTTCGTACTGACTGCATGCGAAAGGCGCTGAAATTTCAGCTGAGACTGGTACGAGCTTGACCTGGAACTGAGATGAGATTGTCGAGGGCGAATGAGGACGACGAAACAGCCTTGTCGCTCGATAACAAGAAGCACGAGGCGCATGTTCATTCTTGGCCTCAGTGCACAGTACAGGACAGTCAGCGTGCAGCCCGAAGATGCCAGACATGGCTTAGGCCTGGGTCGAGCAAGCAGGTCCCGTGGAACAATTGCAGCGAGGAAGATTGCACCACGCGATTTCGACGGCACAGTCCATGCAGCGTGAAAGCCTACCGGCACGTTGTGGGAGGGCTGTGGCAGTGGCAGTTGTAGCAAAGCACCGATCCCATGCTACGCGGACTGTTCGGGCGCAAAAGGACCCCGACAACGGACGTAATTGAGCATTTCAATCTCGGATGAAACAGGTTGCACGCAGCAGCAAAGCAACAACATCGTGGCCATTCATCCGGTCGAACCGCAGATGATGCATCAGGTCGCACGAAGAATATTCCAAGGCCCGCTCTTGGTGCCATACAAGACCCGGTAAGCCCAAGTCGTTTCTTCCCATGTGGCGAGTGCAGATGTCAAGACAGGGTCTGATGCGTTGGCTCGGTCATACGGCGGCTACAGCCTACCTCTCACAGCAGCAGCAATGTTGATCTGCCATCATGCGGCGCGACCATATAGGGCCTGCTGTGTCAGGCTTGACAGGCGAGGGGGTGTTATGCCTTGTGAGAGGATGGGTATGTGTACCTGCGATTTTCGTTATACATGAGATCATACCATATTTGATCCTCGTTGGCAGACGCCCTGCAGACCGTAACATGCGACCGACTCAACGTCGGTACGTCGATGTATACTGGACAAGATACATTTCGGTACCGATCGTGAAGCGCAATTTGGCATGCCAGGACAACACAGATCCGCCGTCCCTTCCCGGACGTACCCCATCATCTTTGTCGCAATCATCTATGTTTAGTAGGATGATTGCGTGCGTACCAGGACTGCTGGAAAGTCTGTTGTGCATCTTGTTCCCTTATTTGGAAGCTGTGCGGCAGGACTGATGTCTTCCCTGCGACAAAGAGCTGTGATGAGAGGATAGAGATGGCATTGGTAGTACAGGCCAAAGCCTGAGTCGCTGTCGGATGCCAAAGTATCCTTGATCCTAACAGTCGGCAGTGCAACGATCAAAAGCCGGGGTCGACATCCTGGGTTGCAAAGTTGGAGATGATCGGCGTATAAACTCTGTCAGGGTCTGCCACTAAAGTTTAACATATGGGTCTATCAAGTTCAGCTTATACAGTACAGTATACACAAAGCACGAGTGGCACTAAATTGCGGGACGTCTTGGAAGGATGATGAAGGATGGCTGAAGGAAAACACCCCGAAGGCCCTGCGTTAATGTGAAAGAAGGATGCTACTTACTAACAGCTAAGGTTTCCAGATGCTGACTGCCCACCTGTGCCGATTCACAAGTTCGACGGCGCTGTAATAGTGGTGTTGAAGCGCTCGGCGGCCTCATGAAACAACAAAGAAGTATGCTTATTGGCAAGTAAGAACAGCGCCCCAAGTTTGAGAGTTAGTGTGAGATCGAGCCGTGGAAACAAACCGCCGTGATGTGTTCGGGAACCACTGGCGTCCATTCTTCAACCACCTCAGCGCGATGTGAGATGCATCAATTCTTCAAAACGGAAGCAAGCTCCCTAGACAGATGTGGTTGCACTACGTCTAGAGCTTGGGAATCTCCAATGGCCCCAGTATCTGCGACCCGTCTCACGGGAGCAAATAGCAAAATGGTTCGGACTGCTTACATTGTCATTGGTTTGCCTTGGTACCACAGCATCCGTAGCTGCTTGGTTCATCACATGGTCGCTAGGAGTCCGAGTATCGATTCAATCAGGGCTATTGGCTTCGAGCACTTGTTCGATTTGGTTGCTGGTGACGTTCTCCTCCAATCCGTCCATGATCCCCAAACTTCTGCAGCCAACATCGATGCTATTCCCCTCCCTTTCCTTTCCCAGTCAGCTGAAGGCGGTCTGCCGTCTCGTTTCGAGAACGTCCAAGCAAGAGTCCATAATGTTGCTATTCTCATATCCAATGTCCATATCTACCAGCAAAGAAGATGGGTAACCCTGCCGGCAGTGTCCGCGATGTCCAGGTGAAGCAACGAGGAATACGAAGTGCCAAGCGTACAGCCTTGGTGCCTGAGATTGTTGCCAAGTACGCCCTAAGCAGATGACGTCTCGTGCATCTGGAGCTTGAGCTCGGCGTTTGTACGAGTTACGAAACACGTCTTGCCTTGCGACACGACAACATCCTGAGCACGCATCGGAGCTGGGCATCGTAGATTGCGCTACCCATCATTGTTGCCTCTCCCAGTGCATCGCACTTGCCAAGGACATACACATCGGCGCCAGCAGCATGGCCAGCGACTTCAAGCTGAGTGCCACGCTGCGTGGCCACGAAGAAGATGTAAGAAACACTAACACTGCCATCAACCAAACAAGCTATTCCTCAGTCCCCGTCACGTTACTGCCCTCTTTTCCATATCTCACTGGCCCCGGAGCCATGCTTACTCATGGCTGATCTGCTTTGATGCTTGCTTGGAGTAGCTGACCACGCAATCCTCAGGTCCGCGCAGTCGTCTTTCCAACCCGCAACGAACTCTTTTCAGCATCACGCGACAACACAGTCCGACACTGGAGCCTGACCTCGTCCAAGCCGCCGACATATGACGACACGATCGCCCTACAAGGCGGCCACTGGTTCAACGGACTCGCCTATGCACCGCCCTCTCAAGCGCATCCGAAAGGCGTGCTTGCTGCCGGTGGACGGGAAACATTCGTGTTCATCAAGCAGGTTGGCCAATCCCCAGACGAAGACCCTCATCGGTTACTCATTGGACATGCGGGGAATATCACCTGCCTAGCCTTCACTGAGGATGGCAGCAAAGTTGTCAGCGGCGGCTGGGACAGTCAGGTCTTCGTGTGGGATGTCGAGAGCGGCAGTGTGACTGCTGAACTGCAGGGACATAATGGTCCAATATGGGGCGTGATGGTCTACGACAGCAAGTTCGTGCTGACAGCATGCGCCGACAAGAGCATTCGCATCTTCGACATCAACGGCAAGGCCCTGCAGGAGATTAGAGGACACACTGACGTGGTGCGATGCTTTGCGAAGCTCCCGCCAGGACACTGGTCAGGAGCGGCAGTCGCCTCCGCGGGCAACGATGAGGTGATACGATTATGGACCCTAGAGGGCACGCAACTGGCAGAGCTCCAAGGCCATACGGCTTACATCTATAGCCTCGCGATCCTCCCGAACGGGGACCTCGTCAGCTCATCTGAAGACCGCACAGTGCGGATATGGAGGGACGGACAATGCATTCAGACAATAACACATCCTGCGATCAGCATATGGGCTGTCGCAGCTTGTCCAGAAACCGGCGATATCGTGAGTGGAGCAAGCGACAACGTCATACGGATTTTCTCTCGCGATCCCGATAGGCAAGCCGATGCAGAGGTACGTATTGTCACTGGCGGACTTCCACATACAGGAGCATTCGTTTCGAATCGCTGCTGTGGTTCCGTCAATTGTCGTAGGCGTTGTCCTGAAGCTAATGAGTCGCCATGCAGACGTTGAAATCCTTCGACGACAGCAACCGCATGTATGCAATACCCGCCGAGACTGCAAGTCAGGGGCAGCCGTTCAACAAGGACAATCTGGCAGGTCCTGGTAAGTCTATCTTGCGTTATCAGTGTGGCATTCATGCAGCCAGAATCCTCCCCACATTCTCGCGTCTGCAATTCGTCTTCAAAAAGTCAGACATGCAGTGCGCCCCCAAGCTTTCCAGCTGCGGAAGGCATACCGGCTTCCGGAAGGATTCTGTGTGGGATTAACGTGGACTAACTGACGTTTCATCAGGCGCACTACAGACGCAGGTCGGCGAACGAGACGGACAGCAGCTTTTCATTCGTGAAAATGACGGCAGTGTGACTGCGCACCTCTGGTCCGCATCGACGAGTCAATGGAACCTGGTGAGTAGCGCGGCCGACCGGGTCTGATTCGTTCAGCAAATGACTGACATACCATACTGTAGATTGGCACTGTCGTTGAGGGACAAGGCACTGGCTCATCCAAAAAGGTGCACGATGGCCAAGAGTACGACTTTGTCTTTGACATCGATATCGAAGAAGGCAAGCCGCCACTTAAGCTACCATACAACCTGACTGAGAGCGCTTGGGATGCAGCGCGAAAGTTCTTGGAAAAGAATGAACTGCCTATGTCCTACTATGAACAAGTAGCCAATTGGATCGCAGACAACACGAAAGGCGCAAGGATCGGACAGGATTCCGCACCCAGCAACCAGCAACCATCGCATGTCCGGGACCCTTGGGGAACGGAGAGAAGATATCGGCCAGGAGATGTCGGTTCCTCCTCAGTGTCCGGCCAACGCAAGATACCACAGAAGACATATATCGATATCATCGAAGGTAACCCCACGAACGCCATCAACATCATTGCACAGAAGACAGACGAGCTGAGCAAGTCGGGCGAGATCACTTCCGAGCAAACGTTGCAGTCGGAAGAAGTTGCAGCCATCAAAGCACTACCCACTCAGCTGCAGAACAAGCAGGACCCACATCCTACCGGGGCACAAACGAACGTGCTACTCAAGGTTGCGTCTCAATGGCCACAAAAGAGCCGTGTCCCTGCAGTTGGAGTGCTGGCTCTGCTGGCCGTGTCTCCATCCTTCGTCAGTACCACAAGCGCCGGCGATCGCACCATTGTCGATACTCTCGAGAGTGCGGGCCTTCTGGCATCAGGACAGCAAACTGCCAATAACGTGGTACACGCCATTCGGCTATTGGTGAATCTTTTCAAGACCGATGCAGGACGCCTCATCGCTGACGGTAGCTTCGATCATGTCATCACACTCGTCAAGCCGTTCAACTCTGCACCAGAATCTACCGCTCAGGTCAAGGCGCTCGCATCCCTGTACCTCAACTATGCAGTTCTACTGTCCAGTGGAGCAGGTAAGGAGGGCGCCATGCGTGAAGCTAGAGCTAAGACTCTTATCACTGAAATCGCGATGCTTCTTGAATGTGAGAGCCCTCACGCGGCCGATCCGGACAGCTTCTACAGAACGCTGGCAGCTCTCGGTACCTTGCTCTCCATTGGTGGCAACTTCAGGGAGTCTCTGAAGGGCGGTATTGCTGGCTCTCTGCAGTTCGCGGCAATGAGACCAGCCGCCCAGCGTTCAGACACGAAGGAGCTTATCCAGGAAATCAGGGACGAGTTGCGCTGAAGTTCTCGTACGTCTAGCTTCGCTTTATTGCATTCTTCTGACTTTGAGCATATTGCATAGCACGGATGCCAAAAGCACGGTGGCATGATGATACGACATTACGCGATAGAGTACTAGAAATGTAAAGTGGTAGGCACTTCGCCTCTGGTACACCTTGCTTTCCTCATTCTATGTAAACGTCCGGTAATCATGGTCACTATCATCCGATAATCCACAAGACGGATTTGTTGATCTCCATGAAGAAGCATGGCTTGTATCCAATTGTAAGGGTCAGTGATCGGAGACGAGACGGTGCCTTGTTTGGACAGCAGGTAAGTGATGTGATGACTATCTCGAATGACTTGGATTTGTTACTGATGTCTACGAAGAACGCATATGAAATCTACCTCATCCCCGGGCGCAAATAATTCGCGGTTTGCTACCTAGCAGGTCTTTACAGCGCCCGATGCTTTTCAATGGGGCAATCTTCTGCTCGTGGACAGACGCCCTTGCGACCCTTGACAATGCTTACTGAGTCGTCTCATGGAGCAGGAAGTAGAGTTGGTCACTGATCGGGCACGAAAATTATGAGACAACTGGTGTGGCCGAAGCGACGAAACAGCTCACTTTGTCTACGCTCCGTTCTCCCAGCTTTCAGCATTCCAAGCCCACATTCCTCGTTTGCTGGTTCTATAGGAACGGTAAGCGCGCTCACTTCCACTACCCGGATCAATTTTCTTTTACGATGCCTTCACTTAACTGTCCAAGCTTCTGCATTGTTGATTTCAAGAATTTTGCACCTGCGACCTCGACAACCCGCACTGCACTGCATATCCACCACCTCACACCATGGTTTTGCCAGAAGAGGCCCTCAAGGGTGGTCTCGCAAGGTCAGTACCATCACCGTTATATCCACGCCATCTATCATCTGACATCGCTGCAGTCTCTACACGAGCGAAGAGTTCTCCGACTTCAACATCAACTGCGGTCCATACAGCTTCAAGGTTCACAAGGCTGTCATCTGTGCGCAATCTGAGTACTTCCGCGCCGCATGTCGCAACTTTCGCGAAGGAGAGACGAATAGCATCAACCTCAAGACTTCTGATACGGATGCGACCTGTGATGATCCGGAGGCGATTAGGTGTATGGTGTATTACTTCTATCATCTGAATTACGAGGCGAAGGAAATGCTCGAGTGGCCAGGACTTCATATCGACAACTTCTGTAAAGAGCTGGATGGCAACATGCTAGTTCACGCGCAAGTGTTCGCCGCAGCAGTCAAAGTAAGGCACATTCTCCCCACTAAGCGCCCGCTATGCTGACAACCGTCCAGTATCAGGTTCCTGCTCTCCGCGATCTCGCAACGACCAAGTTCTCCGCCGCCGTCGAGTTGTTCAGTGTGCATCCATGGTTTGCCAAGACGATACAGACTGTGTACACCACCACCGCGGATGATATACGGGAGCTTCGAGACATCGTGACCGACAAGCTCATCGAGCAGGATAAACTACTGGACAACGAGGAGGTCGCCGAAACTGTTCGCAGCCTCGAAGGCTTGTCGTGGGAGCTCCTCCGCAAGAGCAACGGCGCGCGTGCCAGTGTCACGAAGAAGCCTCTTAGCATAGTGCATAGCTGCTGGAATTGCGGCCGTCGCATCCTGCTTGCTCACTGCCGCGAATGCGACGAGCTAGTGCCCAATCATGGACTGAGTCGCTGCGGATTCTGCGGTTTCAACTACCAGGGCTCCGGACGGCTCTTTTGCAGGTGCAACGGCTGAGGTTCTGGTTTTGCGCCCTGGAACAGAATGAAGAATACTTCGTTGAGCAGTGCTCCTCGAGGTTGCCATAAATTGGCAGACACCTGGTCATCGACCGCTGACACTGAAAAGTATTGGGAAGTTTCTGCATGACTTGAAGGGATCACCAAGATTGAGATACTTCAAGCGAAGATGAAGCAAAGCGGACTCAGTCCCGAGCTTCAAGACTACTCTGGAAACGCAACGACATACGCAGCGATGCTGGTTGTCTGTCGCCATGAAGCCTCCTACCTCCGTCGCCATAGACTATGATTGCTGCGCGGTTGCGTACGCAATCAATCCATATACTCCGGCTCGGCTCTTCTGCTGCGCTTCAATAGCTCATACGCCAGCCCATTGATCTCCATAATCGACACCTCAATCTCAGGCTTGTCGAGCAAAGACCCATGCCACCCGAGAGTGTCAGCTACAGCTTCTCTCATCTCCTTGTCCATCGCAGGCGTTGACGAGTACACGACATGAATGGCTTCTGATAGCTCAGGTGAATCCCAGTGTCGTGTAAGCTGAATCTTGAATTTATCCAGCGCAAGCGCCTTCAGTCCGTCAATACCGTACTTGTCTGCAGCAGCATAAAGTCTTGCATGCAGAACAAGATGAGGCTGCTTTGTCGCAAGCGGAGAAGGATCGGGAGCATTCGTCACCATTCCCCTCTGTGTCTTGCGTCTTCGGGGTTGATTGAAATCCCCAAAGCCTGTCGCGGATGTAGGGACCGCGTGCACTGTCAATGACGAATCTGTTCGAGGCCGGAAGACTGCCGAGAAGGGTGATTGCTGACCATGAGCAGGTCCTCCGAAAGCGCTGACAGCGGAAGTGCCATAGACATGTCCATATTGGCCAGCGTCTGTCCGGACACTCATCGTGTCACTGCCATCTCGACTATCATGTCGCGGACTGTGCAATGTGCTATCGCTTTCCGGTAGCTTGATGACAGGGTCATAGTCCAGAAGGTAGAAGTATTCAACAATGAGTCGCACAACCTCGTCATCTTCCTCCAGACCAACTTGGCCTTCTATGCCGTCCTATACAACACAAATTAGCTTTCATCCTCATACATAAAGCATAAACCCAAAACTCACCTTCCATCTTCCTTCCCGCACACTTCTGTACAAAAACTCTGACCTGGGACACACTACTGCGCGATGCACACAATGTCGAGTTCCTTCTCGGCCCAGCAAGACCAAATCAGAGAAATCTCGGGACTGATACAGCGAAGATAGACCTGCGAACAATTCCTGTCGGGGGCGTTCTCCCATTGCAAACAATCTGCGCGTTGCTCTCATTCAGGACACGAGTACGTGGTGGACCTCCTGTAGCATGACGATGATGCTGGACTGGACGCTAGCATGTCGATATAAGAGATTCTCGCAAGCAAGCCTATCTATCTATCTGAGGCTGTGCTGTGCCAGCGTCTCACCAGATGAAACTCTCTGGAAGGATTCCTTCCCGTCGACGTACCATTTCTATTCTGGTAACTGAAGCTGTGACCTGGGCCCGGTACTCCTCACACCTCTGCCGATCGCTTGCACCACCAGGTCGGATAACGGCATGTGATCTGATTCTGATTGTTCTTTGCGAATATCATTTCTTGTAGATCTGGTGTACAAAGTGCAAGGCGGAAGTCCAGACTGCAATGTCACCCTCTCACCAAGATCATCATGTGGAGCCGAGTTGCCGAGAGAAGTCTAAATTTGGAAACATACCATCCTTTCAATTGCCTCCTCTCAATCTCCCCTCTTCTGTGCAACATGCAAAATGAATGATCGCCACCACCAGATCTACGTGCTTCCAAGCGAGATGCCCTGCACAACGCCTCACAAATAATCCCTCCTGGCCGCAAGCAAAAGTGGCGATTGCGACAATGAACGCGTCGCCGAATTAGACGACCAAGACCAAGAGCTTGGTCTCATTGGCCTTCAAGGCAACCGAATAAAGATGTTGGCTATGCGATCGATACTGGCTGTAGAGAAAATATCCCGAAACGTGTATACCGGATCTGACGGATCTGGCCGGCTCACAAAGGAACGCCGCAAATAGGAATACTTCAGCCATACTTGGCAGCCGCGTCAAAGATGCAAGGAAAGTAGATGTTCGAATGAACACCTTGTATTCAGCATACTCTACGGCCCATTCTACTCTTCCTTCTTTGGGTTGCAAAGCACATATCGATATCTCGGCTTGCCATCCTCAAAGTCCACGACAGCCTGGTTCGCTTCACTCATCGGCCTCTTGTTAATCCAAGGCTTGACAACATCGCTTCTCTTGCCCGCAAGTTCAAACATCTCGCGAATCTCCTTTGGAGAACCGATCAAAGATCCTGTGATCTTCACCTTCTTCATAATCAGAGCGAAAGCCAAGAATCCTGGGATCGGGTCGTCTGGTGCACCAACTTGCACAAATGTTCCGCCCACGTCGAGAAGGTCGAGGTAGCCCATCAATGGGAGTTTGGGAGAAGAGACGGTCGAGATGATGACGTCGAGGGAGTTCTTGTTCTTCTCGTTCCAGCCCTCTTCACCAGTGGCGATGAGGTCGTCGGCACCCATCTTGAGTGCGTCCTCTTTCTTGGAGTCGTTACGGGAGATGGCGACGACTTTGTCGGCTCCCAGAGCCTTGGCGAACATGAGACCCATGTGTCCGAGACCACCGATACCGATGATACCGACACGCTTGCCGGGTCCGACACCGTTCTGTTTGAGAGGGGCGTAGACTGTGACACCACCGCAGAGCATGGGTGCAGCTTCCTCAGAAGAAAGTGATTCTGGGATAGCGAAAACGAAGTGTCCGTCTCCACGCCAATACTTCGCATAACCGCCCATAGCCTTGTGTCCAGAAGGCCATTTCGCGCCGTATGTCATGACGAAGTTGTTCTTGCAGTACTGCTCGTCGTCGTGCTGGCACTCGTCACAGTCGCCACGGTGGCAGGAACCAGCCTGGGCACCGACACCGACGCGGTCGCCGACCTTGATACCGCTCTTGACGTCCTTTCCAACACGGATTGCTTTTCCGACGATTTCGTGGCCGACGACGACGGGGTAGTCGGTTGCTCCCCAGCCGGATCTGAGAACGTGAACGTCGCTACCGCAGATACCGCAACAGTCGATCTGGATTGAGGTTAGCTAGGTGTGAAGTGATCATCACCACGTTCCGCCTTACCTCGATATCGACATCCTGGTCTTCGAATGGCTTTGGCTCATAACCTTGCCAGACCATCTTGCCTTGCGCGGCGTCTGGTGCGAGACCGCACCAACCTTCGAAAGCCAGATCAGATGCCATTATGAAGATATTGGTGTAGTAATGAAAGATGCCGAGTTCTGTAAGTCCAAGGCAAAGTCTATGTGAAAATGAAATGCCCAAGCAGCGTGCACTGCTGATATATATTGCAATGACATCTGGTCTGTGACCAGCCACGCCGAACTTGTGCCATTGCCTGATTTAAATTTCTGGTTCTAGAGCTGCCAACCAAACTCGAACATGCTACGATTGTTAAGCAGTGAGGTCAATTGCGGACAACACGGCCGTGTTGCGGTGGGTACTCGCGAGACTCGGTTTTGATCAGAACATTTTTGGTGTGACGTCTCGGGATTCGCTCGGCATGAAAGTGCCGTCGTCGTCAACATCCTTGCCAGGGTACACACTTCGTTTCCGTGCCATCCAGGAAAAACAGAGAGCAACTCTGAACTCGTTGTCGAGCATGAGTATCAGAAGACAGAAGCTGAGCAAATATGTTTAAACAGCAACTGGACATTCAGGTGCTGAATTGTGCGGGACAACGTGGCCGGAGACTTCGTCGTGGAGATCCACCAAGGATGAAAAACATCCTTGTTAGTCATGACTTAATGATGGCGATGCGAGATTCGGCCCAGTGCTTAACTGCGAGCCTATCCATAGCGTGCATATTTCGCGGCTCCTGTGACGGCATTGCCCTGTCCTTTTCAAGATCGAAGCCATGTGGAAGCCGCTCGAAGCCCCAGATCCATCTCTGGCGAATCTCATGCTACTTCCTCTCGCTTTGCAAGGTCTACAGTCTGACCCGCCACTGTCATGCTTAGGATTTTCCTTCCCAAAACACCACTCAAACAAGAGACTGCCTAGAAGTGTTGGCCACAGCCAGCGCGATTACAAAAAGCCGAGTATGGCTAATGCTCTTTCCGATGCCTTTGAGATCTCGTTGGCTTGGCACTGCTCAGCTGCAGAAGTGCTGCTTATTGTCTCGACTGTGACTTGTGTACTCTTCTCCGATTCATCTGTCGCGGCGCTGGGTCCGACTTCGTCTGTCTCCACTGGAAGGCGCGGTAGGTGATGATCCTCCATGTTCTTGGCATCAGACATGGCCGTCAGGTGTATACCGACCGAAGTCGTAAATTCAACACTGTTGAAGATGTAGCAAACGAGCAGGCCGATTTTAATTCAGCTTCTGAGGCCGATATATGTAGTTGGAGGAATCGCGGAAGCAAAGTCGATTCGTTGCGTTCCAAGAACGAAGCGTTAAAAGCCCTCAAGCTTCGAATCCAGTCTTCTGATATGGAGGACTGGGAAGTCGCCTCCTGAATGAATGCGCTGATCTCCGCCGATTACGACTGCCTTTGCTGATTGAATTCGTGCGGACATGGTTCCATTACAGATTGTGTAGCAAAGGCTCATGTTCGAGACAGAAGACATATCCTCTCCCGGGCCCAGTGGTCTTTGTCCTCGGTATTGGTATACCAACCTCCATTGATCAGGTCAGATTCAACCTTTCTCCAGCGGGCTAACTTCTCAGGCTGCTTCAAATCTAGATCTCCAAGACGAGCTTCAACATTGTCGCCCGAGCGCCTTAAGAACAAGGTGCAATCTCGTAATGTCATCGCTTTGCAGAGAGACCAGATTGCCTCACTGCCGGAAGTTCGCAAGACGCCGTGCTGGTCAAGAATAGACTGACATGCTCTTAGTTGCTGCAATAACGGCTGAGCTTGAGTGAACAGGTAGTCCTGTAGTCGCCCATCTGGAGTCACTGCGCGTACTGCTCGCTTGCGTTCCTCGATATTGGGATTGACCAGATCCAGCGGACAGCTCTCCTGAGCATCTGTGGCAGTACGTATGCGTGCAGAAGCGCGATGCGAGCGTACAGCGCAAGTTCGACATCGCCTGGCATCGGGTGGCGCGTCTGGTGATTGTATCAACCATTTGGGCTTTAATTGCAACAGAATTTCGCCCAATAGTGGAGTCATGTCTGTCACCAGCAAACCTGACATGTCCTCGGCTGGTAGCATGTCTCCATCTCGGTGTCGAGGGCGGTCCTGGTCCTGCAAGCTGCGGTTGAGAAGTTGGAGCACATCTCGATCAAGTCCAATGAGCTCGTGCTGGACGAGGTTCTCGGCCGGAAAAAGGTCACGGAAATTCGCATTTAGTGCTTGTAGTTGTTCCTCTGCAGTTTGCACATGTGACAGGTCCTTTCGTAATCGGAGTAATTTGCCTTGCAGTCTCTGCGGTAGATCATCCTCCTCCTCAAAGGGTAGTATCCTGTAGACGAAGTTGGCACCGCCTTCGTTCAGATATTCCAGTAAACATCTCGAAGCCGCTGTCGCCGGTGGCTCAATCAAGCAGAGCCTTGGCGATCCACGTTGCACAAACCAGACAGGGATGCTCATTCTGGCAGCCAAGTGTCGTCGAGTCGGGAAAGTGCGCGCATGTGCAAAGAGTCAGCGTTCGAAAGACGAGCTGGACAAGTCATAGAAAAGAGATTGCAAAGAAGGTTTGAGTGACAGAAAGGCAAATTTCCCATTCACATGTCAAGGCCGTAGTCAAGCGAACCGTGTCCTCTTGGTACACGGAATGCCCATCGAGTTCGTGGATGCTGTTGAGCGGCAGATCGCTGTCGTCGCAACTGCCTCTAGAGTATGTTGCATCCTTCGCAGCTGGCGTAAAAGCGCCACATACGACGCACATCACGAGGAATGTAGGTAGTGTACCTCGCTTGAAAGTAGACGGCGCAGCAAGAAAGGCGGAAGACGGGCTCACGGGTTGGTGTTGCCTCGAAAGCAAACCGGGATCCCAAACTCAAATTGACCCCATGGCTTCATCCTTCTCCAGTCATCATGGACACTTGCCCACAACTTGCAGACCTAATGAGCAGAATGGCCGACAAGGAGCCCACGAATTTGCCAACGCCTGCATCTTGCACGGCAGGTAAGCACCAGTAGTGTGAGGAACAGGATCGCTTTGGGCTGATATTTTGGTTGAGATTTCTGCCTCATCCCGCTAGGTATACCTTGACACTCTGCACAGATCTACGTAACCTAGGGTCTAAGTCTGGTGACTCAGGAACACCTACAGCTTCGGTCTCGAAAGAGGTTGCTGAAGTCCAAAGGCTGCTCAAGAAAAGTGGCGTCAAGTATAGCATGCATTCTGCTGGCACGACACTAGGTTCGCAACTCGTTCAGTCGAAAATGAAGTGTGGTGGCTTATATCATCGTTCAGAGGGTCCTTGGGACCAAGTGATGCAAATCATCGGCCAGTGTCACGCGATGCTCCACGCTCGCGGTATTGTTCGTATACAAAGCGATATCAGAGTTGGAAGTCGCACAGACAAGAAACAAGGATTCGAAGACAAAGTAGCTGCTGTCGAGAAGTTGCTAGCTGAAGACAGGGAGGAAGCCGAGAATGAAGACGACGAACAGATCACCTACGAGAGGTAAATTGTCTCGTAGTTGAGTAGGAATGTTATATCTACAATCAAGCACAAGGCTTGTGCGTCTGCCACCGGGTCATGTCGTGGCAAAGACGTCTAATCTACACAAAATCGCCGCCCAAACATCCAGTGTCGGCCAAGATGGAGTGCTTTGCTCGCTGAAACGAGTATCATAAAGCCATGCCGTCGTTAGTGCCATCATATCTGAAAACCCCAGACGCCGTGCTCGCTCTTCCAAAAGCCAAGAGAAAATCCAATCAAAACAAGCTTCATGAAACGTATGCTGGAGGTGCTTCTTCACCTTCCCGTATGCCATCTTCAGAAGCGCGCCACGCCTTCTGTTTGGCCCTTTCCTGCTCAACCTTCTTGGCAATCTCAGAAGCCATCTTTTGCATCCATGCCTGTTCCAGAATACCACCAGAGCTGCCTTCGCTGAACGCCGAGAGGAGGCTTTGCAACTTGACGTCTGACGATGTACGACTATTGTCGCTTGAGCTTCGTCGAAGCTCGGGCGACGGCGACCGAGATGGAAACGATCGCATGGCGGGAAATTGGTTCCTGGTTGCTGCGGGAGCCCTCTCTGCCTTCTTCCCCTTTTCTGGTAGTGGAAGCACTGTGGATGCGCGAGGTGTTCGATCGAGATCATCATCTATAGGCAGCTGAAGTGACCCCTTTGGTGTCTGCGGCCTTGAATGACCCATATTCCGTGTGCTCGGGGACGTGCGGTCGGTGTTACGATTATCGACTTTCTTCTCGGGACTCTTTGGCGGAGTAGTGATTTCGCCCTCGCGCAACTTGCTGGAAGGAGCAGTTGTCGCTTCTGTACTCGACTTGACGGCGCTCGACCGGCCAGAACCGCTGATACTCCGGCTTGCACTATCATCGTAGCCACTCGATACGCTGACAGTGTCACTAGTGTCTTTATCATCCTTGTTTTTCCTTAGATTTACAACACGGTGCTTCCTCTTCTTGCCAGGTCTTGATCGTGAGACACCCCCACCGAGGCTGTATACCGTTGCCGAGGAGTGCATGCTACTTAGGCTCGGCCTAGTAGCCTCCGAGCCTGCGCCAGAAGCCTGTGAAGCCGCAGATGATACCGTGCTGTGCAACGCAATGGATGACTGTAATCTTGATAATGTAACAGGCCGCGTGGGTGTATTTGTACCGTTGCTGAAATCGTCTCGATATGCACTTGCCCAGGCGCGGTATACAGTGTCTCGTATACTGGGTGTGAACAGGCTTAGGGTTTTCTGGCTTTCCGTGAGAGCTGCGAGCCGAACCATGTTCTTCTGCGAGAATGAGGCATAGATCTCGGTCGGCACATCGATTGAAGATGTTTCTTCGCTAACTTCGTCGTCGAACAGTGCTGGGTTTACGAACGGGTCAACCGGCTTGCTTGGCGCATCCTTCTTTGGTTCCTGGTTCTCGGCAGTTTGATACTCGGGACTGAATTTCTGCAAAGATAGCCGATGTATGATAGCTGGGAGATCTTCCATGAACAGAGTCCGCAGCTGATTCTCGATGGTCTTCTGTAGATAATCGCGCACAAACGGGATCGAATCGAAGGTCGATGAGACTTTCAGCTTTTCGAGGGGATCATTCCTGAACACTATCGTGATTCCTTTCTGCTTTGAAAACACCAAAATCACGAATCCGGACAGGCGAATTTCTGACAAGGTGATTTGTATCGGTATTGTCAAGCTGCTGCTTGCTGCCAGTGGCTGGGGACTCGCGAAGCTCGGCTTTGTCGAGAGGTAGGTATTCAATGGATTCGCTTGCACCCTCGTTTTGAGAGTCAGATATGCGTCGCCGGTATAGCTCATCTTGAATATGCCTCTGAAGCGATCTTCCGCTAGGTCGCCAATCTCCAATATTTCCAACTCCGGCGGCGTAGATCCGAGGTTCAATTCATTGACAATGATATCGTCAACAATAATAGGCGGTTTCGGCGATTTATTGAGAGCATTGGTGAGCATGTCGCGCACTCGCTCCGTGTCCGCTATGAGCGGTGACCAGTTGAAGTTGAACGCCATTGCCGTGAGATATGCGCGGCCTGTTGAAAGGCCTTCGGGTGGTGGATTACGGTCCTGCGATTGCAAGACAAATGTGCGCGTGCATGGAGTCGATTTCGGCGCGCGGAGTCACGCGGCGCAAGGTCTTCGTGCGCGGCGCTGCTAGGTGAATGAGATGCTCGTGCGCGTTCCAAGGTATTTTCCAGGTCGTTGTTTCCTTGGTGTCAGCAAGATCATGAAATTGTTTACGCAGACTGCCCTTGTTCCTTGCTTGCTCGGAAAAGCTAGAGCTAGACCGAGCTAGGTTGTCACCCGGGTTCGCCCGCTGGCATGTGCTTTCCCGAGTGTACGGCGGTACAATAGGACATTGTGTGCAACTATGTATTTTTAGATTAATCTTTCGGGCAGCACCGCGACTGCGTAGCTACGAGTACGTTGCACAATATGCATCGTCGTCGTAATGCAATTCTATCGCTACTAAGGCATGCCTTTTTGTCGCTCTATATTATCGTCGCAATTTAATTGTTCTATAGTAAAGAAGAAATTAAATTTTACGTCTTAAGTAAAATTTACTTAATGCTTAACTAAATATTAGTAAGACAGCGTTAAGAATTCTAGCTAAATTAGAGGACTAAATTCTTAACTAAATATTAAAGCAAAATTTTACTAGAAATTTCTTTAGAAAACTCTAAATCCTAATACTTTAAAAGCTCGCTTTAATATTTACTTAGGAATTTAGATTAAAATCTTTATTAAAAGATCTTATATAATATATTTTTTATACTTTATATAGATAAGCTATAGTAGTATATCGATAATAAAGCGATAAGAGAGCGATAACAGAGCGACGACAGCAAAGACAGCGACGACAAGAAGAGTACGCAAATTGCGACGGCGTAGTTTCTAGTACGCGTCGTAGCGGAAGACGCCTCCCTTCCGTAAGCATAGATCTCTCTGCGCCCTAAAAATCGAAGTTGCACACAATGTCCTATTGTACCGCCGTACCGAGTGCCGACGATGACTTCAGAGCTGCTTTTCTCAAAAGACTCCCTTACTCTCGACATCATTCACTATGCTCCGGCGTCAACAACAAAAGAAGGGTCGAGGACCTGCCGGAGATGCTATAACGTTGCTCGAGCCCTATCCCAGCCTTCACTGCGAGGCCGCACGGCAGCAATGTTACCATGATGACACTCCTCTAACTTCGGGCCGCCAGTCAGACTCTTGAAATTATAGCAGACTTCGACGCGTATGTTTTCGGCAGGACCGACTAGAACACTGTGCAGCACTCCATGGGAGAGAGGAAAAAGAAAAGAAAGCAGTCCGATGACCTACATTAGTGCCCCGCTTTCAAGGCTATAGGCGGCCTCAAAAACACAAAGCATACTCTTCACCACTCAAGCAATTTGACAAATGCTACCAGAACATGAAAAAGGCGGAACCAAGCTTTGGAGAAGGACTCAAAGTATAAATACCGGCATTGAGATTCATTGGAGTCGAAGAAAGCAATGACTCTCCTTTGCCTGGTATAAATCGTAATTTTAGCTACAAGCTTTTCACCTGGCGCTTGTGACACGAGGCTACGCGCCCGGATTCCTCGATGCAGTAGATGTCTGCGCCTCTCGACCGCCCTCCTGACCGCTTGACACTACGCGAAAGGCCACCATACATATCTGGGAACCGCCAAAGGTAACTTCGGTTTCGTCTGCAAATCCATTCACCATCGTTCCACTCTGGAGGCATTTACATCACGAATCGCCTTGAACATCTCGTGAGCGGCGACTGTGCCACCGCATACACTGCTTCGTAGTGAGTAGGGTGGGTCGCATTCGTCGCAGATTCACCTCACCGCCAGATCTACCAAAGGTCATGAGAATTGGTCTTCCCGCTCAATCTCTCGCCTCGGGCGGTGCGCGATTATCACGACCAATGAGAAAAATGACCATTAGCCGCGCCGCTGCACGGCTGTGCATCATCAGTATTTCCCGGCGAGTTGTACAAGATCTCATGAGGCTTTCTGGACCCTACTTATTACTTGCATATTCTTGGATTCTTCACTCAGGCACCTCCATTACGATACTACCGGTGGTGAAGTCCGTGTGCTAAGTTTCAGCCTTCCTGTGCACCGCCATAGCTAAACTTCAGTCCACACCGGCGTTCGATATGATCACGCACAACAGCAGTGCGTGTATGGCGGTGCTCAATACGCACGATGCCTACCATTGCCAGTAGTCAAGACGTTACCACTGTCCCATATAAGCAAAGAGCAAGGGCCGAAGTGTATGTCCCATTCATTAACTTGTTGTCATTTCACACACCGAGTTTCACAGCCTTGCAATCCCTACCTACACACCTATCACATCTGCTGTCCACGATGCAAGCAAAAGCCGACACGAATATGGCTGCCGATCTGGACATCGACTCTAACAGCAAGCTTGTCATCAATATTAAGACTCGAGACGATTCGAACGCAGAACAGGTCACTAGCAGAGACCAAGCCGCGCTGGGCCGCATTTCAAATCAGCACAATCATCGCTGCTATGCAGGACCAAACACCGGGAGAGGATGGTGGTAAGCTGTCGCCTTCGGCGTTACTCGAATCAAATTTAAGTCTCTTCTAGGGTATGCTGCAACTGCAAAACCACCGTTCAACCGGGACTGGCGACGACTCCACCGAGATGCTCAAGCTGTGGCCACTTTAAATGCAGCAGGTGTCAGGAGTATCGCAGATGATATTCTCACGAATTTTGCTGGCAGCGGAGTCATGTTGCAACCCTGATCTCGGTCGCGACTGCCAAAGTTTCGACGATACCACGACTTAGAATTGGTTTAGCGTTTGATTCGTTCATTTGCGAAGGCGTTTGAGTCTGCCATATTAGATAGCGTTCAGTATGATTGTAATCCATATTTCGGACTTGGCACCACGGTTAACCCCGACTTCAATACAGCCAGCCACTCCACTCCACTTTCCAAAACAAGCGCGTGGTAGAGGGTGAGAAGGCTAATTGCTTTCCCCTCTTGACCAAGCTTGTCACATGGTTCGCGAACAGTGAAGGCAAACAAGGCAACTCACGGCTGTCTTCTTCTCCTCTTTCGGCTTGAGATACCGATGGCACGAGGGCAATCTCAAAGATTCGCGGCAGTCTTGCCGGCCACTGATCAGCAACTAACCCGGGCCGCCAGTGTTTGGAGCATATCCCTTTGATTATTTCGTAACATCATGACGAGAATTCCTGCCAAGAAGGCGCAGCACCGCACTTAATCACTATTCACTTCGCACTTTCTCGTGCCCAGCCACCTAAGGCATCGTCCGCTTGTGAAAGTCAGTCATATGTGAGCCTCGTGAGACTGACCAAGACCAACCATCAAACATGAGGCGGAAATCGTTCCTATGCACAGCCACTTGCTTGATCCCGCGTGCTGGTGCCACCCTGGGTTGTTGATGCTTGTATATCGGGCTGCATCTGGTGTATGCGGTATCCACCAGAGTACTTCTCAGGGCTGTCAGATTCGCGATCATGTGGCTGACTCTAGCATGAGCTCATCAACCACGACTCAGTGTCTTTCGACTTCAAGGTTTCATCGAAAGCTACCACTATTACGACATCGGGTTTGCGTCCCGATATGATCACGACTGCCTCCCGCAAGCGCCTCCTGGTTCAGTGGCCGGTCCAGTATCAGGGCGACTCGGATTCACCGCGACTTGTTCGTGCGCCACCAGGAAATGCTTCGCAACTCATCAGCGGCACCAGAACAACTTCGTCCGACGTATTGCAGTCAGAAGAATTTGCAGCCTGTCCGAAACATGCTTCGACGGAAGACTCAGCCTCGCCGATATCCCTCGCCGACGTCCAACCGCAAATTTCGCTCATCCATAGTTTCCATTCACTTGCCATTACTCCATCCATTCTTCATGCTGGTACTTCATCTTCACCACTTCGCACTTGACTGCTCATTACCACCGGCCACCGACCCAGAGTGATTCCGGTATCAGTGGTCGGCATGCCGCGATTCATCCAGCTTCCCATGCGCCTCCTTTGATCTCCGGCGACGACACATCGATGTTCCACTCGCGTACCCGCCGCCTGGACTACTGATGCTTCGTGATAAGCCAGATTTGCTGACGTGAGGTAGCTCCGCCGCAGGAGATTGAATGCTTCTCGTCACTTGTCAGTCGCAACGCACTTGCTTCCCACTGCGTAACAAATCATTGGGGCCTGATCAAGTGGCCGGTCCAAATGTAGGGCGACTTCGACCAGTTCAACGACTTGCGCCTCCTGCACACTCTCCGGTAACATTATGGCTTTGTCCCACGTATGAGCGGTCCGGTATACCTGGTGCCTGTCCGAACGCTCGTTGTATTGGAGACAACTGTGGACACCGGAAGCAGCGCCGCCTATCGCAATAATCTCTCGTCGACAGTACCCTACTCACTTGCCATTGTTCGCACCCACTTGCGACGGTGGCTCCTACTTCGCACTTCATTCCTTGTGACCTTGGTCGCCCTATTCTTCGACAACATAGCCATCGCCGGCGATGCCTTAGTTGTCCATGATGGAGGATAAAACAAGACAGTATTCTCATACAACAAGACCATCTCATCACACATCTTCCATCACAAGCAAAGACATCGATCAGCATTGAACAAACATTCAGCTTTACTCTTTACCAAGACTCTTCCATACAAACAGCATCATGAAGAACCAGAGCCAGGTCAACAACATGACTCCAGCATCTTCCGATGCGACACATGAATTTGTTGCCGTTCAGATTCCGGCCCAGGAAGCCGAACATGTCCATCCAGGTGCCAGGACCTGCAGTAGCCGTCCAAGTATGCGAGGCTGGTGGTGAGTGTCCGAGATTGACGGTGTCTTGAATCATGCTGATACACATGCAGGGTCTGCTCCGGATGCAGGAACACTATGAACCCTCAAGTCGTGGGCAACCGATGCTCGATCTGCGGTCACAACAAATGCGCGTACTGTACCGTCTATTGAGCCTGCTTCCAACAAGTAATGAGGTCGGCCCGCGGAAAGTCCTTGGCGCTCGTGAGTAAAGCCGCTATTCTCTTCTTCCGGGCGCGTACTGATTGAGTGCAGTAGATCGAAGCGAGGTCGCCGCGATTGTTGCGAGGATGGTTTGATTTGGTGCCTCGGCTTAGCGTTCGCTTCAAGATTTCGTTCGTCTTCCTTGGCTTCACTCGTTCATGATTTTGGGTTGGAAGGCGTTGGGAAGGCGTTATGGTTACTAGGTTAATTCAAGGCACTTGGTCATCTCTACTCTGCTTCTGCCGTCTTCGCCACTCATTACGAATGCGGCGAGCCTCCTTTTCACTAACCCAGCCGTCTGGTCGTTCACCATCTTGCCAACCTGCATCAAGCCTTCGTCTCTTCCTACGACTTGGAGTATGACTAGGTCGTCGCTCCCGCTTAGATGAAGGCGGTCGAACTAGTCCAGCATCGCTAAGAAGGACTTCAAACTCCGGGCCCAGAGGAAATTCAGATATCTGCGATGTATGGTCGCAGCAAGGTGAGTGTCTAATGGGTAGCACCCATTCGTGTGGCTTTGATCCAAAGACGGTCTTGAAATTAAGCCAGATACTACCCAAATTCCACGGATTGAGGCCTCGAGGTGCTTCCAATATGGCGAAAGTTCGGGGTACGGGGGCTGGTATCGGTGGTCTGTCTGTCGGAAGGTGAAGTGGATATGTAATCGTGCCTTTGAACAGCTTCGACGAGGGCGATGCGGACTCGTGCCTAGACGGTCTTCGCTGGCGTTTGAAGTAATTGACATGTGACGGGTCATCGATCTCGGAAGTCAATGGTCGTTCGCTGTCACCATCTCCATCGTCGCTGTCCCTAGGAGACAAATGTGCTGGTGGAGGAGGGGCAAGAGGATCCTTCTGCATTTCAGGTGGCAGTATCACGGCGAGGTACCTAGAGGGCTTCAGTGAGTATTGCCCTACTATAGGTACCGAAGCGGGAATTACTGACATCCTGCCTCTTATCATCTCAATGGTGGTAGCATTCTGAAAGACCATGTTCAGACTGTTCAGCACCATGCCTGCCGTGAACAGCCAAAAGAACCCGGCCAGTCCCAGTGTGACAAACCAGTGGACATTGTGCTTGTACTTCGATACGAAGTAGCCAAAGACGCCAGTCAGATATCCTGTCAAGATCATCGTATAGAACAAGAACTGTGTGAAGAACTTGAAGGATCTCTCCCCGACGACGCCTATACACAGCATCAGTATCTCATGTCGCATCCTTGATATGAGGCTTCTGGCCTGCGCGGGCAGATAGCACTCCACTCAAACCAAGAGTTCAATCGAGAAGCACTCACCACCGACCCATGGGCAGAAGTGATCCATCTTCCGCGTACATCTTCCGACATCCTGGTTGTGATGAGCTCGATCCGGCTTCCAGTTATGACAGTGGTCACACCAGATCGGTAGTCCATTCGGGTCACAGACGAAGACGTCCCTCATCCAGAAGGCTTCCAGACCAGGCTGCGGCTGAAGAACACTCGGCCTCTCCACATGCTCCTCGGCGCCTAGCGGAACATATCCCGGATCGCGTAAAACCGTGAGTAGAAGTCGAAGCCAACATATCGCGACAGGTATTAATAAGACAAAGTATACGATCGGAATCGCGAGCCCAGCGGTCAGGCGTTGTTCCCAATTATTTCCCGCATCCTGAGGTTCGTTGATCAGATATTCGATGCTGAGAGGTCCAACCACTGTATATGAGGCGTAGATGACGATGGCGACAAGGAATACTGGTATGAACCTCGCGGTGTAGACAGAGACCCGGTTCCTCGAGGGAGGCATCTCTCAAGACACCGGTGTCTCACTGTCGAAGGCATAACATGTCGTTTGTGATGATGTTGTTGATGATGGATGACGGAGGCTGGGAAAGAATAAGATTTGGCAGGGGTGCAGTTCTTCGGCACATCGGCAACGAGGCAAGCGCGAGGCGGGATAGAACTAGCAACCGCCAAGACAACACAGACGTCGACGCGTGAAGATGTTCTTCGTTCCTTCTCACACAGACATATGTACACGACATTAGCCATAAACTGCGATGGGAGATCGTTGTATGTCTTCACGGTCTTCAAGAGATTACGCGAGCTCTAAAGATGCTGGTCCTGCACTGGCCGCTGTCTGCGTTGCAATGAACTTTGTCTCTACCACGGACGACGCGCATGCTGGACAACCTCGTGGACTGTACACTGCAGAACTCGTTTAAGCAGCGCTTCCTGTGCGCAGCAGATGTCTGCACGTGGTATAAAGCCTCGACGACGCTATCAATACAGCAAGCCTGCTGCACGACACGTTGGCTGATGACTTTTGGACAGATGAGACTTTGATCGCCATCGGAAAGTCTTTGGTGCGCCATTTCATGATTATCGCAAGATGATCCTTTCGCTTACTGTATTCCCATGAAATCATGGCCGCCCAGGAATCCAGGAGTGCGATCTACCTCCAAGTCCGACCTGTGCCTGGCCTTCTCCCGTGGCCGTGCACGATAAGATGGCTCATAGCCTCGTGACACTCGCCTGTTAACAGGTCACTGTCTCAAGATCGGCACGTTTCGCCGTAAAGGATGCTTTGGCTAGGACGAGCATACTGCGCAACAGCTGGTGGAAGCGTGTCCAGGACTTTGTGGAGACACAGCACGAAGCTTTCCGAGAGCCAAGTTCTCCTCCGAAATCTTGTCTTTATCCATTCCATTCCCCCTCGCCTGGATCACTCCATCACAAGCGGAAGTGAGTGAAGTCGCACGGGCAGTCACGCCAAGCATCACATGCATTGCACTTTTCTGCGGCCCGCAGCCCTGCTGCCTAACTATTTAAGCAAGGGTTCTTCCGCCACCAGACTTTCAACATCTGACATTCTCAAGTTGAGCTCGTCTGCAGGACCGCACTCGAGACTGAAACAACTCTTGAACACAAGAACAGGATAATCGCCGGCGCCATCGTATCGCGGTCATTCAAAAAATCCAGTCTGACTCATCCACATTCGAATCGCGCATGTCTACCATGTCGAGTATGGTCAACATCAAAGCCGCTTCGGCAACTGCAAAGCACCCATCCTCCGACTACGTCGGCAACACCAAGGAGTAAGTGCTCACTGCCCATCCCAAAAATAATTGCAAACAGACTGACTCGAGTGTTCTCCTAGGTTCTTTGGCAATGCCCCTTTCTCGGACATCACACTCGTCTGCGGCGGAACGGAGTTCAAGCTCCACCGCATCGTTTTAGCCACCCAATCTCCCGTCTTCGCAAAGCTCCTCATTGGCGGCTTCAAGGAAGCGACATCAAATCAGTCGACCATCCCTCTTCCACACGACGATCCAGAAACGATGGCGGTTGTATTCAAGTACATGTACAACTTCGCATGGGATCCATCTACCAGCGACGATGCGGTTTTCGTCATCAAGACCTGGGCTGCGGCGGACAAGTACGATCTGCCCGCTCTCCGCGAAGTCGCCGTAGCTCGACTCAATCAAGTCTGCGACCCTTCTTCCAACCTCGATGGCTTCATCGAAGCTATCTACGCCGTCGAAGAATACACGGCAGTCGACACGCTCTGGAAGGTTCTTTTGCCGAAAATTCGACAGCATATCACGTCCTTGCTGGCCGTTCCGAAGTTCGCGAAGCTCATTCAGGAGATGCCGTCGCTCACCCTGAAGCTTCTTGGCCAGCTCGACCCGAGCAACACGCAGACGTTCGCGCTGTCCGATACGGGTGTCGATGCTACTGTGAGTGAGCTTGGTGATGAGAGCGAGGACGAGAGTGAGGATGAAGCGCGGAGACTTAGCAGAGGTGGATTTGGTGGGTTCTGGCACGGTGGTCAGGGCCGGCGCTTGGGTTGATAGATCCCTTTGGGGTATCAAATAAAACATTGGGTCTTGGTATAGAGGCAAGGAACCTGATATAAGGTGCAACGCGGACCGAATGGTATATGCCTGCCATACCTTGAGACTGTAACTTTCGGTCCATAGCTGCTGCATAACCGCAAAAGCAAGCAAACCTACAACTTCGCCTTCGAACCACTTTTCTCCCTCTCCCACTCCGCCACCCTCTTCAAACTCCCCCCATCCTCCTTCCTCACCCTCTCCCTAATCCTCGCCTCCCTAACATGTTCATCCCCCCAATTCTCCCTCTCCAAAAGTTCCACCGTCTCCCTCCACATCTCCCTCTTCAACTCCCCATAAACACTCTTCCCCGTCGCACCCGGCTGAGCCTTCTTAACCAATTGAAACTCATCAACAAGCACCAATGCCTCCTCCAACCCTCCCAACGAATCCACAATCCCAGCCTCCAACGCCTCCAACGCCTTAAACCTATACGCCTCCAGCACCATCCTCCTCAACACCATCCCATTCAACTTCATCCTAAAAACCGCAGTCATAGGCGGTCTCAACGGTGCCCCCAACTCAATCTCATTCAAACACAAATACCCCTTATGAGGATTCATAATCCTATAATCATGCATCATAGCCAACATCAAACCCCCAGCAAACGCATGTCCATTAATAACCGCTACAGTCGGCATAGGATACGTTAGAAATCTTTTCCAAAGCGCGTATAAACGATCAGGCATATAACCTCCTGAGAAAGTTGCGTGCTCGATGTCCATGCCGTTGGAGTAGAATTTTGGGATTGAGGAGGTTGTGAGGACTACGCCGGGTGGGTAGCGGTGTTGGAGGATGTCGAGGGATAGGTGGAGAGCGGAGCAGAATGCTGTTACTAGGCGATTATCGGGTGCGTTGTCGAAGGTTAGGAGATAGATTTTTGGTTTGGGGGATGTGCAGATGATTTGGCCTTTGCCGCCGATACCGATGTCGTTGGCGCCGAGGATTGGGATTTCGAAGAGGACTTTGCCGGTGTTGGGGGTTGTCATGTTGCAGATGGGATGGATGGCTCAAGTATGGCCGGAATAGTCAGGGAGGTGTGCTCTTTCTCTCTGATGATTCTTTGATCGAGTGTGTTTATCAAGAGATGCTGCTGGTACTCCTTTCTCGATCGCTTTCCTGGTGCGTAGCTCCTTGCTTCTAGAAAGATGTGATGGTCTGTGGTATGATGGTCAACTGGCACTCTGAATCTCTATTTGATGGAAATGAGTAGTTAATGTTTTTGGATACGGTTGTGATGAACGTGATGTTGTATCGTGTTGATGGGGACGCGAGGTTGATCACAGCCGAGGCAATCACGGA
This sequence comes from Pseudocercospora macadamiae, assembly GCA_012978405.1. NCBI lineage: Eukaryota > Fungi > Ascomycota > Dothideomycetes > Mycosphaerellales > Mycosphaerellaceae > Pseudocercospora > Pseudocercospora macadamiae. Next base: position 30,088 of record WRNY01000026.1, read on the forward strand.
GTCAGCCGCGCATGTGATGGCACAGTCCTGACATCCTTCCAGCAAGTCGCTTTAAGCAGCATCAGATATTATGGCGATGCACATGGTCAGTCGCATTTCACAGTACTGATTACTGATCTTACACAATGCGTGAGGAAGTTACCGAGTTCACTAGCGCACCCTTCATTCGGATGTCGCGCCCGTGCGCGTGGTGGTAGATCCGCCATTGTGAATTCTCGATTGATCTCACAGCGAGAATTGTAAATGATCGGTAGAAGTAGTATTCTGTACAAGAAAATGATCCCATGAAACGTGCTGGTACCGCTTATGATTTCTAGCTCATCGTAATGCCTCAATCGGTCTCGATGCTCCAGTCTCCCACCCATTCCAAGTCCTTGTCACCCGCTGCAAAGTCCCAGCCGACGATGACCTTGTTCTGGCTACAAGCAATGATTCGCCGAGTGTCAAATTGAAGCTTGAATACACGATTCGACTCTCCACGCTGTCCTCCTCCATGTCCATGCTGGCCATGATGGTGGTGGTGATGGTGATGATGGTGTGGCTGACCGGGCTGGGGAGGAGCTTGACCAGCTGGCTGAGCAGGGGCTGCAGCTTGGCCTTGTGCTGCTGGCGCCGGTTGAGGAGGCGCAGGATGTGCAGCTTGTCCTTGCTGAGCCTGAGCGGGTGCCGGTCCTTGTGCTGCTTGCGCTTGTTGAGCATTCACTGCTTGGGCTGCTACAGCCTGAGTAGCAATAGCCGCATGCGCATTGTTGTGAGCAGCAGCCGTAGCGACAGCGCCTTGATTCAGTGCGTTCTGATGTTGTTGGCTCGCGACAACCTGGATATGCTGATTGAGGTTGACCTGAGCGGCTGCCATGGCAGTAAGCTGTGAGTGCGGCAAACCATGGCCTGGACCAACAGCCGGCTGAGCGAGCAGCGCGTTGGAGATGGCGAGATGGCCATGGGCTTGCTGGAGCAATTGAGTTGCGTGGTGAGCTGCATTATGCTGCTGATTTGGCTGCTGAGCATGAGGACCTGTTGCATTGGCGGCGTTGATTGCGTGCGCAGGTACGCGCACAGCGTTTGCTCGGATGCGACTTTGCACTCCGAACTGTCCTTGGTGCAAGCGTTGATTGGGTTTCCATGCGTTGCGCTTATTAGGATCCCGCTTCCAAATGATGATAGTCTCGTCGTAGGAACCAGATACGATTCTGGCCCACTTGCTGCCTCCACCGCCTGGAGGAATCTTTGTTCCGTAGCTGAGCATATCTTGAGGGCGGCTTGAACCAGCATTACGTGCTTGGTGGCGGCGAGAAACATTCGCTGGTTGCATTCCGCTGCTCAGGGCCTTCAAAAAGTTCCTATCCGCCACCTTTGCCTCGTCTTGGAGCTCTTCATCGGTGGTGGTTTCCATGTCGCCAAAGCGAGCTTGCACTGTTCGAACGAGATTGCTATGGCCGTCCAAGCACGCCACCTCAGCTGTGGTCTCGAAGTCGAAGATTCGCACTGAGTTGTCTGATGATCCACTGACTATACGGCGGCCGTCAAATTGCACACATGCAATGCCTTTGGTGTGTCCAGTGTACGATTTGCGATGGTTAGGGCCTACCTTCCTGGTGTGGATGTTCCATGACTTGATGGTGCGGTCACCAGATGCGGATACGATCACATCACCATTGATCTGGACGGCATTGACTGCAGCCTGGTGGCCGACCAATGTGTCCAATGGACTGTACGGTGGTATCAGGTCGCCCTCCCTCAGGCATAGGTCAGCAGCCAGGGTATCGACGACGCGTGTAGGGATTATTGGATCATCCTGTCCAATTTCATGTCTGTTCCAAATTCGAATGCTCTTATCCTTCGAACAGGTGATCAGATATCTGTCATCGAATCGAAGGTTGAGCACGCTCTCGCTGTGGCCATTCTCGATTTTTCGAATTATCTTCCCCGTGGAGAATCTCCATATAATAATGAAGTTGTCACTACCGCCACTGACGATGAGATCATGCTTCTCGTCTGGTCTCGGGTCGAACTGTAGACAGAGCACGCTAGCCTCATGGCCAACAAGCGGGTCGCCCCTCATGCGTTGGGTATTGAGGTCCCATATCCGAATGGTCTTATCGCGTGAGCCAGAGACGAGATGATTGCCGGAATGCTGGATTGTGTAGACACACTCTGTGTGGCCGTCGGCTTCATGGTCAGGATGTGGCAGGCGAAACATGGTATAAGTGCCGGTGTCCCAGTTGCGTTCCAATCGTCGGCGCTGCTTATAAAGCCATGGCCAGCTTATCTTGGGATCTTTCGAAGTGTTTCCGGTACTGAAAACGGTCGGCTTGAACTGGACAAGGGCCGTGCTGGGTTCCGTGGGTGTCTCAACTGCCGAATCCATCGCAGGAGTTGTTGGTCGGCTGTCAAAATCCATGAGCGCATCCTTCGCAGAAACCGTCGTTCCTGGTATATTTCCATTTGTGGTGCGTATTGTGCTTGCCGTAGATTCGACTCCTTCCATACTGCCAGCCTCGTCACTAGTCCGATTTGTCTCTACCCGGTCCACGGTGCTGCCACTACCGCTGGCCTGGGTGGCTTCATTCTCGCTGAAAGCTTCGTCCCGCGCCCTCTTACGACTGCTCTTTCTCTCCAATGAGTACGTTGGTCTAGTGGAGCCTGTCTTCAAGATTCGCTCTGCCACCTGTATGCCCTTCTTGGTCGCTAGATCTCCCATGTCTTTGATCTTGGCATTGTCCACGCGCCAGCCCTCGCGTCCGAAGTTACTGCGCCACAGCTCCTCGTCTTGCGTGCGCTCCCTCCAGGACCTAGAGATTACAGAGGCTGTGAGAAGGTCCTTCGCAGAGAGGTGCGCGAAGATTTCGAGGATCAGTTCGTGCGGCAGCTGTGCGACAGGGTCAAAGTAGACCATGGACCCAACCTTGTTATGGAGTTCGTACAGCACGGCGGTTCGAAAGCTGCCGAATAAGTTGTCCATCAACACTGAGTAGATGTCAGCCTCGTTTCATATAGCAACAATCCTCACTGTCGCCAACAGCATCTCTCACTTACGCTTCCGCGGACCCTCTGGTAATGCGAGTGCCAGCTGGGTAATCTGCTCGATTTGCGGGCCATACATGGCGAGCTGAGACATGTCGTCGCTGCCTGACTGGCCTTGCATTTCCTCCGAGAAGCCCTCATCGAATGGTTGCGTCGCCATCGTGGCGCAATTGCTGGAGCAGAAAGTAATAGTGTTTGGGAGGTGTCGGCGCGTTGCGGATGGACGCAGCGAGGTGAGGTGTAGTGGAAGTGGAAGGTTGTAGTTCTAGGCGCAAGGCTCGGAAAGCACCAGAATGGGCGCGATGCAGGTCAGCGTCTGTCGGTCGCCGCTTCGAGTCGGGCCAGTATTGCGCAGTGGCACATGCGAGGGTGCGCACGCTGTCTATGTGCGGCGCATGTGAAGTCGCGTTGCGTTCTCGTCGCCGTTATGTTGTTACCACTATAGTAGATACACCAAGCACAAGCACCAAGCCGATCGAGGTTGCTCGTTCGGATGTTGTCAGCACCATGCGATGCATGCATACACAACCTAAGCGGGCCCGCAAGCCGCGACCCTGGTCGCCGTGCTTCGGGTAATGTAATGCAGCGCTAGCAACCGTAGTCGCGTTTCTACTTTGCGGCGATCAGGCCTCAAGGAACTCTCACGACTCTCGCTGTCGGGCAGCACGCGACGACCAGAGAACCTCGCAATGGTCCAGAGCACGTGAGTGAATGATGAGTGAACGATTGTGATGCGTGAAGTGGGTGCGGCGCGGCGTGATGAGACACAAGACGACCGACTGCCCTCGCACACAAGACGAGTGATGAAGGAGCGTGTAGGTGAACACCACTGGTGCGGACGGGTCGGCCCACCTGGTCCGTGCTCAACCCACCTTTCTAAAGCTGAGCTGACCTGTTCCACTTCCTCTTTCTTACACTAACGCCAACATGTACGTATCTACTACCTACAATACCGGCGCCTTCTCTAAACTACTTACAAATATATACGCGTACTATATTATATCGTACGCTAATAGAAACAACGTATTTTTAATAAAAATACGCTATATTCGATAGCGCGTAGTATAGTATAGCGCGCAAAGTAATAATTTACGATTACGCGACTAGTAATTACCTAATATACGATTACTAATATATTATAGATTATATTCCTATAGCTTTCTCTCTTTTATAATTTTCTACTATAATATAAATTAACTTATAAAATATAATATAAACTATGTTTCGATATATAATACTATACTAACTATAAAAATAGTTAACTTAAAGAAGACTATAAGAAATAAATATATATATATATTATAGAATATATTTTCTAATATATTTAAGCCTAGCTATAAGAAATATAAAAAATTTAATAATAAAAGTAAAGTTATTAAAAGTCTAACTAAGTTTAATATAGTATTATATTACTATTTATATTAGACGTTATATTTGCTAATATATTTTAGCGTAACTCTAATAAGTAAACTAGAGATACTATTATATCTAATAATATCCTTCTATTAGAGGTTTACTACTATCTTCTAGTATATATTCTTAATTATAATAATAATTATACTTACTAATATAAATAAGATAGCTATAACTCTAGTATTATTAGTAATAAGATAGAGCTATATAATATTAGTATATATTTCTTTATATATTTAGCTTTATAATCGCTAATATATTATAGTATATTTACTATAATTATAGTACTTTTATTACCTATATTAAGAAAACTATAAGTTATATTATTAATTATATTCTTAATTATAAAGGCTAATATATTTAGTATAATATACTAGTCCTAGTAAAGGCCGATCTAAAGAAGAATAAAGTATAGCTAAATATATTAGATATTATATTCTATATTATAGTTACTTATATATTTAGAGTAGTTAAACTAGTAATAAGAATAAGATTACTACTACTAGTAAGTTATAAGCTTTTATACTATAGATTATATTTGCTAATATATTTAGATATATACTAGGCTATAATTGCTACCTACTTAGCTACTAGTAGTACTAAGGATATTAATAATACTAAGTAATTCTTTATATTCTTAATTATAATATTAATTACGTTTACTAATATATTTTAAGAGATCTTCCTAAGAAGGCTAAGTCTTCTACTATAAAGAAGAAAGTATATAATCTATATTATATTATCTATTACGTTTGCTAATATATTATAGAAGTATAAGTTAAAAGCTAATACTAAGTCTTTAAGTAATAAAGATAAAGAAAGTAAGAATAAAAATAGTAATATAATATAATCTCTTTTATATTATAGCTTATATTATTAATTATAAAACAGCCCGAGGCTATCTCTACTCTACTTTATAAAGTATATTAAGATAATATATACTTAATTATATATACTATTATTTTTACTAATATATTTAATAGACTACTTCTCTAAAAGTAACTCTATAGAAGACTATATATATTATATTTTATATTATACTCGCGATTATATTTGCTAATATATTTATTAGACTACCTTGTCCTCTAAGAAGGCTAGTAAAGCTATAACTAATAGCCTTACTACTAGTATAAAGCCTTTTAATAATACGTTAGCTATTATACTTACTAATATATTTTATAGTCTCTAGGTCTTACTATTAAGAATAAGAAGAGTAATAAGGTAATATAGCTAGTTATATATTACGCTTTATAATTACTTATATATTTATAGAACAACTAGAAGTTAATATATAATAAGTACTATTTTAGTAAGTATATTAATATTATAATATAGATTATATTTACTAATATATTATAGATAGTAGCTAGATACCTTACCTAAATTACTAGTAGGCTAGCTTAGAGAGTTAGTAATTCTCTACTATACTTTCGTTTATATTTGCTAATATATTATAGAGTATAGTAAGAGAAGTAAGGCTATCTAGGATACTTATATATATTATATAGCCTACGACTTTAATATATAATTAGTAACTTATTTTACTATAAGTTAGAACTTCTTAAGAAGTTCTAAGGCATCTATAAATTATAATATAAGATATAAACTAAAATATAAAGTACGATATAATCTAAAATATATTATATTACTCCTTTAACTAGAAGCTATCTCTAAAAGAAGATAGAGGTATAATACTAAATATATTATAATTAGAGTTAGATAGTAAGCTCTTTACTAGAGAGCGTTTTTTAAATAAAAATAAATAAAAGATCTAGTTTAATATATTATTCTTTATACTCCTTTATATATTCTTAATTATACTACTAAGTATATATTCTTTAAGCTTATACTAGATTTTAAATTTATACTATTACTACTTTACTCGCTATTACTAGAGCAATCTTTATTAGTTTCTATATCTATATATAATAAGTAATATATAGGGTATTATAATTAATAATATATTTTAGCTCTCTACTATAGTTCTATAATACTATATAGTAGTTCTATTATAGACTATACTAAAGAGTAGTATATATATTTATAAATATAAAATTTAAATATTACTACTTTTAATAATACTATTTAGATATATATATATATAGATAGATACTATAGTAGTAAGGTTAATAGCTTAAATAAAGGAATATAATTTAGAATATATTAATATCTATTCTCCTATTATTACTTCTTCTATATAGCGCTATAGTAGCTATTAAAGTAACTAGAGTCTCTACTACTTCTAAACTATCTACTCTAGTATTATATCCTATTTTTATAGTTAATATTTAGAATAAAAGTTCTCTAATATTTAAAATAGTATAAATAACCTATTAAATATCTATTAATCTACTACGACTATATATACTATATTTAAGTAGTCTAGAATTTTTTTATAGTATCCTAGATTTAATCTATTTATATATAGATACTATAGTCTACTATATAAATAGCTAAATATAAGAAGTATTAAAAAAGAGTAAAATATATATTTTAGTTTACGTTTTTAAATATATTTACTAGGAGCTATCTAGGAAGCCTAGACTACTACTATAGTATAATATATTACTATTAACTATACTTTTGCGCTCAATCGAGTTTATAGGCGTATTTATATTCCTCTATATATAAATATTTGCGTTCTAATATATACTTCTATAGTATTATAGATTTAAATATTATATATACTACTATAGCTATATACTTAAGGGAGGCACGCTTCTAATTATATTTAAGTATATATTTAGATATATAGTACTATTTATATTTCTAGGTCTAGAAAGTAGTATACTAGGTAGTACGTTATTTTATAGTATCGCTATAGGCTAAAACTATAGCTATATATTATTTAGTATAGATACTATATTAGCTATTATACTTAGTATTATATTTGCTATTATATTCTATATAGAGAGCCTATTTAGTAGTATACTTAGTAGTATATTTTATAGTATTATATTTGTTAATATATTTAGTAGTATAGTTAGTAGTATATTTAAAAGTGCGCTCTACTACTCTTATTACTCTCTTAGAAGTTATTTCGCTTTAGCCTTAAGAAGAGCTATTTCTATATGTTAACGTTTTAGATTTGCTATACGTTCTTAATACTTAATATTCTTAGGAGTCTTTAAATACGTTAGCGTATACGTTAGCAAATATAAATAAACGTATATATAAGTCTTCTTCTTTACTTTTAATATTAAATTCTTAAATAAGAGGTAAGCTTATCTATAATAGAATTAGTATTCTATTATATATTATTTAGTTTATAGCTACTTATATTTAGAGAGTATTTATTAATTATCTATATTATAGTTAAGGTATTAGCTATATTTCTATATATAATTCTATATATATTTAAGAACGTAATTATAAATATAGTTATAATTATAATCCTCTTCTCTCTTACTACTCTATTAATACTAAACCTAATCGAGAACGCGTTTCTTTAGGCTTAGAGTTACTATTATTGTCGCTATTATTATTGTTACCTAGAGTAGTAAGAGTATTCTTAGTATACCTATTGTCGTATTTACGCTTCTTTATATACTTCTTTTGTTATCTTAAATATATTAATAAGCGTAATTTAATATATATATAATAATATACTCTCGTCTCTTAGCGACTTTTTAAAAGTATCTTCCTATAACCTATTCTTATAGCTATACCTAGTTCCGTAGGTATTACGTATACTATATACTAATATATCTCTCTAATTAAGATTATAAGAACTAAATATATTTAGTAATATAAACTTAAATACGTTAGAAAGAATATACTTTAATATTACTTTAGTAAGTAGCTAGTACTATTCTATAGTATTTAATTTATACCTTATCGATTTATTTAAATTAGTACTTTTTCTTATCTATAGAAAGAGCGTAATATCTATCTTACTATAGAATAGGTTTAGTCCTACTATAATAACTAAGTTCTTCTTATTAATCGCCTATTTTCTAACTTCGGCGCTATTCTTCTTACCTATAATATATTAGGTAGCGTAATTAATACTATAATCCGAAACGCGCTTAGATATATACTAATTAATAAGTCTACTACTATTCTATAGTCCTCTAGAGACTTCGCGTCTATTAATACGTATATCTATAATTGCTTTAAGTCTAGGCTCTAGAATTTGCTAAACTTTTCGCTAATCTTATAGCGAAAGTAAATACGATAAAGAATAAGTACTAATATAAGATAGAATTTATAGTCCTAAGCTTAATTATTAATACGTTTAAAGTACTAGCCTAACGCTTATTATATTAGTAAATATAATCTATAATACGTATTAGTATATACTATTTATCTAGATTCTATTCGAGTCTATTATAATAGCTCTAAGACTACGACTATTAATATATTTCTATTAGACTTTTTTCCTAGTAACGTAATAAATAGTATCGAAAAATTATAAAAAGATTTATTAATAGATATCTACCTCTTTCTTAGTAATAATAACTCGGCTAAGCGTAATTACTAATATAATTAGTATTACGTTATAGTATATATTTAGAATCTTACGCTTATTATACTCTTTATATCTATACGTAAATAGGACCTTATTTAGGTCCTTTCTAAAAAAGCGTTTATATAATATATTAACCTTTATTAATTTACGTTTATATAAGATCTTAGCTTATACTTTATAAAAGAGAATAATTATAAGCCTATATTTGTCTTACTAGATATCTTAGATATATTACTTTAGTTTATATTAGCAAACGCGTTTTAAAATATAAATATAATTATAATAAATATAGTCTAGATCTTTTTTCTCCTTTCTAAATATCTAGATTACTTTTAAAACTTAATTTTATATAGATTTATATAGAAGCTTCTACTTATAAATTATTACTATAACTTTATCTTTATTATTTAATAAGTTATATAACTTGCTTAGTAATCGGAATTTATACTTATCGAGTAGCTCCTATATCTACTAATAGATAAGAAATTTTGCTATATATATTAGTAGATATATATATAATTATATATTAATACGCGACGCTATATATATAGTTAGCTCTAGATCTTCGATTTTTGCTAAAACGCTTTAGATATTATCTATAATCTCCTCTAGAACTTTATATAGTAGTAGTATAATATAATTATAAACGCCTTTAGACTATAGAATAGCCTAATAGTAGGCCTTAAGATTCTATAGAATAATTATATAATACTTAACTTAATATATAATACGTTACTTTATTATTTTATAGTATCCTTTTGCGTAATCTCGTTCTATATATATTAGAGAATACGTCTATTAATATAATAAAGAATATATATAATAGTAGACTAATCGGCTTATTAGTAGCTATATTATTCTATAGTACTCGTTTTATACTAGAACTTATTTTTAAAAGTAATCCTAGAGATATTATATATTAGTATATTTAAACTTACTAAAGCTTTATATAAAATAGCTATTACTTAGGTATATTACGTACTATACTTATAGAGATTTCGCTCTAGTAATAGTCTAAATATGTTTATTAGTATATTATTAATTACGTTTATAAATATATTATATCTTATACTAGCTTATTCTACTCTACTATTACTATATAGCTTTCTACCTAAATTAAGATCCTCTTTCTCTTATAAGCGACGCTATCTCGAAACGTATATATAATCGAGTTATAGTATCTAACCTAAAGTTAGTAATTAATTATATACTTAAATATATTACTATATACGTTAGCTTATTTCTTCTATAGATCTAGCTCTCCTCTATATACTATAGGACTCTTCTTCTTAATATTTTTCTAGTAGTTATTAGTAATATAATTATAAGTCTATTTCTTAAGCTATAGATTAATATTTATACTATAAGTAATCCTACTATAAATAGTAGTATATTCTTTAATACGTACGCTATTAAATAGAAGATATAATATTTGCTTCTTATTATATTTAGTATAGAGAGAGTATTAGAACTATATATATATTAGTAAATACGTTAATAAATATATTATAAAACGTATTATATAATATACTATACTATTCTAAGTATTAAAAAGTTAGTCTCGAATATTTAGAATATATTAAGTATTAAGTATATAAACGTATCTTTATAAATAGCTTTATAGATAGTCTAGTATTATATTAAGTATCTTCTACTTTACTATAATAAGTAAAATATTATTATAGGATTTAATAATAAGATACTTATTATAAGAAAGCTATTAAATATATTAGCTAGTATAATTAAAAATATATTAGATATTATATATACCTATATATTTAGGTTTAAATTTATTATCCTATTTAAGTAGCAGCTTATTAACTAGGTTAAAAAGCTAGTCGAGATCTTACTAAGATATTTCTAATAATAAATAAACGTATTTTAATAACAAATACGTATATATTAATACGTTAACAATCGCGGTAATGTTGGTATAGGAGGAAGAGAGGTCAGAACCACTGTGGCGAGCTAATCCTACCTATGCAGGGATAAAAGCTTAAATTTTCGGGAGATTAGCGGTCATCAGAGGTGTTACCACCGGTGGTGCCGAGCTGCCCGTCGGTGATGAAGTTGTGCTTAAACAACGGTCGCACAAAATGACACAAAATGATTGGCTGTAGGCGAACAAAGCTTGTTGCAGCCAGTGCATGCCGATTTGAAGCCGTCTCTGGCAGTGTCTTGCGCCAGCACTGAGAACGACAACGCCAACGCCACCCCCAAGTACGAAGAAGTACAGCACAGCGCACGATCGCCAAACACAGCGTGGGCACCTGATCTCAGGCAGATTGTGTGTACAAAAGACCTACATACGTGAAAGACAGCCGGCGCGTAGAGAACAAGTCAACCGTCGAGCCGCCCGACCTGCACCTGCACGCGTCTCACACACCCGACGACGGCAACGGCAGCCCAAAGCGTGCAGCGCGAGTAATGCACACAGCAATCTGAGCCAACGACGGACCATCCCGATCGCATCCCTCAGGCTCGCTGCCCCTCGCAGGAGAAGTCAGAAACGCCAGTACCAGCACCAGCACCAGCACCAGCACCAGCACCAGCATCGCATCCTGTTTCCGCGCACTGCTCGCTGGTCTGGCCTGCACGCTTGCTGCTGTCCTGTCTCCCTCCATAGCATCCATACTTTGTACCACCGCCGCCACTGACACTTCTGCTCTCCACTGCTCCTTCCACACTGCAGCGTCCGCCGCCATCGTCACTCCCTGAATCCAGCCCAGCACCCGCTTCTGGCCTGCTCACCGACCGCTGAAGCACCGCGACAGCTACTGCACCACACCCGTGCCTGGTGTCGCCCCCATGCCGCGCATCGAGTAGAGCGCCGGCGACTATGGAGATCGCGTCCCATGGTCCGCACTTTGTCCGAGCCCTGTCCACGCCGTTGACCACTCAAGGCGGTGTCGTCGCCGACCACGCCAGCGGGCACTACCAGAGCGCCAAGCTCCACCATCAGCACCCCAACATGAGCGCCCAGAACCCTTTGGTCCATTCTCAGGGTCACACGTCGAGCAACTACAGCATTCAATCGCAACCGTCGAGTCGCAGCAGCGACACCACCCAAGGCACTTCGCACAGCACTCTTTTCCCCCCACCGCCCCTTCCGACGAACTCGGCCACTGTCGCGGGCGGTGGTGGAATGGCTCAACACGATGGCGTCCAGCCGACCGACAACATCATGAACAGCGTCGCCGACGCGAGCAGTTCTTTGTTTCAGATATGCGTTGCACTGCGCCAGCGTCTGCTCGGCGTCCCTGGCTTCCATGAGGCCCTACTGGAGGAGGAAGCGGAGGCAGATGAAGACACAGATCCCGTGACCCTTCTGTGGAGGACGTTTCGACGAGGTTACCCTCTGATGCTGCTGTACAATGCGTTGCGACCTTCCCAGCCACTGAACATGCCGCAAGGGGTCAAAGAAGACAAGAAAGCAAAGGCCGCAACGTTCAAGTTCATCCAGGCCTGCAATGCCGATCTGAAGATTCCGCAGGAAGAATTGTTTATCATCACAGACTTGTATGGAGACGATACCACCGGATTTGTCAAAGTCGCACGAGTCGTAAATCGGGTTCTGGATGTATTGGTTCAGCGTGGGCTGGTAGAGGACGTGCGACCCACCGCCTCCGATTTCGAGCATGCCGAGAAGGGTATGAAACGAACTCAACGGCAACACATCATCTCCGAGCTGGTCAGGTCAGAAAGGACATATGTCCAACATCTGGAGCTATTGCAAGCCTTCAAGCATCTGGTGGAGGAGAAAGGTGTCATTGCAGGTGATGCAGTCCACGATATATTCTTGAACCTCAATGCACTTCTGGACTTTCAACGTCGATTTTTGATTCGAGTGGAACAGACGAACCATCTGCCGGAAGAAGAACAAAACTGGGGCAAATTGTTCTTGCTATACTGTGAAGCGTTCAAGGTCTACGAACCGTACATCGCCAACCAGCGCAAGTGCGAAAAGACCGTGATAGCCGAATTTGCCAAGCTACGTGAGGCTGGAGGAAGCATTGAAATGCGGCAGATGGTAGAGTCACCGACTGCGCTGCACTCTTTCTTGATGAAACCATTTCAAAGGTTGACGAAATATCCGCTGCTATTGGAACAGCTACACAAGAAAGGCGACTTGGACGAGGCAAGGAAACAAGACCTTGTAAATGGCATGGAAGCAGCAACATCTGTTCTCACGCGAACGAACAAGGCTGTTGATCGGGAAGAGAAGGCAGAAGCAGTGCAGGAACTGAAGCTGCGTGTCGAAGACTGGAAGGGTCATCGAGTTGAAGGATTTGGAGAGCTTCTGCTCTACGGGACATTCACAGTCTTGAAGAGCGAGAATCTCGCGAGCGGCAAAGATGGCGAGCGACAGGTGGGAGATTGAGACTGACTATGAAAGACTTCCGCTGACCAATCCAAACAGTACCATGTCTACCTCTTTGAGACCATCCTGCTATGCTGCAAAAACATCGATCTTAGCAAGCCCAAGAACAAGCTATCGAATAAGAATCTGGTCGACAACAAGGGCAAGCCGAAGCTTCAGCTCAAAGGACGAATCTTCATGCAAAATGTTACTGACCTAGTATCTCTGGCGAAACCAGGTATGCTCATCCCCGACGTCGAACTCTTACTCCGGTCCAGTGAAAGGGTATGTTCAACGGAAACTAATGAAGGAGTTTAGGCTCATACACATGTCAGATCTTTTGGAAGGGCGATCCTAGCATCGAGAACTTCATCATTAGGTTCACCACTGAAGAGACCTTGAAGAAGTGGGCGCAGCAGATTGAAATCCAGCGGCGAAAGTACCGCGAAAGGATCGGCGCTGCAAGAAGTAGTGACAGCAGCAGTCACAAGGGCATTAGCGCTACTGAATTCTCGTTTATGCAAAATACACATCTCGAGAACCCTTACAAAGAGGCCGATGACGACGAAGAGGAAGATGATCTTGATACCCTGGCAGGAAGCGGCAGCTGGTCAGGCCCGAATGGCTTCAACAGTGGCTTTTCGCAAAGCAGGAATGGCAGCTCAAGTTCGTTACGATCAAGGAGTACCACAGGCGACAGCACCTTAGGCTCCATATCAGAAATGTCGGCGACACGAGCACACCCACCTCGAATACCGACTGCGATCATGCCACAGGGATTGTCACTTCGCACAAGAGAGCTACAGGCATTGGCCCAATCACCTGGCAGTGACAGACAAATGGACAGCTACTTTTCGCCTACAACGGACTCGCCAATGTCGACCATGTCGTCACGGACGAGTGCAAGCTCTGGAATGTACCCCTTCCCGCGACAAGGTCTACCACAGAACGGATACTACGAGGAAGGCCACGGCGCAACACGCTTTACTGCACCAGCAATGGGCCGTCAACCGATGAATGGTAGTGCACCTAATGGTTACACACCCACAAGCCGAGTGCCATCTGGACAGCAAAGATATCCTCCCGGGACTGCGATGCACAGCTCAATGCAACTGCCACCGAACAGGCATCGATCCGCTAGTAGCCCGGATATCCACAATGGACAAAGAATACCTGAACGAAACGGTTCACAACCTCCAGTGCCAGTAATGCCAGCTTCGTACGCCAACAGGAGTCAGAACAATTCACCAAGCCTGCCTAATGGGATGGATCGATCTTCGCCACAAATGCCACGGGATCGCCAGTACTCCAACTCTGAGGCTTCACCTACTGACTATGCTTATCCAGGACGACCAGGTATGCCAACTCAGTATGCCAGCTCCCGAACAATCACACCTGCGTCATCCAGAGGTCCTTATCCACCCCCGACGCCTTCGCAGGCAAGTTTTACTGGCGAAGAAGGAGCACCTCAACACAAGACAACCCCGGCGCAACTCAAGGTCCGGGTCCATTGCCCTGCAGCAGGACAAACACTCACACTGGTTGTCTCAACAAACATATCATATCAAACGTTGAAGGACCGAATAGATGCGAAGCTCCAGCGGTCTACAAATTTGAGTCTTGGAGACCGCGGTCCCAAGGAAGCCCATGTGAAGTTGAAGTACCTGGATGAAGATGACTTTGTCAGCATTCAGTCTGATGAGGATGTACAAACGGCGTTTGAGACATGGAAAGAGCAACACGGCGAAGGCATAGGAGGAATGGGAGAAATAGAGCTTTACTGCCAGAGATGAGAGCAATATTGACGCCTTGGATATACGACCTCTATCTCTGCTGATCGCATCACAACTGCGACATAAACATTGAGTGCGATGGCCTGCGGCCTCGTAACTCCGGCACGGCAAAAATGGACGCGGACCGGTCGCGTCAATCAGCTCCAATCAGAGGGTTAGATTCTGGCTCCTCAGGAGAAAGAAGTCGAGGAAAGAAGTGAGGACCGTCGTTCTCCTGCCATAGAGACGAGCCGTGGACATAGGCACGATACACGCACTGCCGCCACACCATAGACGATCCACGGCAGGCCGCTCGTGTGGCGGCCGAGCTTTCTACGACATCCATGACGGGACGACCGGACACGAGTTCGATGCATCTCCACGATAGCATCTGTTCCGGAATAGATGCGAAAGCCATCTTATGAGAGTCATGGCATTGATGCGAGAGAAAGCGAGCTCCGGCCACGAACTGATCTTGAACTTTGAAATGCTATTTTGCTAGAAGCCTTTGCGAAGGCCATGACATGAAACGAGCGAGAGAGTTTTTAACTTCATCTAGAAGCAGCAAGCACTGCTACTGCTACCACGCAAGCGGATTGATACTTGCGCTAGTTCACGGCGCCTGCATGCGTGGTGTTTGTCGAATGGTTTGATATTGATGGTTTGAGATACCAAGGTTGCTCGCTAGTCACGTAGCTAGCTACCCGTCTGTGAATGAGAGAAAGATTACTTCGATGAAGAACACCACTCTATCATTCTCAAACCCAACAATCGTCACCCGACCAGAGATCATTGCGCCGCGCGCGATGATTTCCGCAAAGTCGTCCTAACCTGATCTGATAGAACCGCTCGTATAGCTTTTTCGTTTTCTCGATTGACGCCAAGTGTCAATGAAACACAAATTTCCGGTATATGGGTCTTTTTGAGTTTCCGTGGAAGTTTTATGGCGGACTGGGAATGCCATGCTTCGGCTTCGCAGTCGGCAAACTCGGCTTTCGGCATGGTTGTTGTGTTGGTATGGATGTTCCGTTCCGACTTCTTGGTTGGAAGGGATATGGCTGAGCAGATCTCGGATAGTCAGATACTCCGTGAATCCCGTCCAAATGGCATGCCTTGTCATCGTCACGGGGGTTGTTTTCATGTTCAGAAGGTCCATTGACATCGCTAGCTGCTGGCCTATATTACGAGTCGGTCTCGAGGCTTGCTTTCGTCGGCAGCTTTACATGACTTTTTCTGTTCTAGTTTGGTCTTTTCTTTTGCTTTCTTGAACTTCGACTTTCTCGTAGTTTGAAAGTCCTTTTCAGCGGCTCTTTGTAGCCCTCTCGATCAGAGCGTGTACTCGCGTAACGGCGCCTGGTCCAGTTGAGACTACAATAGTAAAGTGGTATTATACAGCGGGATTGGAGTAATCTGGCCACGGCATGTGCGCATGCGCTTGAGCCCGGTCGTTCTGGGTGATTTACAGGACTCAGCATGGTCACTGGCGAGCTTGTAGAACTTCATGTTCGACAATAAGCTGACAGTTATCTCAAGCGAAGGCTGTGTCAACTTCATCGGCTACCTGGCCCTTCCGAGCCTAGTTGTTTTTCAAGCTGCTGTCTTGGCCATTCCGTCCATTTGAAGAGATCTGGGTCCAGATATTGATGCACTGCTTCTTGTGCCCACTTTGACCATCCGTACATCCACCATTGGCGTTTTTGGAGTTCAAATAACACGGCATAATATGAGAGAACAACTAGTGCCACCTGATCATGCGCAGCGAGGAGTTCGATAAACTCTGGAGGCGTAAGTGCTGCCCAGCTTAGAGTCTGGACAGACAAAATATGTTAGTGAATCCCTCCTGATAAAATTTTGGGACCAGTGAATGAGTTTTCGCAGCTTGATGGGATGAGACGACTTACGATAGCCATTGTCCACTTGTCCTCATCATCTAGCCTGATACTGCGTACGTTCAACAGAACAACGTGCAAATCATCAATTGCCTGCAGATACACATCTCTCCTGTTTGTGTCGTCGATTTGGTTCGCAAGTTGTTTGAGCTGCAGAACCTCGGAGGACTGGGTTTTGTCTATCTTGTCCCGATTGAGACCCATCAACATCGGTGCCACCTCAGATGTCCTGAGTCGCTCCCAATTCGGATGAACGGTGCTTCTCACACCTCTAATGATTCGCATCCAGGTGCAAATATCTGCAATCGTGTCCACTGGTGGGTTTACTTGGGCGGCACCCAGGAGGTGCACATGTAGCATCCCACTAAGCATGAAGACAGGCACGCATGTTGCAGGGTCCGGGGTCTCTATAAGACGTCGATACGCGGATATGGCGGCATCGTAGTGTAAAGATGATTGATGGAGAAGTTGGTTGCGTTCAGAAGGAAAGATTGTCGCCTTGTGGAGTGCGGCCACGGCTAAGATGCCATGGAGGAGATATGGGTGCTGGAATGACATCTCTACAACCACATTTTGGTAAATGGCCACCTGAGATGGCGCTGAACATGTGAGGGAGGTATTCAAGGTCCAGAAATGGAGAAGTCGCAGGTCCGGGATTGAGCTAGGTGCGCCATCTCCATCGGCCTGGAAGGTAGGAGTACTTGCTGTGCCAGCTGTATCGGATGAAGGAGAAGGTTCGTATGTTACCAAATGGGCGGGAGGACGTTGCTTCAAGTACTGACAATCAATCTCCAGTCGCACACCTGCACACGGTGGTTAAAACATAACACTCGCAACAGGCAGCAGGGATGGTTACTAACAATGTGAGCAGCTAAAGAGCAAAGGTCAGCAAATGGCTCGGAAAACAGAATCTGGCCTGAATACATACCGGGGCTTCTGCTCATCGCATTTAACATGCCTCCGCTTGCAGCTGACGCAGCCCTTCCGGCTCTTGGTATGTGTCTTCCTCACCATGTTTGACGATGTCCTGACGAAGGCGGCAAAAGTAGATACGACCGTATTGAATACGAGGATGCCTAAAACGAGTCGCGCCACAAAGCTTAAAAGTGACGCGCCTGTGCGACCTTCCTTCTCCTTATAAGGCTCACCTGCTCTTTTCATCAAACATCGACTATGCCATCTACTTCAGCGCACCACCTCGACGGACAGAAGATTGGGCTCATGCAGGAAAACACGGTGAGCCTTTGGGCACTTCCAGGTCTACGTGGTCGAGAGGGTTCTGCGACCCCACTTTTCCGCTTCCTTCCATCTGCATTCAATCGGCTGACATTGGAAGATGAGTGCGTATAGCGTATAGAGCTTGGAATAAAACTGCACCTCAGCTGCCCATTCGATCCCTATCATCAGGCTCAGTGAATTGGATATCACCGTTATTGCAGGACAAACTCATTGCTTACTCCTTGGCCACGACTCGGACACATATAGATCTGAATCTCAGCCAAGAACTTAAACCACCACCACTCATTATTCTTTGACCAGGTCGAGGACAACCTTCAGCGCTATACATTGAAGTACATCACGATGCTCAAGCTCAACCTTCGCTACTTCTGAGACCAAGTCTATCCAAATGTTACTCAGAGCCCACACAGGCGCAATTTCTCCCGATACGATAATCGAAACCCTTGGTCATCCTGTGTAAGAATCGCTACAGTACAAGTATGGACGAATTCTCACTGTGCTGTATTCCTCTTTCCCAACTCCGGTACACACTCGTTCAGTATATCAAGTTTCCTTCTTCCAAGACTCCAAAGTACTTCCCCAACGCTTCATTATCTAACAAAATGCATTTCACAACTCCGATCATTCTCGTCGCCAGCGCTGCCGGCATTGCCTCAGCCCTTCCTGTGCCAGTGCTCGGCAATCTAGTGAGTGCGCCAACAGGAGGCGGCCTGGGAAGTGGAGTGGGTGGCCTTGGTGGTGGACTTTTGGGTGGTACGTTTGGAAGTCTTGGCGGAGGCATTATTGGTGGTACGACTGGTGGATTCTTCAGCGGCATCAGTGGTAGCCTGGCTGGAAGTGCAGGTGGCGGAAGTGGGATCCTTAAACGCGATAGCGAGGTTAAGCAGGCCTCATGATAGCCAAGGGCCAGTAAGCTCATACGAATTCGCGATGGATTATCAACACGTGCTGATTGAGATGACGACAGAGAAAATCGATGACAAGAAAATGGGACTGAAAGACCCTCGGCGCGACCTCAACCACGCAGGGGCCTTAGATGTGTGCGCGGACCCAAATCAAATTCGAACTTCCGTAACATTATTTGGATGAAGCTGTCGCCACAGTTTAAGAGGATACACGAGTCTGGAACATATTCGAATAGAAAACTTTCCCTGTCTTCTACCTCTTTCTGATCAGGCTGAGCAGAAGAATGGGCGTCTTCATTGCAACCAAGGCTTTCAGGCTGTCAGGTTTCCATGGTTGGGTCGTGCGACCCCACTTTTCCATTTCCTTTCATCCGCTTTTCACTCGTTGACATTAAGATGAGTTCACTTGGATCGCTCTTAGCACACGCACGGCTACATTCGGCGAACAACGCGTTGTGCAAACGAAGTCTCGTGATTCTACGGGCTAACGAGTCAGATCAAACTACTGGCCTCAAACAACCGTTCTCCCTTCAATATTTCCATATGAGCAATAGGAATATGCCGTTCACCCATGTCCCGACCATATCAGCCCTCATCTATGACCAAGTCAAAAACACGGGCTAGGAGAGGAGTGTGAAGCAACAAGCCACGAGCTCAACACACAACGAATGATTGGCTTGAGCATGTACGCAAGAAGCTCAGGGAGCTGGTCCTGAGAATCGGCCAAAAGGCCGACACACCTTTAGAGACGCCGTTCCATGAGTATCGATCTTTGCACTGCCCACGAGACGAACACTCGATGTCAAACAGATCCTACAATATCGACGAATTCGATAAATGGCTCCAAGACCACCTCCTTTCCGGGCTGAGCATATTGGCTCTCTGCTTCGGTCACCACGTCTTCTCGCGAAGCGAAACGAGATCGCGTGGGGCATCAACGACCAGCACGATGTACTCAGGCAGATCGAAGATGAAGACATCCGCGAAGCGGTAGCAATGCAGCAACAACTGGGGTTTCATTCCCTTACGGATGGAGAGTTCAGGAGAGGCTGTACGTTTACGATCAAACGCTCCGCTCCACGCGACTCGCTAAGCGTAGTGCTCGGACAGTGTATTGGGGTTCTTTCTTTACAGATCTTGAAGGCATGAAAGAAATTACTGTAACTCCAGCAGACGCTGACCAGCTTTTCCGTTCCTATGGCTGTGATGTCAGGCTTTTTACCGATGAGGGTAGCAAGGGTGGCAATACTGTCATCTGTGTTGGTAAAATTCGACATGTCAAAAGTTCGTATGTGGAGCACTTCGAATTCCTCAAGAACCTGGTTCCGCCAGACGAGGTGAAGTACATCAAGATGACTTTGGCTTCTCCGGAGTGGTACCATATGCGATACAAACCTGGCAAAGCTTTTCCGGAAGACGTGTACGCCACTTCGAAAGAGTATTTTGATGACATCGCTGCCGCTTTCCGTGAGGAAATTAAAGTCTTGTATGGAGCTGGTTGCCGGAATTTCGTGATCGATAATCCTAATTTTGGATGTAAGTCACCACTCTTTCCTGTTGTACGAACCTGGAAAATAACATCCCGACAGTCTGCTGTGATCAAAGTTTCGCCGACGGATGGGCAGCAGACGAAAGCAACGACTTGACTTTGATCGAGCAACTTACTGAGTACATCCAAGCAATGAACGATTGCTTCGCCGGCCTCCCTTCGGATGCACACACCGGGGTACACCTGTGCCGTGGCAATTTCATGAGCCGTCACTGGGCCTCAGGTGGATATATGGCCATTGCGAGGGAGCTGTTTGTGCAGTCTAACGTCGATACCTTTTATCTCGAATTTGACACGGAGCGTGCCGGCGGCTTTGAATGTCTAAAGTACCTGCCAGCAGATAAGTATGCTGTTTTGGGCCTCGTGACAACCAAGTTCGCCAAACTTGAGGATATCGATGATCTGAAGGCCAAGGTATTCGAGGCTGCGAAATACATGGCTAAGGGAACGGGGCAGACGCAAGCGCAAGCTCTAGAGAGAATCTCGGTCAGTCCGCAGTGTGGATTTGCCAGCGCGGCTATTGGTAATCTGGTGTCGAAAGAAGATCAAATCGCAAAGCTGAAGTTGGTAAGAGAACTTGCGGATGAGATTTGGCATGGTGAGTGTTGAAGGACGATTGAATGTCAAAGAAGAGGCTGGCAAGAACTCGCTGCTGAGCCAATACTCAAGCGCGACACACAAATCGGGTTATGCGAAAGGGAGAAGTGACCTCCATTAGCCTGCACAATCTAGAATATTAGTATCTTGATATGACAATAGCTCAAGATCTGTGGTCGAGAGGTACTCTAGGCATTCGGCAGACCAGTTCTGCGATGTGTCTCTGCTCTCATCGTAGGATTGTGCTGACAAGTCGGTTGCCGGTAACTGCTCCACAAGCCCTCGAAGGCTTTCCTTGATGCTAGCAAGTAGATGACGACTATGCATCCCCGCCACAATGCCTTCCAGAGAGTCGATGAACTCACGCATCAGGTCCTGAGGACTCTCGACATCGCTCGGAATGAAGCTCGAGAAATGCGTCATGATCTTGAGAAGGAATACAGCGGTGAAGGCGAGCATGATATCGAAGTAGATAGGCAGCCCATTCAGATAGGACTGGATATCAAGATCGTCAATGACTGTCCTAAGTACGGACAATGCGTGTCGTATCGCAGATTTCCCCAGCTCCTCTATCCCATCGACGTATAAGTCGTTTGAGCTTCGACCTGATGAATTGTCTTTGCGAATTCCTCGAAGACTGTGGCAGTACAAGAACAGCCGTGCAAAGTCATAATGCAATTTCTGGCCTTTGTTGGGGTAGTGACCGACGAAATGGTTGAAGCTGAAGGGCGCAGTCCACTTGACTGCATGCATGTTGATTTGCGCTTCAAGGCGTTGGATCTGCGCCAGCTTCACAGCGTTCAGCGGCTTAGACGTATTGAACCCGAACGTCTGGTAGACGTTGGTCCAGATCGACCACATTTCCACGTTGAACAGCATTCGCGAATCGTCTTCAATCGCAAAGCGACAGTCAATTAGTCGTTCCGCCGTATGTATGGCCTCGCATTGCTGCGTCATGGGCGGTCTTCCGTACAAAATCGAGCTTTGGTGATCACATATGTACACGAGGTAGTACAAGCGAGCACGTAAGTAGTGAGTGCGGTCATCGTCCAGAGGCTCGAAGATGCTCAGGTGTAGCATCAACCCCAATGCGATACGTGTAGCCGCGCCAGAAAAAGTCCAAGTCAGTTCTGGGAGCCAGAATGCGCCGATCAAGAATGCTTGTACATCGTGGACTGTTAGGTCTTTGGTCTTGCTCTGAACTATTGATGCTACCATTTTGTAATGTGAGTACAAGGCATCAAAGGTATCCGATCCGCTGTGCAGCGCTCCAACGGTGCAAACCGCCGACACCAGGAATGGCGATATGTTTCGAAGACGATCGAGAGACCAGGAGACTTGGTCTCCAAGTATCCGGTACACGAAATGATCCAATCGATTTTGGTATGTAGCAGCAAAGGTAGCAGCATCCTCTTCTGATAATATGCCACAAGTAACCGGGTCTTCGGAGTTGAGTGATGGTTCACTTTGGTCTGTGCTGGCAGTCTGTACAATGCAAGCTCCTGGTACATCGGCCAAGCCTGATTCGAAGTCAACGATGACCATCCAATGCAGCTTGTAACCCCGGTCTTCGGAGTCTGGAATGTCGTACAGAGAGCCATGAAGCGCTGGTTGGCCGTCTTCTTCCACATCCAGGACTATCTCGGGGATGGAAAGGTGTCTGGCGATGACACCGATGGCGCCTCTCAGCTGCCGCAACTGCCTATCAGTGTGACTCTGCCAACTATACCGCACGCCGAAGTCGTTAGATCAATGCAATGGCAGTTATGTCAATGCCTTACGTGTGATTATCTCTTCGCAATTTGCTCAGTGTCGTATCAGTCTGGCAGGCTAAACCCCGATTTTGGCAGCGAGAGCATGTGGAAAGTGGGTCTTTGTTGTTCACATCGCACCGGACCTATGACTCTCAACAGAGTGGTCAATGTTCACGACACATCAACTATACCT
Organism: Pseudocercospora macadamiae; assembly: GCA_012978405.1. Taxonomy (NCBI): domain Eukaryota; kingdom Fungi; phylum Ascomycota; class Dothideomycetes; order Mycosphaerellales; family Mycosphaerellaceae; genus Pseudocercospora; species Pseudocercospora macadamiae. The sequence continues at coordinate 53,254 of WRNY01000026.1, forward strand.
TGATTCTCCTACACGCTACACACGCACTGTTTCGGCCACGCTTCTCTCTGCTTGTGCTCATCTAGGTGTCATTGGTGGAACTTGGAGGAGGGTCATTTTGAGAAGTGAAAGAAAGCCACATTTGCGCACAAATATCACCAGCTCTCCGGCGGGGATCAAGACTGAACGAAATGGTATTGTTTTGCAATGGCTGGGACTGGTAAGATGATGAAGGCTAGGGATGTCGATTGGTTAATAACTGGTAGCGTTACTAACAGTTAGTAACATGTTATTAACTGCTACTATGGTCCACGGTCTTGTTACTAACAGTAGGGCTGATCCCACGCTAAACCCAGGATAGTGTCGTCACGCATAGGAGGAGACCTTCTGATATAAAAAGACACACTTTCCAAAGGAAAAGAAGTTATCCAAAGACACTATCCTAGACAGCGTGAAGAGCTCTATACAGTGGACCCCTTTGTCGAGAGACTAACTAGAGAGTCCACACAGAGCCGGAAGCATCTGCCTCAGGTGTCAACATAGTAACAAGTAACTGTTATTAACGTTATTTTGTTACTAACTGCTACTATGGACATAGTAGCTGTTAGTAACGACATCCCTAATGAAGGCAGGCAGGAAGAAAGCACGTGCATGTTTTGGATCTCGCGATTGGCGCTTTACTCGACTGGGTCTAGCACCGAGCTAGGCAAGGGATGCCTGCTGGCGAAACGAGAAGGACAACGACCACATCTTTCCTCACAAGCACGACAACATCGACGACAGCATCAGCGGACAACCTCGAACTTATCATGGCCGGTATATCGTGTAATTCCAGATGGGTCGGCCATCGACAATCAGCTCCATCTCCATCTTCCACACGCTGTTACGTGTGTCGAAGGTAAAGCTCGCGAACTTGGAATGACCCTTCCGACGATGGTAAATGGCTCTGTCTGAGTCCTCAACCTGCTGATAATCGCGACGGAATGGCTCGTAGAACTGACTGAGCGGCGATGTTGAAAACTCTATGACGCCGCCACCTAAGTCGGTAGTCGCGTGCTCGTGGCGATCCTGCTACAATTTAAGCCCATGAGCCAGAGGAGGCGGTGGCCACAGTACTTACGCCACTCAAGATCAAAGCACCACCGGTCTTCCACATGGTCTGTAGGATCTGCTGTCGCTCCCACAAATAACCTGCCCAGCTATCGTTTGCATCTGGAGACCGGAAGTTGCGAGTGAAAGGCACGCTGCTGGCTACAACCTTCCAGCCTGGTGCGCTTTGCAACCACTCTTGCAGATCTGCCAACTGCTCTGAACCAAGCATAGTCTTGCGAGGACCATCTGCAAGGCTGTCGCCCGACCGATACCTCCTAGTATCGAGTACAAAAAAGGACACATCGCCATGAGCGAACGAGTAATACATGCGATCATTCCGATCCGGTGGCGGGTTGCCGCTATGGTGGAAGATTCTAAATGCGCCGATTGCATCTTCGAAAACGCCTGATACGTTTGATGACCAGTTGTTGGAGATCTCGTGATCATCGTAAGCGTGGATCCAAGGTACACTGGTCAGCGGCTCATCCCAGCTCGGCGACGCATACACCTGGCGATATGCAGTCTTGTAATGCTCTTTTGACCACCCGTGTCGGACTGGAAGATCAACATATATGAAGTCTCCAAGAAAGAGAACGAATTCGGTCTTTCTGACACGGATGAAGTCACTCAAGTGCCGCAAGCCATGTATTCTGAGCGAATGGTCGAAAGGGTCATACGGGAAGAAGCTTTTCATGCAGCTGCTCGAGATCATTGACCACCATTTTGGATGTTCTGTCGGAGTAGTGAACATACCATGGTGTCCAAGATCTGTGCGGTATCTGTACCTTGTATCTGGTTGGAGGCCTGGAAGCGAATACTGCACGACATAGTCATTACCAGAAAGGGATAGCTCTACGGCAGCTGAGCTCCAAGTCTCAGCACCGCCACTGGTCCTATGATCCGCTTCAGAGTACTCCAAACGCACTGCTTGGTGTTGAGGCGCCCGCAGCACTATCCGAGCAGAAGTCGCGTTCGTCCAGCCCATTCGGTGGAACGACAGGTCTTTGGCTTGGTGCATTAATTCCGCGCGGTATATGAAGTCAAGGAGGAAGAGGATGCACATCGCATTCATCAGAAATGAGATGATCCAGAAACTTTGCACACTCAGGAGTTGTGTCTTATTTTCCTTGCTGGATTTACGCTCGCTCTTTGAGACTTCTTTCGACCGACATTGGCCGCATGGCTGCTGATGTCTCATCTGATTCCAGTGGCACATGAAGGACCCTAAGTACACAATGCTACTGGTAGCAATCATTCTTGTGAGTAAATAGCTCCATGGAAGCTGGTGTTGGCGCTCAGCAAGTACGTCAATTCGAAGCAATCTTTTGCGTTGCACTTACGAGTCGCAGGTAGATGTAAGTCGCACCGTTTAGACATAATGTAGATGCTGCGGCGAGGATGCAACACACCACACAGAAGTCCATCTCGATGTGGACGACACAGCTTTTCCGTTCATGTCCAACACGCCGAAAGCCAAGGGACCACAAACTGCTGTTCTCCCAGGTAGTCATTCCTCGAACGGCCAACTACTCGTCAGCAGTCATTCAGGTATGGGCCTCATTCACTCAACAATCATCGGCCATTTCGCCGACGCTGAAGCTTTCACCGGGGCTGTGTTTCCATCTCCCTGGAGAGTTCTCCGGGGTTCTGGCCAACCATGCTGATTTACTCATGCACATGTTCACGCAGATAACCTTCCTCTTTTGGGAGCATACTCTTACGCGGCCTTGAAGACCGTTACTGCACGCACGACATTTGAGACCTCAATCCAGTCTTGTAGCGCCAATTGGACTCCATCATTGCCACAGTTTTCTCACAGCATCACAAAATGGCCACGACAACAACTTCCGCGAATAATGACCATGTACCAGGGACAGTACACCTTGCGGACCTAGATGGTACCATGCTTGCCAAGCATGCAGGTACCACGGACATCATCCTCATTCCAGCACCATCCAACGACGAAAATGATCCACTAAATTGGACTCAAAGCCGCAAGAGATTGTCCACTTTCTGCACACTTCTATACACAGGCCTTATTGCGTCTGCATTTGGAGCAACACCGACCATTATCGCACCGCTTTCCAAAGACACAGGACTCACTATAAACGAGCTCTCCCGCAGCTTTGGCTATGCCTTCCTATCGTTCGGATGGGGATGTCTCATATGGCAGCCCTTGGCCATTCAGTATGGCAAGAGACCAACGTATCTCCTATCGAGTGCCGGCACTGTGGCGATCATGGTAAGATCGAGTCCGTTGAACGATGGCAGTCCTGCCTCAACGATGGCTCTCGGCCACAACAGCACTCGTCAGGATCGAGACCAGTAGCTGATCATCATACCTACAGATCTGGACAGCCTACAGTAAAGACAATGCTACCTGGATCGCTCGCTCAGTCATGCAAGGCTTCTTCGGCGCTCCAGTCGAGAGTCTTGCCGAGATCAGCTTGACTGAGATCTACTTTCAACATCAACGAGGCAGCTTCGTGGCATACTATGGACTATTCTTATTTGGCGGCATCTACCTTATGACCCTAATCTCAGGGTTCATATACGACGGCCAAGGCTGGCACTGGGTCATGTACTGGTCAGCCATCTTCAATGCCACCGGGTTCGTGATCCTCTTCTTCTTCATGGAAGAGACAAATTACTCTCGCGGACGTTCTGAAGAAGCTACTGAAAGTGCCTCTGTCTCTAGTACCCTTTCCACGAAAGAGGCTACTGTAAAAGAGGTCCCCTTTACCGCTGTTGATTCTTTACCAGATACCACGAACACGACTCGTCGTCCTACTCCGTACCTAAGCCGATTAAAGCTTTGGCGGACCATCGACCTGAAGAAGCCCAATCGCCTTCTTGGTATGATCATCCGGCCGATCGTCTTCCTCACCTACCCAGTGATCTTCTATTCTGGATTTTCATACGGCGCAGGTAAGTGAAACCCAAGCATGAATCCGTTCATCAACAGCGACTACGCTCGGCTCTTCGCGTAGAGCACTGCTACATACACTATACGCCTCTTCAAGTATCTTACTAATTATCATCTTCTTTAACTTCTAGGCATAATCTGGTGGAACATCTTAGTAAACACGACCTCTCTAATCCTCTCCGCTCCACCCTATTCCTGGTCCCCGTCTTCCGTCGGCCTAGCATACATTCCCGTCCTCATCGGCACAATCCTCGCCTTCTACCTCTGCGGGATCCTGGGAGATCGATTCATGATCAACATGGCTCGTCACAATAATGGGGTCTCAGAACCTGAACACCGATTATGGATTAATATTGTACCGATTGTGCTTCTTCCTGCGAGTCTGTTGCTCTGGGGCGTGGGAAGTGCACATGGGATACATTGGTTTGGGTGTATGGTCGCGTTGTTTTTCTTGGGAATTGGGATTGTGTTTTTGTTGCAGATTAATATCTCTTATTGTTTGGATTCATATAAGGATTTGGGGGCAGAGGTCTTGGTTACGGTGATTTTGATCAGGTGAGATACGCTCCGAACACATTTGGGTGAGACGAGTATGCTAACGTGTGTTCGTTGTTATGTTAGGAATACGATGAACTTTGGTTTCAACTATGGGTTCAGTCCTTGGCTAACGAACATGGGCGTGCAGAATATGTTCATTACAGGAGCTTTTGTTGGGGTCGGGCAGATGGCGACTTTCTTGGTTATGATTAGGTATGGAAAAACATTGAGGAAGAGGTGGGCAAGGGGGTATCAGAGATATGCTGAGGAGATGGTCAAGGCTGGGGTTGCTGCGTAGGTGAAATGAAATGAGATGATACTTAGTAGAGATATGTTTGTGCGGAACCGAATCAGAGTCGAACTTTTGCGACATCGTTTGGATTAAACTGTTGCACGCAGCCATGGAGAAATACACAAGTTTGTGACCTATTCGAATAGACAACACTGAAGTGTTGATTGCGGGAAAGGCTCTTGAAACAACATCAATCTCAAAGTCGGAAGCGAGAAGTGACTGACTTTATCAATGCATACACAGCAATACTTGCGAAAGCTTAAATGCGACAAAGTGTGCCCCGAAAAGACGATGCCGACTCAACAATGTACCTCGTAGCCGTCTTCCAAATCAAAGAAAATGATCCACTCGGAATGCGGAGAAAGCAGGCACAGCATGTGAGAGCCACCGAGGCAAGTTTCTCTCCAAATCCTGCCAACCACACCCCAGAGCGGAGAGCAAGCTTACCAATATTGGTAGTAGAGCCTAACGCTTATGCACAACATCACCTCTGGCGTCGGAATTGAGTAGGTCGCATTGTATGCTTCACTCGGCCGCTCGTATACTAGGTCACTCAACTCTTTTATCGTTGACGTACGCTTGGAAGAGGCTTGTATTGACAGCGTCGATCAATTCGTGTAGAGTTGCAACCGATGGATCATGGTAAGAGCCCGATCAATTAATATAGTGGACGGCGTCGACCTAGCAGAATTCTGGCGTTTGAGGAACAAAGAGACCAGAAGCTCGCTCCTAGCTGTGTCGCACGACAAGTCACAAAACGCAGGAGGCATCGAACAGAGCTAGAGTCCCGAACAGGCTGACATTGGCCCACTCTCATCCCGGATAAAGGATGAATTGAGTGCACTGCATGGTTGCCGTCCCTGATTGTGGTGTGTGTGAAAGAGCCTCGGACTCCTTCAATCTCGAGATCGATGATGTCTGCTACTCCTGCCGCTGGTGATGATGACTGGCGGCGTGCTCCACGTTTGTATGCGTACACCCTTGTCTAGAGGATCTATCTCCAAGCCATCCGTGCCATTTCGATAACAAACGAACGGAGACTGGACCGAGGCGGCGCGAACGCTATGTGGATGACGATCGTAGAGCACAGTGAGGCGTAGCAGTTCCGCTCTATATACGCAACAGAAGGTTTTTCCTTTGCACCTTGCTTTACTGCGTGACCTGCTCTGTTCCTCGAACGATCGCACAATCCACCCATACCGCTTTTGAGTAAGCAGTTCAGCCTCATTGTATACCAGTCAGCAATCATGAAGCTCTTCGCGGTTCTTCCGCTGCTTGCCATTCTTGGTGTGCAAGCAGCGCCGACAGCAACATCAGACCAGGTCCTGGACAACCGCGCCGAGAAGGAGTTCCAAGCTCGCTGGTGGAAGCCATCGCCGACTCATGGTGAGGGATGGGGATGGGGACATAAGCCACATCCATCAATGCCGGTCGCATCAGCAATGCCATCTCATATTCCAAAGGGTTGGGGACACGGATGGGGCAAGGGCTGGAAGGAGGGCAAGGGATGGAAAGGCAAGAAGGAAGAAAAGAGGTCCGAAGAATGGTACGAGAAGCATGAGTGGGCGTAAATTCATCTGGCGAGACTCTGTTATTACGCTCTTTGTGGGTCATGCAAGACCAAACCTCTGAAGCCCTCGATGGCCAACAAATCTTGTAATTGGACTTCAATGGGCGTATGGGATGTAAGTGCTGCCATTCTCGTTAATAGTATGACAATGCGCTGACATCTTTCTGCAGAATAGAGGTTACCGGCATTTTCGTATGTGACGAGATATACACCAGCGTATGTCGCTCGCTTGGGCTTCGTTTCGGACGCTCCTTTTATGGCCACAGGATGGTCGCATGCACTGAATCTAGACAGCGCAACAATCAATTATCATGATTCTCAAAATCCCAGATTTGCCACTGCCACCATTCGAATTTTCAAGACCTCGGCTTGGGGATTCTGGTGTTTCAGGGATAGTTGCCTTGGTCGAGAAGGCAAGATAGAATGCGTCTGCTTGAATTCAAATGGAGCTCGCTGGTGTGCCAACCTGATCTCAGCCTGAGCGATCAGGGTAGTCTCTCGGGTCTTATCAAGTGCATTTGGGAGGCCTCGGTTGTGGACGTTTCTGAGGAATCTGGCCTGCTAGTTGACCCGCGTTCGACTTGCAATTCAGGCAGACTTCCAACGCTGGAAGCTGTCACTTGCTCTCACTTTTCTTTTCACATGTTTTTCTCGTCGTTTGTTGTAGAGTAGGACGTTGCGAACGACGCAAGCCATGTCAGCGCCACTTTTCTCAAGCTTTCGGTTCCCGGCAGCCCGGTCAGTGCTTCAAGCTTCATCTTCACCTCACAGCTTCTGTGAAAGTGACCAATACTTTGATATACACAATCCACCACCCTTTCACAAAGCCACCATGGCACCGCTACACCTCAGCCGCCGCATAATGGCTTTGCCGGCCCATTTGCGCACATTGGCGATGAAGGAGGCCTTTGGCGCGACCGCACCTCGATCGCATTCAAGAACTCTCGCAACTTACAACACCAATTTCAGCGCCGCAAACGACCTTCCATCCTCCGTCAATGCAACTGAAGTTTCTCATTTCAACACCCTCGCCTCATCATGGTGGGATCCGCACGGCTCAAGCAGATTACTCCACCTCATGAATCCTCTCCGACATGAATTCATAAAGAAATGCATGGGAACGTCACAACTCGAAATGAATCAGAAGCTCCGGTTCTTAGATGTCGGCTGTGGGGGAGGAATATTTGCAGAGAGCGCTGCAAGATTACAAATTGCGAAGAGTGTCACGGCCATAGATCCAACGCCAGAAGTGATAGCCGTAGCGAGAAAGCATGCGAGACAAGATCCATTGCTGCTTGAAAAGGGGAGACTAGAGTACAAGAACATTCCGATTGAGAAGCTTGATTTGCCCGCTTCCCCTGATGAGGGCTTTGATATCATAAGCCTGTTCGAAGTCATCGAACACATTCAGAAACCTGCACCTTTCCTGTCCACCATCCTGCAGCACCTGAAACCTGGTGGATGGTTGATCGGGTCCACGATCTCAAGAACAGGCACGAGTTGGTTCACGACCAAGTTCATGGCTGAAGAGATACTGAAAATGGTTCCTCGAGGGACGCACGAGTGGAGTCAGTACATCCAGCCGCATGAGATGAGAGAATGGGCGAGATCGCATCCAGATCTGGATGTAGCTGTGGGAGGTGATGGTTGGAGACAGATGGGTGTGGTGTATGTGCCGGGAGTGGGATGGAAAGAGATTGCAGGCAGCGAAGATTGGGGAAATTACTTCTTCGGTGTGCGGAAGAGGTCTGAAACGTGAGACGACTTCGAGGTCAAAAAAGGAAAGAGCAAAAAAAAGCAAAAAAAAAGAAGCTGATTCTGGGAATCGAACTGGGGGCATCGGCGCTGGTCCTGGATTCCTTTTCGTGTCGGCGAGTTCGCTGGTGACCTCAAGCCTCCCTAATTGCGTCTCGAGTGTTCATCACCCTGCGGATTTCACCACAACCTGCGTGGATCATGTGCGCTCCGAGCAGTATAGCATGTCATGCACCTGGTAGACAGAGGCTATACCGCTAGACCAACACGCCGAATGCCAAAGGTAGGCACATTTCTAATTCCTTTTGTACCTTCAATCCCTTACCCGCTGCATGACGGCATCCCGTTCATGCATGTGTTCAACGGTCGTGCTGGAGAATGCGCATTTGAGGTTTGTTGACATCTCAGACTTTTCAGATTTCCTCCCCTTCGCATGCACCTCCCGATTTGGCAGGTGACTTCAAGTTTCCGCTCAGTCTGCATCGCGCGCACGCTCAGTCTTCCTCACTTTAACGCTTAGAAACATCACTTCGCGCTCAGTTTCCCTCAGTTACAGTCGCGCTTGGGTCAGATACCATCACTTTTCGCTCAGTTCGACCGTCACTTTCACGAGCAGCGCCAACGTTCTCTCACTTTCAACATCACTTTTGACTCACTTTGCGCCATCACGAGCACACGACCATCACTTTTTCGCTCACTTTTCCTCACTTTCGCCATCACTTCAAGCACGTGACTGGAAATGGCGCGCCTCGACGACCTCACTCAAAACCGGCACAAGGCGGCAACGCCAAAGAAGAAGACGACGACGAAGGCGGCGGCGGCGACGGCGGCAGCAGGAGAGACGGCCACAGTGCCGAAGCGCAAGGCGCGCACGGTGCGGGTGAACACTCCGGGTGAAAACCCAGAGCGTCTCTGGGCGGCCAAGGTCGCCGCCGCCAAGGAGAAGGCGAAGGAGGAGAAGGAGAAGGAGGTGGAGGTGGAGGAGATGGAGGACGAGGAGCTCCCTCCCTCGAATGAGGCAGGCGAGTTGATGGACCTGCTGTTGGGGGCTGGTACGTATATTCCATTCGAGTCCATTGAGCTATGCTAACGGTGAATTCAGCGGATTGATCACCGCACCACCACCACCATCACCACCACGACCGGCGCTCGGCCCTCACGGGCGAGCCATGCATACAACCAGTAAGCTAGACATTGTTGTACCACTCTTGGACAAGGAATCACTGACCATGTGTACGATAGGGCGACACCGCGCCGCACCACCACCACCAGCAGCACCAGCAGCGCTCCGCCCTCACGGGCGAGCCATGGACAGCAGCAGTAAGCTAGTATCTTTCATATTCTTTGGAATTCAGAGTCGCTAACCATAAAGTGATAGGTGAAGGCAGGCACAAGCACCGCCGCTCCTGCACAGGAGACGGAGCCAAGCGCTCCAAGTCAATACTGTAGCAGTAGAGCAAGAAAATTGAAAACGAGTTGAAGCTCAAGCAATCGCACAGGTTCTCACGTAATGGTACTAACCAGCAGCGCTCCCACGGCAGGAACGCGAGCCTCGCAGACTATCAGCAAGCTAGACTTTCACAAGCTGCTCTTCGATCTGGAGTCGCTGGGCATGAAATGACGAGGTAAAGCCAGACAAGGTCACCGCAACAGTATAACCGCAAAGCGCTTCCAGGGGAATGTTGCAAGTCTGGCGGACCATTAACAAGCTGGTCTTTCCCCTATGCTCTTGAACCTGGAGTCATCCGCTATGAGATGCTTAGGTAAAGCCATACAAGATCACCGCAACAGGATACCCCAGAGCGCTTCTGCCCTCAGCAGACGATTCACGCAGTCAGTCAAGAAGCTGGCCCTTCACAGGCGCTCTTGGGTCTGGAATTGCTGACCATTATATGTACATGAGACGCCGCCTAAATTCACCACATCAGCATTACTTCTACTATGGCACGGCGAGGCGTGCTGACCATCAATAAACCGGTACCTCAAGCACGGAGTTTGACAGAGAGTCATTGGCTTAAAACACCTAGGTGACTTCGCACAAGACCACCGCAATAGCACAACCATTGGCAGCGCTTCGGCCGCTACCAGAAGAGCTATGAGGTCCGTCAACAAGTCAGTCAGTCGTAGGCGCTTTCGAATCTGAAGTCACTGATCATAAAATAGCTAGGAGAGGCAACACATATTCACTGCCCTAGCATTAGCACCAATAGCGCTTCGGCTGTGGCAAGGCCAGTCGCGAAGACCATCCTCTCGGCGATATCATCACTTCACGCTCAGTCTCGCCCCAAGTTCCGCGCCACTTTCAAGCATCACAAGCGTCTAGAGAGCAGGCTTCCATCACCTTGCGCTCAGTATGCCACACCGTCCTCGCCGTACATAATAGCACTATGCCGCATTCGCGAGCCTTAGGCCAGAACAAGCGCAAGGCTCTATCAACAAGCAACTGCACGTTCTTGGCTATCCTGGCCTGCAGGTTGACGGCAAACCTCGCTGGGAGGCCTACGTATCGGACAAAGAGAGTCAGATGGCCGTCGAGAAAGCCTTCTACGCTAAACAAGAACAAGCACAGCCACCAGCAGCGCTTCCGCTATAGCCAGGCGAGTTGTGCAGACCGTCGATAAGCTGGTTGACATTGCACAACTTCTGGATCTGGAGTCTCTAAAGGTGGAACCCTCGCCAAGCAGCAGGTGAACGAGGAGCAGAGGTCAGGACCTCACAGCATCGCTTTAGTCTCTTCGGCCCAGCACCAGCATCGTAGACTGTACCTTCGCCACAGTTTTGCGATCGCTGCCTCGGTATCGCAAGCCTTTGTTTCCGATCACTTTTTCGGCATCACGAGCGTCCCGCCATCATGTTCCGCCACCACACCATCAGTGTTTAGCCCTTCACCATGGACTTCGTACAACCACCAGCAGTGCTTCGCTTGTCAGCGAGCGAGTTGTGCAATCCATTATTGAATCAGCCCTTGTGGAACACGCTTCAAGTTCCGAAGCAAACATCCTCAGCTTTGATAAGTAATGCTGCAAAACCTCACTGCACTTTCAGTCAAGCGATGTCTACTAAGATGGAGCTGCACGAAGGCATTTCGGTCACATACGCAGCACCGCTGTCCAAGCAGAACCTTTCTATTGAGCAGACCATATACCAGGCAACCTTCATCTTGGATGCTGCAGCTTGTCGGCGGAATCATCGAATTTCTCAAAATCAACAGAAGTGCCCGACGTGCGCTGGTCGCAAAGCTCTTAAGCCAAGCAGACTCTATCATTCTGACGCTCTGTTTTCGTTGTGAATCCTGAGCTGTAGCGATCGATAGAATTTGCGCAGCGTCGAAGATTGCAGGCACAAGCGACAAGTGGCATAAACTATGCCAAGAAAAGTTCCTCTTTCTAAGTGAGATGGTAGAGGTCCACTATCTATCTCATGTCCAAGAAGACAGCGAGGTGCTCCAGTCGCCGACGACACCCAAAACTTTGGTGTCTAGGAAAGAGTCTTCGCCAGGGAGCTCCAGGTCAAGCTCTCATTCGATCGATGGAGCATACGAAGAGCAGCTGTTCAAGAATCCAGAGCCACTTCCATTCTGTGTATTGGTGGAAGTAAGGCGTCAGAAAAGTCAGGTGGAGCAACGTACTTCACTGATACAGAGAACGGAGGTACTGCGAACACAGGCGTAGCGTCACGAGCAGTTGTCCAGTGTCGAACTACTATGAGCTTCAGCAGAAGCATACCCTACATTCATCCACACTTTCGCCGTCACTTTAATCACGTGAGAATGGCGAGCACGAGCGACTGGGGCAAAGGCAAGCGCAAGTCGGCCATAGAAGCCAAGATACCGAAGAAAAAGACGACCTCAATCGTCATGAACTTGTCTTAATTATATGTGGCAAGGCTCCTCTAGCCTGCTCCGTGGTAACATCCGACGCGACGCAGTCCATTATCAATTGCATTCGTTCCACAATCATTGCCGATCGAAAGCTATTGACCGTGGAAGTGACAAGTTGACACCAGACCACCACTCATTCAGGACCAACGCACCGAGCAAGGCCAGTAGAGACCGCAAGCGAAAACTCCAGAAGTTAGTCGTTCGTCTACCGGATATCCCAACTACCAACGAGATCAATCTGGCCGAAGCAGAAGTCATATCACCAACAGATCACCATATGATGGAGAAGCTTCTCAACCTCGCAAAACATCTAATCACCTCATCCTTTGGCGCTGAGACACTTCTTGCGGCTCGCGGACGCGGACGCAGAGTCGGCAGCACAACCTCAACCATGGAACAATCCAGCAATCAGCGCATCGACGTTCACATGGCGACCGATCACGACACCCTCAACCATCTTCCCGGCATTGAATTCGAGAATATCGTTATTCCAAGCTCCTCAAAGTTACTGTATATCATCGATCACATTGACGACGGCATTGAACGCCGACTTTCAGACGAGCTAAATGGACTGCGACTGACCTCAGAAAACCAAGCCGTGCTTAAGAGCTCGATCACTTCGACAGGCAATCATGGAGATCACGGCTAAAACATACTATAGGCTGGATAATCTCCCATGGTTTTACGATTCGCAGCTGCCATCAGACTTGCCATCCGACATCACAGAGCTCCAGGCGTTGGCCTCCGCAGTCACCGCCACCTATCCGGGAATCATCAACGCTGATGTTTTTGTGTCAAACGTTGGGAAGTACAACTAGCTTCTAAGTGGTGCAAATCTGCTGCAGGACGTGTCCGCAGATGATAAGATACAGGAAAACGAACAGCCAAGTACCCGAAGGATGTATCGCACTGGCGGCTACCCTGACACTTGATGGTGCTTTTGTCTCAGCCGCTAGGAGCTACAGTTGCGGTTCGTGTGGCGTGGATCTGCTTGAGGCCGTATCCACAGACTAGGAGCAACCTCAATCAAAGTCCCGAAGCACGACGTGAGAAGTGACAATGACAAGCTGAAGTTACCCAACTCAGCTACTGTACTGACTCTGCTCTTTCCCTCAAGCCAAGCACTCAACACGACAACCGTGCCGAAGTACGTCGTCATCCTTCCAGAAGCTCCTCGCAGAGGCGCATACACCATGCTGGAAGTGTCTACGCAAATGCACAAGCCATGCCAACGCAGCACACAATGCTCTGATAGAGCTTGATGCTTCGACACACTTCTACGAACGAAAGCCGAAGAGTTGAAAGACCAAGGAGAGATCAACGGTTGAGAAGGCTGTTCAGAGAATTGCCGATCTCGTCGACACAGCCACCTGTCCATCATTGTACTAACTCTGATATGTCAATGAAGCCAAGCACTGAACACGACAACCATGCTGAACTACGTACCCTGCCATCATGAGAAGGCTTACCCTGCAGAGCTCGACTTTGCTAAGGAATACAGGCATATCAACGAGCATCTGCATATCCCGGCCTGCAAGTTGACGGCAAACCTCAACCTGGGTGTCAGATCGGCATCGAGAAAGCCTTCTATGACAGAATTGAGTGGCCTTTCTTCTCGGGCACGCAGCAAAGACAGTGTGAGTACTGGATTTTCGACACTAAGGAAACATTACGTACGCGCCGAACGCTTCATACAGGAGGGTAAGCTGAAAGATTTTCCGCAGGTTGAGGTCAAGTGGCACTGCAGGAAATGGATATGAAGATCTCAACGGCTTGGCGTCTAAACATGATGAACGCGTGAAGATAATGGCTGAACACGCGACGGATGGCAATGGCTGGGCGCGCGAACGTATCCCAGCATGTATTTGACCTCTCCTCGTACAGGCGCATACACTATGCTGGGACTGTCCAAGGAGTGCGAAGAGGCAATGCGAAATCTCATTGTCGTCGAGGTCACCGTCTTCAATTTCGATGATGCTGTCGATTGTCTTGGGCCCGTTCCGCCAATGTTTGCCAGAGTCAGGCAATGATGAGCCAGAAGACTAGAGCATTTTGAGAGGTGAATTGGCATATTGTGTCCGAAGCGTTGTGGCAGGTAGATGAGCCGTTATGATATGATACATACATTCGCAATCAAGCAATATGTAGCCACACCCTTTCCACACCATTAGTCCGCTAAATGATACAAGTGAATTTCGAAAGCTGCTACTGTCCCAATATAGCACTGATCCCGTCCTCATCTACACCGCCTCCACCGAAAATCTCATCGTCGACATCGTCACTTGACTTGTGGCTGAGTTTGCGGCGCTTGAGACGTGGATCGCTGGGCACTTCGCCCGAAGGCGCGCGAATCTGACCTTGCACGGAGCTCAAAGTTTCCAGGAGATGTTTCGCTGTAGCTGCTGCTGAGATGGCATCGTCGGTAGGTAGCGCGGGTGGAGGGACATATGATGGCGGAGGCTCATTGAAGTTTGGTGGCTCTTCTTGGATGGGATCTGCGCCTGTAGGATTGCTGAAGCCTTTCTCCAGAGGTGCACTTTCGCCAATGGTTGCGTCGATGTCTTGAGCGGGTGGAGGAAGAGCTTCGACGTCTGGAGGCGGAGGCGTGAAGCGTTCCATCTCTGGTCGTTCCGGTTCTGGTGGGCCATTGCCGTTGGTGGGAGTGTCGGTTCCCTGCATAATGCTATCTTCGACATCCTTGATGGTGACTTCCATGGTATCAATTTTGGATCTCAGATCGCGTGCGTTGGCTTCTTCTTCTGCGATCTTGGTGCGATTGCTCTCTACCAGCTTCTCCAGACCAGCGAGCAGCTCCCTTCTCGCCTTCATGCCCGCGTCGACCGCATTCTCCGCCGCCATGAGTGCTTTCACCAGACCTCGGAGCTTGGCCGCTCGTACTGGTGGGCTAAGCGTGGGTGTGTTGGGGTCGGTCATCTTGGCCCATTCTGCATGCGCGTAGGAGACTGGAGTCTTATTCGTAGCCTCTGCTTTTGTGAGGGCAAGTTGGCTCTTGTTGATGCCTTCGAGTTCCGTCGCAACGCCGCTCCCTCCTCCACCAAACAGTGCACCACCCAGTCTGCCGCCCAGTCCTCCAAGCTTGCTGTTACTCTTAGATTTGTCGAGCTCTTCCAGCCTCTTCTCCGTCTGCTCCTGGATGCGCTGATCGAAGATGTTGCGCTGTCGCCATACCTCGACAACTCGTCTGATCTTGCCCTGAATGTCCTGGCTGGCGCCCTTGTATGCTTGTGCTGTCGCATCGGCAATGATGGGTTCGAATGCGATCAGGAAATCGTGCTTTTGGCGAGCGCGTGACTGCTGGACGACTTCATTTGCGAGATAGATGAGGGTCAGTCGCTTACTGGCGCTCGACGAATCTTGCAAGCGGGTCTGCCATAGCGACGCGGTGCGATCAGCGTGGCGGCGATGGAACATGATCCATTGCGCGACGGTCACGATGCTGTCCTGCGTCTCGTTCAGAGCCGCCAGCTTGGCCTTGACGGCGTCATCAGAGTACGCCATGATTGTGCTATGCTACGACAAGTGAGAGCAATTGTTTGCGACTACTGCGCCGGTGTGTTGTCGTTGCACAGAGACGGAGACAATCCAGTTTGACGTGGTGCGAGGACAAGCAGAAGAGCAGAGTAGAGCTCACATGCTGAAGTGCGCTACAGGCAAAGTGCGGCTGCTTCCGCTGTTCCTGGGGAAGCACGCCCCATGCCCGTCTCGGTCCATTGAGACTGCCATCGACAATACAGCTGCACCCAGCATTTCCACCTCCATACCAACAGCTTCATTACCACCAACACGTTCAATCGCCCATACGACCGCGATCATAGCGAGTTCCGGAATAGCGCACAAGCTCTCGAAGTACAACCAACTGGAAAGGAGACAGCTGTCTCAATAGGCATCAGCAACCATGGCCGACCGATTTCCTTCTCTTGAGGAGTTTGACGAGGGTACAAGCTATCCTCTGCGGCAGTCCAATCGCGCAACTAACATTCGATAGGCAAGACCGAAGCCACCGGCGCATCAGCTCTCGATGGCGTTGATGAGCCCTCCGACTTCTTGGCCAGAGAGCGCGCAGCACTTGGAGACGATGCGCAAATGTTCACAACCTCCGCAGACAACGCCGCGACAGTCGCCGACGTAGATGACGACGATGATCTGCTTGGCGGTGGCGGAGGAGGCAGCATTCCTACCAACGGCATGGATGGTGATATGATGGGTGACTTCGAATCCTCCTTTCCAGCTGTAGACACCTCCAATGAACAGGTCGCACCAGGAGGCACTATCACTGGCTCAACTGCACCATTCCAAGCACCTTCATATCACGAGTACGAGGCCGAGCCAGACGTTGTCAGAGAATGGAGGGAGCGACGGGATCTCCAGATCCAACACCGCGACGAAGTGTCTGCATCCAAGAAGGCAGAGACCGTAAAGGCAGCTCAAGAGGCAATTGACGAATTCTATGAGAACTATAACAACAAGAAGGAGAAGCAGATCGCACAGACACGGAAAGAGGCTGAGGAGTTCTTGAAGTCCAGAGAAGACACCACTGCTGGAGGCACTAGCTGGGAGCGCATTGCCAAGCTTGTAGATCTCAGCGGTAAGGGTACAACTGGTGGTGCAGCAGGAAGTGGAAAGGCGAAGATGAGGGAGCTGTTGATCAGCCTACGGAAAGACGAGAAAGCCCCAGGAGCTGCTGGTGTTTGAACGACGAACTCTGTGTGCTCGTGGTAAGAAGTAGCAAGATGAGTCGTGGGGCCGGAGAGAAGGTGCTCGACCTTGTTCAGACTGACCAAAGGTCGAAAGGCTAGGTCATTCGAATAGTACGGGATCGAGAGGCATTGTAAAGTATGCAACAGGCAGGTTGCATACCAGCAAAATGGATAGACGCGTGTAACATATGTCAGCTTCACAGCCTAAGCTGTTTTGTCACTTGTCACTCTCTTCTACGCCGATTGTACACGTATCTTTACGTTCATCACGTCGTCCAGTCAGGCTGTATAATTGTCCACGGGTATCCGCTTTCGGACCTTTCTATTCGGTCGGCTTTCGGTACTTTTGCGGGAGCTGCCGCCGTGAGCTACGACTCCGAGAAACATCAAGTGACTTTCACTTTCAAATCAACAACCTCAACCTTTCACGCTGCCAACCACTGCCATTTGCCACGCCGCCATTGCACCCGACTCTCGCTGGATCTGGACCAAAATCGTTGCTAACATCGTTCTGAGCGCAGGCTTCTTGTTTCCGCAAGAGCGGCCGTTTCCATTCGCATCGTCATAGACCGAGCCATGTCGGGCATTCGAGACAACGACCGGTAGTGAGCAAGGACGCTTTGGGAGTAAATTGGGAAGGGAGGATTACCTCTGGAAGTGATGGCCATGCGCGGGCCAAGTGTCGTCGCCCAGAGGGCGTGGAGCAGTCTTGGAAACGGAGCCTTGTTCACCCACAGAATACACCAATCGCCTGCGCAACAACTCTTCTTGCGACTTGCAAAGCCAACCAGCGCATCGCAGTCTGTGCCACTTACGACACGGTTCAGCCAGTTGAGATGCATTTCGAGCTCGCAGGGTCAACGACCAACGACCGCTTTAGTCAAGCGTTCAACTTCTCCAATACTTGCGCAACGCCGCGCCTTGCAGAACTCACTACCCCATCAGGAGAGTCGAAATGTTGTACAGCACGGTGATAAGACGACAGCATACAAAAATGAGGTCAAGGGTGGCGATCCCGCAGACGTAGAAGAGGAGGACTTGGACTTCAAGAAGACGGACAAGGCTAATAAAGCCTCCCAGGTGAACTTGAGCGCCAAACTGTCGAGTCCAGGGAAGGATGGGGAGAACAAGAACAAAGGTGGCTGGAGTGAGACCTGGAGACTTTTGAAGATCGCCAGGCCAGAGGTAAAGAGCTTGGCCTTGGCTTTCGTCTTCCTCTTGATCAGCAGCAGTATCACCATGTCTGTCCCTTTCAGCATCGGCAGGATTCTTGATATGGCGACCAAGGAGGAGGGAACACTATTTGGACTCACTCTGTCGCAATTCTGCATCGCACTAGGAGCACTGCTGTCCGTTGGTGCCATGGCTAATTACGGCCGCATTATTCTCCTCCGAATCGTTGGCGAGCGTATTGTCACCAAGTTGCGGAGCACGCTGTTCAAGCGAACCTACATCCAAAACGCCGAGTTCTTCGATGCCAACCGGACTGGAGATCTGATCAGCAGACTGGGAAGCGATACCATCATCGTGGGCAAATCAATCACCCAGAACTTGTCTGACGGCCTACGCTCAATGGTTTCTGCAGGCGCGGCGATGGGAATGATGAGCTATATGAGCTTCAAGCTGATCGGCGTTCTTGCTTTCGCCTTTCCACCCATTGCATTGGGCGCATTCCTCTACGGACGAGCGATCAGAGATCTTTCGCGTCGAATCCAGAAGAATTTGGGAACGCTCACCAAGATTGCCGAGGAGCGGTTGGGCAACGTCCGAACAAGCCAAGCCTTTGCTGGAGAGCTTCAGGAAGTGCATCGATATAATAATCAGGTGCGCAAGATCTTTGGACTGGGCAAACGAGAGGCCTTCATTTCAGCGACTTTCTTCTCCTTCTCTGGATTCATGGGTAATGCCACATTCATCACTCTTCTCTATGTCGGAAGTGGCATGGTGAGGTCTGGTGCCATGAGCATTGGCGACCTAACAACTTTCTTGATGTACACGGGTTATGCCGGCAGCAGTATCTTCGGACTCTCTGCCTTCTATTCTGAACTCATGAAGGGAGTCGGTGCGGCAACCAGACTTTTCGAGCTGCAAGATCGCGAACCAACGATCAGCCCTACCAAGGGTGATATGGTCAGGAGCGCTCGTGGAACGATCGAATTCAAGGACGTCGCGTTTGCTTACCCAACACGACCGGCCGTAAATATCTTTGATGGCTTGACATTCAGGATCCCACAAGGCAGTAATGTTGCCGTTGTTGCGCCATCCGGAGCTGGCAAGTCGACGGTCGCAAGCTTGCTCATGCGCTTCTATGCACCAACACGAGGCGAAATATCCATCAATGGCA
The DNA here is from genome assembly GCA_012978405.1 of Pseudocercospora macadamiae. Lineage (NCBI taxonomy): Eukaryota > Fungi > Ascomycota > Dothideomycetes > Mycosphaerellales > Mycosphaerellaceae > Pseudocercospora > Pseudocercospora macadamiae. The sequence goes on from WRNY01000026.1 coordinate 72,347, forward strand.
AGGACATCAACACAATGAACGCAAAGCAGTTGCGAAGAAGGATTGGTTATGTTGGCCAGGAGCCTGTCTTGTTTTCAGGCACAATTGCCGAGAACATCGCGTACGGCAAGCCATTAGCATCGAGAAGTGAGATCGTTGGCGCCGCTCGTCGTGCGAACTGTCAGTTTATTAGTGATTTTGTAAGTGATTTATGGTCTATCTCTGAGGTTTCTACTAACGTCTTCCAGCCTGACGGTCTTGAAACATTCGTCGGCGCTCGCGGTGCGCAACTGTCTGGTGGCCAGAAGCAACGCATTGCAATCGCTCGCGCGCTTTTGAAGAACCCGGACATTCTCATTTTGGATGAAGCAACATCAGCCCTTGATGCAGAATCCGAGACACTTGTCAACCAGGCCTTGCAAGCTCTCCTTCGTGGCGATAATACTACCATATCGATTGCTCATCGGCTGTCCACCATTCAACGTAGCGATACCATCATCGTCATCGGTACTGACGGCAAAGTTGCTCAGATGGGACCTTACCGTGAACTGGCAGCTGACAAGGAAGGCGCATTCGCAAAGTTGATGGAGTATCAAATGAGTGGAGGTTCAGCGGCGCAACAGAAGAAGCAGGAGGATGAAGAAGCGGAGCTTACCGAAGAGGAGCGCATGAGAGTACGAATGAAGGAACACGCCAAGGAACGTGGTGAGGAGCATGCTGAAGATGAAGAGCATGAAGGCCACCACGATCTGGTGAATGAGACGGAGTGGGAAGGTGTAAAGGTGAAGAGCGACGAACAGTCGGCGTCGGAGGATCCAGTTATGAGAGCTGGGCTGCGAGATGGAGGATATTCCCGGAAGGGATATCCTCAGAAGTGAGACTACTCACAACTTACTCGGATTTTGCTTCCTCTGGCACCCGATGACGGTGCCATCGACGTCGAAGTTAGAAGCACTTTAAATCGCTCGTGTAAGGGAAGCGATTGGGAGGTAAAATTGGCGCGTGAACGCGCGCTTGGTAGGTCCGAACAGGACTCCAACATGATTGTACAGCATTAAAGACACAGAGAAGCAATGTATAGTTCTCAACTCAATACCCGAATGCAAAAATACCATATGCTTCAGCCATGTCGTTCGTTCTTGCTGCCAAAGATACTCCGGTTTCGGGATTGGCCGTAGTGTGGTTTCACTGTACTCCGAAACTTGGACCTCTCGTTGCAACTTCACGACAACATCATCAGACGCATTCCCAGCCCGCCAAAACTGAGCTACCGAACAGGAAGACTGTCATTATCAATCAATCAACCATCGTCAACCATGCCAGACAGACTCGACCTCCCCAATCTATCAAAACAGCAAATCCTCGATTTCGCAAAACCCACGAAAGAATATGAAGAAGTAAAACCCATATCCCCCTTCAATACTAAATCTCCTCTTCTAATATTATTTCATAGATGCTATCAATCTGGCCTCCCCTCCGCAACATCTCCTGGTCCGATAAATTTTCCGCTATTGCAAAACTCCGAACACAAACTGAAATCGCAGACGAATTAGATGAATGCGATCCTAATGTTAAGGAGAGTTTTGTCCAGTGCGAAGCACGAGACGGCTATAATCTCTCTTTACGGATCTTCTCTTCGTATGGTCTCGCTGACGCTCGACCTCGGGATGTGGTTGTGTTATATCATGGTGGAGGTTGGTGTATGGGATCCACGACTATGGTTGCTGATATTGCGAGGGGATTAGTGAAGAAGCGTCAGCATAAAGGAGAGAATGTTATGGTGATTGCGCCTAAGTATCGGCTTGCACCGGAAAATATTTGGCCTAGGAGTTTAGAGGATGGATGGGATGCGCTGGAGTATGTCAGAGAGAAATTTGTGACTGAGGGAGGCAAATTTTTGGTTGGGGGGATAAGTGCGGGTGCGAGTATGAGTTTGGTTTATGCGCATAGGGCGAGAGATGAATGGGAAGGGACAGGGAAGAAGATTGATGGGGTTTGGAATTCTTGTGGGAGTGTGAGGGTTAGGGAAACGGATTTGGGGAATTTGGAGGAGGTTTATAGGGAACGGTTGTTAAGTCGGATGCAAGAAGAATGTGTGAAGAATCCGGTTTTGAGTCCAGAAATGCAGAAATTATTGAGGGAGTGTGTGCAGGCCGATGAGGAGTCGCAGTGGTATAATTGTTTGGTTTGGGGAGAGAAGAATGCAGAAGGGAAGTATGGCCATCATGGGCTTCCTAAGACTTATTTTCAGATTTGTGGGAGAGATGGGAGTCGGGATGAAGGGTTGATTTTTGAGGATATGTTGAAGAAGGAAGGGATTGAGACGAGGTTGGATTTGTACAAAGGTTTGCCGCATTGTTTCTGGATTGCGTTGCAGCATGTTCCTGAGTTTAAGAGGTGGGAGAGGGATACTATGGATGGGTTTGAGTGGTTGCTCTCGGACTCCTCGTAGAGGATTACGATGTTATGGTTGTGCGTGGCTGGTCTCTTATGTTCGTGGCCATCACCTATGGTTCCGAATCTCAGAATTATGAGAAGCAAGCGTATGCATAGTATGGTTAGGAGAACACAAATAGATCAAGAGGAGTGATCAATACACTCTATTGAATCCCCAACCTAATCCACCACCTGAAATCTATAATCTATCCTTCAAATCTTCCCCTCTACATCAAACCCCTCCAACTGCGCCTTAGCCTTCCCTCCCTCCTTCTCCAACAACTCCCACAAGTTCCTATTCATCGCCAACACCCCCTCCCTCATCTGCATCACAAATTGCCCAACAGTCTCCAAATCAGCTCCCTCAGGCGGTTTCGGATACACAGCCCCAAAATAATCCAAACGACATTTCTGCAACCAAGCCTGAGTTTTAGGCTTCGCACCCCATTTCAATTGATTGATATTGCTCTGCAAAGTAATGATAGCCGCATCGACAGGATCATTGGGCATGGGGACTGGTCCTGCTAGACTGTTCTTCTCTTCGAGGGAGGAGTAGGTTGATTCGATATGAGCGATCATGGCAGCGGAGAAAGTCTGTTGACAGTAACGAACGGGTTGGAGCGTGATGTTTTTAGGTCGGAAAATTGGGACGGGAGAGACTTTGAGGACTGCGGTGGCTGAGCAGTCTATGTACAAGGTATCTTCCAGACGTGAAGGATGTGTGCCTTTTTCAAGAATAATTTCTTCAGGAGTGATTTTCGTGATACGACCTTTTCGAACTATGTTTTTGATTTTTTTGATGGCGGAGAGTTCGAGGAGGGAGACTGTAGCGCAGTGGTATAATGTTGGCCAGACGTTATCGTCGAGACGTAGGAGAATGCCTTTGTCGAGTTGGGTTTGTAGCATGTTGTCGATGGATGTGGCTGTCATGGTTGATTCGGCGATGCCTTGAATGCGGGTGAGAGCTGCTTGGGCGAATTCGGGTCCTGGTTGGAGGGCGTCTCTGGGGAAGAAGAAGCCGTCGCGAGGGATGATCCAAGTGATTGATTCAGGGCTGATACCGTTTTCTAGCATCCATAGACAGGAATCGATACCGGTCTTGCCAGCTCCGACGACGGTATAGTTCTTATATGGCCGTGAAATGTCTGGGAGGTTGTTAGGAGTCACGATGTTGATTCCCGGTGCCACTTCATATGGCGGAGGGCGCATCGATGGAACTTGAGTTCTGCTATATGTGGCGTCCACGATGCAAGTCTCATCTCCGACCTGGTAGGTCTTTTGTGATAGAAGGGACCGGAATTCTCCCTCGCCCTGTATGTACAATGTTAGCGATCGCTGCTGTAGACATAGATTGGGGACCCAATAGTGGGAGACATACAAGATACTCATGCTTAGGAAAGAATTGAACCCGTCCAGATGGCAAGAGCGTCTGCCGCATAAGCAAGTCGAAATATGCAGTGACTTCGTCTCGTGATGCGAGTTCGCAGAGTCCCTTGTTCCAGCCGTTCTCGTCAATCTTACCACTCTCGAGCCGTTTGGAGTTGACTCCATAGAATTGGGCGGCTATAAATGGTAAAGGGAACAAAGTCAGCAATTGTTTTGAGATGCCATCCACACTTCACACTTACGCTGATGTAGGCGGACGAATGGGTATGCTGTAGTCCAGTGGCCACCCACACGAGGTCTGCGGTCAATAATGGCAACCGTTTTATTAGTATCGGAAATAATGGTATCAGCAAAGGCAAGCCCCATGGCGCCAGCGCCAACGACCAAGTAATCAACATTGATGAATTCAGCCATGTTTGATCTTCCAGGTGCTAAACAACGTGAATGAAAAGACAATCGAGCAGCAGCCATGCGGGCAGTATATATGATGTGAGATTCTCCAAGGCCTTAGTTGCAGTAGCGAATGCGAGTCGGCTGATGCGTGTCCATTGATTGCACAGATGGAATTGTTACGGACGAATCGGACGGAAGTCAGGATTGAGAGTAGTACCGAGCCGAATCAGACCACTTGAATATGCTGCAGTGGATGCCTTCAGCTATGAAAACTGGGACGTGTAATACTCAGGAGTCAGTTCCTAGTAGATTCACTGCAAGCACCGACATGCATCAGACTCAGCCAGAGCTGAATGGGATTGCCGCTTTAGCCCTATCCAGCAAGGATTTGCTCCGAGGTGGAGTTGGTGACAGGTCGGATCAAGCTGATTAAGCTCAACCGCTAGCCGTTCCTGGCAGGCATTCGTATGTACGGAGGGTTACAGCCTTATAGGGAACGCAGGTAGATATATCACAGTTTCGTTCCGCTTCGCTTTGATTCTTATGACCGGAACACTCTAACCTTTTGTCGAATCTGCTTCCGACACACAGGACAGGATGCCGCTCTCCTTGGCCTCGTTCTATCGTGAGCCATCGTTGGCGAATGCTGGTCGCTGCACCACTTGCACATTACCAGATGTCCGCAAGGCAAGCATGCCACGTCCGCCAGTTGAGAGTAGCATACTTGACAATCCAGCTTCACAGTCATTTGATCATCCGACAGCGGCTCATCAGGTCTTCCGGTGCCTTTCGCGTCGAGCCCACGAGCTTCTTCCTCGTCCTCGCCATCAGAGTCGGTAGCTGACGGAGAGGCATTGAAGTTGTTTAGGTTCATGTTATTCAGGTTCAGAGGGCGGTAGAATTGTTCCTGCAATCGGTCACGCAATCGGCGAGTGGACATGGTCTCCGGAGGGACGAAACCACTTTCCTGAAGTCGCTCGTAGGCCACTCTTGTCGCCTCATCGCGTTCAGCCATCTGCTCAAGAAGCGCACGTGGCCCGGTACGCATGGCAGTTCTACCAGCAGCGAGGGCAAGAGTGCGGGTCGCGCGTCTCTGTGCATCCAGTTCCATTCGCGAATGATCGCCTTGACGGGCTGCCTCTCGTCGATCCCGTTCTACATTTTCGAGCCGCTCGTTCATAAAACGGTCTTCTTCTGCGAGCTCGCGAAAGCGCTGCTCGTGTGTGGTTCGGGCAAGCCCATACACACCATCGTTCTGCATCATCTGATGAAGCACGTTACGGTCTTGGACATCTCGGACACCATTTTGGAGTCTGTTGAGCATACGAGTCTGCTCAGATCCTGAAAGACCTGATAATTCGCGAACTCGAACGCTCATTTGGAAGCTCTCCGCCATCAATTCTAGGTCGTGGACTATGGCAAGACCGGCACTTGCGTTGTCTGAAGAGTCCTCGGAAAAAGTGACCAATTGGCCACGCTCGCGGCGGCGTCGAATTCTCTCTGCAGGCAAGCCAGAATTCCAGACCACAGCTTCTTCCTCAAGAATATCCTCAATGTTCGCCCTGTCTCTGTCGTCCAAACTGTTGCTTTCTGCGTTGTGAAGGAGTCCCTCGAGAACATCACGACCAATATTCCAAGATAATTGTGCTTGCAGACTATAGCTTTGACACAGTGCCCGAAGTATGAAGACTGCATCTAGTCTTCGGTCATCGTCGAGGCTCGGATCTTCATCCATTTGCTCGCCGGGCTGCCCAGCAGCGATGGACACCTGTCCTGGTTGATCGATATGCAGATCTAGCTCATCATCGTCAACAATCTCTGACGCAGTGACCTCGCCGTCGTTATGCCAATTTTGTCGTCGAAGCAGGGCATAGTATTCTTCTAGATCAGCTGCTTCGCTTCGTCGGTGATGATCGCTCCCGGAGTCTCGAGAGCGATCCTGAGAAGCTGGGCCCAACCCTGTCCATGGCGATGTACGAGGATTTCTAGGCTGCCTCAGTGGTCTCTCAGAAGGCAAAGCAGGATGTGGAACTCCCCAAACGTCACGGTCTCGGCTCTCGAGCTCAGACAAACGGTTTGCCGCGTGCTCGCCTCCGGCCCTAGCTTCGTCTTCGAGAACCTGGCGAAGAGTTCTTTCCTCTCGACGAACTTCTTCGGCAACACGGAATCGCTCATAAGCTCTTGTGAACATTCCTCCAATTGGAGATTCGTATTCGTCACCTTGCGCTATCATTTCTTCTCGAGTGCCAAATAGTCTCATGTAGTTTTCAGTAGTGCGCTGCTCGCTTTGAAGCTGGCGGAGGCGCGACTGAGAGGTTCGGAACTCTTGTTCAGCTGCTTCCAATTCCAGAGCAGCCTGGTCGCGGTTTCTCCGCGCTTCGTTTACATGCTGTCTTGCTTCATCAACTCGAGCTTGCATGCTGGCTAGTGTTCGATCGGAGTGAGAGTTCGCAGAAGGTTCAGTGAGTGCATTGACACTGCGGATAGCTTCACGCGCTTGCTGTTCGTGTGTGGGCTCAGAGAGGGTGTCCAATGTCTGATCAAGCTCCGAAAGTCGCGATGTGGCTTGGGTTTGATCGGGAACTTGCTCTCCCAAATCGCGCAGACCCGAAATGACTCGCTCGATGCCGTTCCGCATTCGATGAAGTTCTCTGCGCAGGGCTGCGATGCGACGTGCCTGATATTCCTGATTGCGCGACCCGATGGACGTTATTGCTTGAGCATGAATGTTTGCGCCAGCTGGCTGGTGGTGTGCCGATATTGGCCTTGCAGCAGAGGCACGATGCTCTGCTTCACGCTCTTCGTTCTGGGCTGCTTGAAACATCTCATCGAGAGTCTCGTCCAGGGAGGGACCAGTGTCGGCAGGTTGCTCGTGACTGTTGTGGTGTTGTTCTCTTCGCGCTCGCTCTTGCTCCTCCAGCTCACTGCGATCCCTTCCTGCTCTCAATTCGTCAAGAGTCCTCGGAAGCACGCCCGGGTCTACTTCCCGAAGATCCTCACCAAGGACAGCGACTCTCTCCTCGGTGCCATCTTCCCTCTTGACTATCCGGTAGCCCTGGTGGAACTCGTACCATTTGGAGAGGAATTCACTTTGATCAGGCACTTCTGGGATGCGAGTCTGCGCAGGCCTAAGACCCGAAGCATTGACCCGATTCTCCCAGAACTCCTTGCAGAACCAGCAATATCTCTGCCATCTGTTGCCTCGGGGAACGAATCCAATGCCGTCAATGTAGGTGGAGTAATAGGACGCATGGGCTCGTTCGTCGTAGCAAGCACAGCACTCGCCAATCGAGGTCAATCGGCAAGACGTAGGTAGTTTGTGTTCACAGTAGTGGTCCAACCTGGACAGTGTTAGCAAATGCAATTAATAAGCAGGAGAGTACGATGTGCTCACCTTGGCTGGCCGGCAGTCAAAGTGCCCATGGTGGGATGTTAGGTCAAGGTTGTGAGACGATAAACAGCTACATAAAGTGCGGCATCGCCGCTCCTTTGAATGAAGATGACGGCATCGCCCCTTCTGGAAGGCGGTGAAAGCTTCTTTTCCAATTGCTTCACTTCACATGACAGCCTTGTCTTCCGATCAAGAGAATGGCGGCGTCTACAGTTTCTAGCGGCACTAATATCATTCACAAGACGAACGAATGAAAGGCCAGCTTTGCCAAGCCAAAGAGATGAAGTTTTGTAACAAGCAGCTATTGAGAGTGAGACGCATATAAGGACATCTGAGAAGGAGACTGCCAGCGAAGGCTCTTCTAGGACGACTAGTCCAACAGATTCATGTCTGCTAGCTATGAATGGTGCCACCGCGACCATTGTGTGTCTTCTGTGCCTGGGTATACTGATCTCTTCATTCATCCTGCTGCTCTGCATCCTTCTCTGCCCTCTCCTCCTCCCTCTTCCGCTTCCTCTGCAGCAGATCCTTCAATTTCTTCGCTATTCCGAAACTTCCATTCGTGTCTGCACCACAATTCGCACAAGTCTTCTTCTTCTCCTTCATATACCTCCCCATAGCACACTTTTCGCAAAAGTAGTGCCCGCATTTCGTTATCACAGGGTTCTTGTAATCTTCCTTGCAGATGATGCATTTGAATGGAATCTCCTTTAGCATCTTCTCTTCTTCATCTAACCCTTCATCCTCGTCCTTCTTCTGGCCTGCTTTGTCCTTCTTACCCGCCTTCTCCCACTCCTTGTCTAGCTTCCAGCCTTGCGCATAGTCTTCTCGTGCATGTAAGAACTTGCAGCTGTCTCCGAAACCGCAAAAGCCAGTCTGTTTGTAATCTTTACACACATCTGGTGCAAAGTCCGTTACGGTGATGGTTCGAATATTGGTCGGAGCTTTTACAGGCCCCACCTGCCGCGCATCTGGATGCTTTTGTATGAAGTTGGAGTATTTGGCTGTCCCCTGGTAGGTGCCGTCTGTGGATTCAGGTACTATAGTCTCTTCTTTCTTGGCCTTGCTGCCAACATCCTTAGCGGCAAGTGCGGCGTCTGTGTACCAGTTTGAAGCTTTGGTCGCATCGTCGTTTGCGCTGATATTTGTTGTACGATCGGCTTCGAACGCAGTGGATTTGCTCAGATCAGTTGCGCGCTTGGGTCCATTGCCTACGACCGTCACGCCTTCCTTCTTGCGTCGCTTTATTCGCACGCCCTCCTCGTCGTCTGTGTAGTCGGAGTCTGAATTCGAATCTTCAGGCGGAGGAGTCGCGGGTCGTTTGCGAATATTTGTGTTCTTAGCGCGCTTCTTGAACACGGGCGCTGCTACGTCTGCCATGTTGGAGCTGGAGGTGTGTGATCAGTGTGGTGGGTTGAAGATTGAAATGTACCTATTATGATGCACTTCACCAGAGAATCCTCAGGCCGATCAAACCGCCACATCTGAAGGATCAGGTAAGCGACTTCTGGAAGACTTAGCCACTCGCGCCAGTGAAGTATATCTCGACACGCTGTGAGCTTACGATATGCCGCATGCAGGGGCAGTCTGAAACTCCTGACAACCACAAAATCAGGCGCGAATGCAGTAAACTAGCTGAAGACGCAAGACGAACGAATTGCAAATGCGCCATCCATTGCGGTTCATGTAAATGACGAGGCCAACCAGGATGCTTCGGCCCACGGCTGTTACTATCTATGTAGAGGCGCTTGGACGGAGCGATAACTTTGCTGCCAAACCTTCGTGTGTTCACGCGTCTTGTGCCCGCCGCCCACCGCATCGCATCGCGCTCGCCGCATCTCTCGTTTGTTGTTTTCGTCCCTCTTACCCTTTCTCTTTTCTGCCCCTCAACCCACACGGATCGATATCGATTTCCGCCGCGACTGGAATGTCTGGTTGCTCCCCCTGGACCTCCCCGCAGCCAGCGTAAACAAGAAGCCGATTCTGCAGGAAACATCGCCTGTTATCCCAATCCCATCCAGCTCAGCTTGTCCTGCAACGTACCTCCCCCCGGCGCGTGTGTATACATGACCGAGTGACTCCGTCTACAAACGCCCGGACCCGGACCGTGGATCTCTTTTCTTGATTGTTTGGATTCTTTCTTGATTCTGCTCTGTGCCACTAATCCTGGTCGTCCCTCATCTGGACCGGGTTCCTCCGTCTGGACTGACACGAGACATACATTCATTCCGCAGAGCCGCAGCCCACACGCATGGTGATCCTTCTTATTACTCATTAATTTCTCTCTTCTACCACAACAAACAACTCGGCCTCCGAAAGAGACGCCAACATGGCCACGGCCGCAAATCCGCCAGGAGCGGTGGGCGCCAATGGCTCCGTCGACCCATTCTCGGGGTCACCACTTCACGGCCATCCAGCGCCATTGCGATATGCCGCATTCGATAACGACCAGTTCTCCATGTACTCCACGAATTCGCCGACCTCTGCGAAACGCGCCCTCGAAGCACACCTCAAGGACACAGACCGCCGATTGCGGGATGCCGGTCAACTAGGCACCACCTTGACGAAACAGCGCAGAGAGCTAGAGGCAAAGTTGAAGGAAGTGGAGCAGCTGCAGCAAGACAGCGAGGTCCCGGCAGAGTTGCAAAGCAAGCTGTCGGAATTGGAGCGCGAGTACAATGAAGTCGGTCGTGACTCCGCTCGGGCATTCTTCCCCAAGTCAAGAGTCACCAGCGAGACCGAAGCATCGCAATCTGCAGTCATCTCCGGGTCTGGTCGAGAGTCTCCTACCAAGATTTCCGCACCATCGAGAAGGCAGCGCAATCAGCCGAGCAACAGGGTTCACGATATTGAATTCGCCGCGGAGATCAGTACACAGCTTCTCGCCGAGCTCAGGCAATATCAGGCCGCGCTGGCAGAGAAAGACGATGCATTGAAAGATGCCACAGCAGCCAAAGCCCAGTTGGAGTCCGATTCTGCGGTACTGATGCAGAAGCTCAGACATTACGATGAGAGCGAGCAGAAATACAAGGACGAGAATTGGAATCTGGAGACGCGACTGCAGGAGATCGAGGCAAATCTGAAGCAGACGATGGACAGAGAGACCAGGCTTGCGCAGAATCTCAAATCTATGCAATCGGAAAAAGCGGCGAAAGAGCGCGAACTAGACGAGCTGAAAGTCACGCACGAGCGGTTGATAGAGGACAATGGCATGGCAAAGAAAGTCCAGGAGGCTGACTTGCATGGCCTGCGGCGTGACGCTGCAACCTGGGATGCAGAGAAACTTCGACTGCAGAAAAAAGTTGAGGAATTGACCTCCCAGAACACGGAATTGGCCAAGGCTGTTTCCTTCCCCTTCAACCAGCATGCTCAGCCCTCTGATACCGATTTTGTTTCCGCAGAAGAGGGCGTCAACTCTGATGATGCCAGTCCGGAGCATAGCGCGCCCCCGTCGCCTATCAAGGGAACTCCAGCTCGCCATGGTATGCTTGAGTCCGAGACACTCAAATCAAGCTTGAATCACGCCCATCGGATGATACAGAACCTGAAGAATAACATCCATCGGGAGAAGACTGAAAAGATTGAGCTCAAACGCATGCTACAAGATGCTCGTGACGAGCTGGAACAACGACGTGAAACTCAAGGCATTGCTGCCAACGTGGCAAAGAAGAGGCGAAGCGAACCGGAAGGCATCAAGTTCAAGCGACCTTCGACTCACAGACTAGGCGCGGCCAGGAGCAGCACGACTGAGGTTATCGACGAGCCAGACTGGGAAGACCAGGAGCCTGAAGCCACTCCCAGCAAGCCCAAAGCTGGTGGCGCGATGGCCGGTGCTGCCGTGGCTGGTGCTGCAGCTGCAACAGCCTATAATCGGGCGTATGGCAGATCGGACGGTGACACGACGGATGATTTTGAGACCGCCAACGAGACGGACACCGGCTTCGAAACTGCGACTGAGCGAGGAGGTAACACCGAAAGCGAGGCGTTTGCCACAGGAGCAGAGGACTTTGGCCATGATACTGAAGGAGAAGCCACTGAGACTGAGGCCAGCTCTATCCGCAAACTACGACGAGTTAGCAGCTACCAGAACAAGGCTGGCAATCGCGCATCTTATAGGTCAACAGCTTCGACCTCTGGTGATGAAGACGACGACATTGTCAAGACTCCGGTCCACAGCACTGTGCAGCAGAAGTACAAGCTTCGCCTTGGCCGTGGAGGAAGACGATCTGGTCGGGTAAGCGATATTTTAGGGGAATCACCACAAGCCAGCAATGCAAGCCCAGCCTCGAGCACTGGAACACCACAGCCTGTAGGCATGCAGAGTCTTGGTGACGAGCTTGATGCTCTCGACGACGACAGTCTGGAAGGCACTCCAGCTTCCAGCCGACTCCTGGACAGCGAATTCGACGAGACCCCGCTTACACAGCGACAGGTCAGTGTGGAGCCTGGAAGTCCTTCCATGATGGACGAAGATGAGAAGGTTGGAGTGGATCCCGTCATCTCCACGCCGGTCAGTAGTCCAAATGGTCTCTCGCAAGCTCGCGATCTCGAACAGCAAGCCAATTCGGCGATGCTAGCACATGAGGCTTCTTTCAAGAGACCCGAAATGGTCGATGCTGGAGTCATGACTGAACCATGGCAACCAGAGCCTGCGGTGGAAAAGCAGTCGCTAATGGAGCATGCTGCTGAAGTGGCTGGAGGAGCCTTGGCTGGCTTTGGTCTAAGTCGACTCACAGGCCATACGCAGAATCCGCATGAAGATGAAGCTCACGAGCAAATCGTATCTGCCGGTGCTGATGAGGTTTCTGATCGCCAGGTCGAGAAGGACTTCCCAGCGCAGGCTTCAGAGCCACTGCCAGAGCCGAAGCAGATGATCACTATTGGCACCGATTCTCGCGGCATGCCAGTCACGATAAGCACTGGAACAGATGCCCGCATCATACCAACGTCCGCAGCGGGCACTGATGCCAGGCAACCTGTGCAGACTGTCAGTATTGGCACTGATGCTCGAGGTCTACCGATCACAATCAGTGTTGGAACTGACCCAGAGGCTGAGCCTAAGACGCTGGTCGTTGAGAGCCTCCCACTTGCCTCGTCAGATCCCTCGCCAGTCATCTCGAAGGACACTGAGCCTGACATGTGGCCTCTTCCACCCAATGCTAAGCGGATGTCTGTCGCGAGTGGCGTGCAACGCTCAGTCGATACTGACACTGATATTGCGCCTATGCCGATCGCACCGCCTCCAGCTATTCCTGTTCAGCTCGCTTTCTCGGATGTCCTCTCGCAGGAGGTCCAACCAGTGCTTCCTAAGCCACACACGCCACTCCTTCCTCGCAGGAGTTCAAAGAGGCCGGACCTGTTCTTTGGTGCTGATGACTCGGACGAGTCTATCGAAGCGGCCGAGACGGCACGCACTGTCAGATTCGCAGACCGTTCCGATGGTGCAGCGGACGAGCTGAACGCAAGTGAAAGCAATGTTCCAAATGTAGTCTTCAACGACGAGCCAAATGAGAACGCTTCAGCTGGAAAGGGTGTCCATTCGAGACGACCTCTCGCAGATGTCTCGCCAAATGTAACCTCGAAGAGCGTCATGGCTGATGAAGGCTCCCAAACCTTGGTGTCAGGCAAAGACATTGATAGCATGATCAGAGATAAGGCTGTCGTGCCTTCGCTCAAGGATGCTGGGAGCTCGCCATTCAAGAGCGCCGTTGTTGGTACCGCGACAGGCGTGGCAGCAGCAGCAGCGCTGAGTACCCCATCGAAGAAGGATAAGACCGGTGCAGACACTCGGCCCTCGATCTATGAATCTCCAACACTCAAGACGCCAAGACGACCAGCAAGCGCGGGCAGTATTCGTCACAAAGACGCTCTCAGTGCGCCGCCACTGCCACCAGATCACAACGTCAAGATCGCTGCAGCTCAGCAGAACCCTGCGGCGCCTCATGCAGCATCTACAGCAGGTACTATGGGTCCGCCAATGATGCCAGCATCTGCGTACAAGCAACGACCGAACACTCCGGGAGGACGACCATATGTCGAGCGAGCAACATATTCCCGCGACTCTACTACACCTCGCCCTGTGAGACAAAAGGACAGTCGTAGTGCCGTCGCCAGTCAGTCAGACAGGGTATCACATAGGACGTCGGTATCTTCTTTTGCATCTGAACTGGACGAGCGCTTTAATATCACGAGAGGTCAGATTCCGTATCCAGTTGACGTGGAACCGTCTACAGATCCAAGAATGATTCAAGCCATAACACAGACGATGATCGGTGAATTCCTCTGGAAATACACGCGCAAGGCGGGCAGAAGTGAGACGTCGACAACACGACACAGGAGGTTCTTTTGGGTACATCCCTATACGAGAACATTATACTGGGGTGAGCAGGACCCGAGTGCGGCCGGCAAGAATATGATGAAGGCCAAGAGTGTGGCAATCGAAGCTGTGCGAGTCATCTCTGATGATAACGCATATCCACCTGGGCTGCATAGAAAGTCAATCGTGGTCATTACGCCTGGCCGCGAGATTGTCTTCACTGCACCCACTGGTCAGCGACACGAAACGTGGTTCAATGCCCTCTCGTACCTGCTTTTAAGGACCGAAAGGGAAAAGGCGGAGGAAGAGGACATGATGTCCCAAGACGAGCTCGACGAGTTCAATCCAGGATTTGGCAAGACTGTCAGACAAAGCTTCAGCAGGATGACAGGGACCGCCAATGGCCGTAGTCAGAGTCGTCAAAGCCGCCGCACAAGCTTGAGTAGCTACAACAGCCGGACGACAAGAACTAACAGCTTGCCACGGAACGATGCAACTGTCCGTCACTCATCAAGAGGTGCAGTACCTCCCATGTCTCTCCAGATGCCATCGCACCACCAGCAAGGCAACAATTTGGCAGCTACGACTTCCAATCAATCGCGCGTGTCGTCTGGCAGCATGGGCGGTCGAATGAGTTCTTTGGCCAGCCGATTCAGACCAGGCAGTAGCCAAGGGCAGCGTGCGCATTCTAGCGCTAGCGTGAGACGCAATGATCCTGCTGATCCAGCTGGGATATATGATGCCAGCGTGATTGCCGATAGCGCGGAAGATCTGAGGGCTGTAATTGAGCACCAGGAACGCGACGCGGACAGACTGGAGAATGTCAGAGCTTGTTGTGATGGTAAGTGTGAAGATGATCAATCTAAGAGTGTGTTGTGCGCAGACTGATAACGATACAGGCCGACATGATGTTGGATCTCTCAGAAATCGCAACGCCAAGCACTCTAGCTTCGGCTCTCGATTTGGCAGCCACGGCCACGGCCACGGCCATGGACCTGGACACCATACTCACTCTCACGGCACCGCTTCTTCGCGGACGTAGCCTAACTCTCGACAACCAATCTTTCTTCTCATTCAACGGTGTACCCACACTCCCTATTGTGGGCAAACAAACTTCTCGTATTTTACTCTCCTACCTGGACAAAACTGGATCACAGAAGGCGTACTACTTTCATATGTTATTTCTCAAGGATGGAAAGCAGGGTGTCATCGGATTGGACATACATAAGAACTGGGCGGGAAGACTCTTGATTAATGTGTAAGCGAAAGCGTCCTTTCGGAAGGAGCGACTTTTTTGGTCCAAGATTGCCTGCGACGGAACTGATGACTAGAAGGAAAGAAAGGTGTTTCTCTTGCTTTCTTCTGTCCATAGAGAATGTTATGATGAGATGGCTGCTTTCTTGCTTTCGGCTGAATTTCTTTGAATCTGCGATATGAAGTTTACTGATGTGAGTCTCATGGGCCGATGATCTTGCTAGCTGATGATATTTTCCAGTCGTGCTTTCGACATCAAGGCGAGATGAGATAGAGACACACAGGTCGAACGCCTTAAGAAATGCTACCACCACCAAACCTACTACCGTCGCTTCCGAAAGCCAAGAACGATAAATTGGGCTGAACCACCCCCTCTTCACAAACGACTGGCTTGCCTCAGGTACGTTGGTACATACATGCAGGTACAACACCTGAGCTGCTGTTCCCCACTCCATGGCTCAGGCGCATGATCTACTACTCTTATTAACTTGACTCGAACAGTCCACCTCGCTGTCTAGAGAGCTACGGACGTGCGGAGTTGATGTATAAAGGTAGGTGCTGCGGGAAGTCCTTTTGATTGCTCGACTCTTCTTCACCTCAGTTGCACGTCACTAGTATCAACCATGGCTTCTTCTTTTCTCGACATCAAGGATAAGACGGCACTCGTTACTGGAGGTGGTTCAGGAATCTGTCTCGAATTGACTAGGAAATTGGTGAATGGAGGATGTGATGTCGTGATCGCAGATCTACAAGTTCGGCCAGAAGCAGAAGAATTGATCAAAAAATCCAATGGGAAGGTCGTGTATCAAAAGACCGATGTGACGGATTGGAAACAATTACAAGCCGCGTTCGATGTAGCAATGAAAGAATTTGGTGCTTTACATATTGTGGTCCCAGGAGCCGGTGTTTTCGAGCCTGTAGGCAACATATCCCTTTCCACAATAAAACTACTTACTGACCGATCGACATCGTAGGAATGGTCCAATTTCTGGAACTACAACACCTCCAGCAACTCCCGCGACACCCAAAACTCCAGCTACGCAATCTTCGACATCAACATTTCCCACCCCATCCGCTGCACCCAACTCGCAATCGACTACTTCAAACGTCAAAACCTCCCAAAGGGCTGCGTCACCTTAATCGCCTCAATCGCAGCTCAAATGACACTCCTCCCAGTCCCCTTATACTGTGCCTCAAAACACGCCATCTCAGCTTTTACCCGCAGTATGGCTCTCCTCGAGCCATCTTTAGGGATCCGAGTGAACGCCGTGGCTCCTGGTGTAGTGAAGACACCGCTCTGGCCTCAAGATCGTTTGGAGTGGGTTGATGAGGAGAAAGATAGTTGGGTGACGACGGGGCAGGTTGCGGATGTTATGTTGGAGTTGATGATGAAAGAAGAGAATGTTGGGGGGACTGTGCTGGAGGTTTTGGCGGAGAAGGTGAGGAAGGTGGAGTTGTTGAATGATCCTGGACCGTCGGGGCCGGGGACGACGCTGGAGCATATTGGAAAGGGGTTTGAGGGGGTTTTTCCGACTATTGAGAAGAATTTTGGGAAGTGAGGGTGTGAGCAGTATCATTTCTGTGATTCCGAATCACTTTTCTTGTTCACTCCCATCTACTGCTTCAACGCCACCCCAATACTCGCCAAGTACTTACACCTAGCCTTCTGATCGCTCGGTACACTCTCCATCTTAGTCGCGTTAGTCTGCAACATCAACCTTTTCTGCTCTCCCCACTGTTCCCAAGTCGGCGTGCCTGCCTTCCTATACTTATTCGGATCCAAACTTCTGATGAAACTAGTCCAATAGCCTTGCATTACAGGTACAATCGCTGCATTTACCTGTCCTGGTTTATACGACTCGGGAGCCTGGCCTTGCGTATTATCTGTTCCCCAAATCGCATGGATCTCAACCGTATGCGTTACCCCAAGACCTTCCGCATCGTCTTCTGGATCGATCACGTTCCATCGATAATTCCAAGATGGAACTTTGCGATCGTAGACTTGTTGGCTGACGAATATTCCGGGACATATGTATCGGATCTCGCCATATGCGTTGCCAATTTGACGCCAGAAACGTCCCGAGTTGGGGAATGTAGGTGTGCCTTCGACTGGATAGAGTTTTGGGATTTGACCTAGTTGCTGGAGTGTGAAGGCGGGAAAGTTGTTTTGCAGGAATGTGTTGCCTTGAGCGTAGGAGGATGTGTTTCGAGGGGAGAAAGTTGGGCCTTCGTTTGTGTCGTCGCCGTATATGGCGGGGACTTTGACGAACTTGCCTTCGGCGTAAGCGCGAATGGTGTAGTCGCTGACGAAGTCGTAGTCGAGGACTGGTCCGTACATGTACAGTGCTGGTTGTTGTGCGCCTGAAATATTGATCAGTACATGGATTGTAAGATAGGGTGTAGTAATACTGACCGGGGTATGGAGTGTTGATATTGACAGCCTGGATGTCGGCTGTTGAAAGATTCCGTAGACATGCCAAAGTGTCGTTGGAACTTGTGCAGCCAGTCCTGATCACTAGGTTGTTGTAGGCGAACTGACTCTCGCTGACGGTGCGTAGTGCAGAGAAGGATTGTGATTCCGCTGCAGTACCCGCGAAGAGTCCGTCATCTCTGCCTCCGTAAGCGGTAACATGAAGCGTGACGCTCTGTGCTCCTGCGCTATCACCACCAAGAACGACGTGTTTGGGGTCTCCTCCGAACTGACTGATGTATTTCTGGGTCCATTCGAGTGCCTTGCGTTGATCTCTGAGACCATTGTTCGTGGTACCGCCATTTTTCATTGTTTCCTCTCCAGCAAGAAATCCATAAAGGCCAACGCGGTAATTGATGCTGACGATGACGATGTCGTAGTTGCCGGCCGTGATGATTCCAGAACCATTGTAATTAGCATTGCTGAGACTGTTGAAACCACCACCCTGTACGAAGAAGTAACTATCGCATAATCAGCATCTCCCATTCATTTGTAGCAATCCAGTAAACTCACACAGGCAGCTTAGAGTCCTTGGTCGCATTCGTCGGCGCAAACACGTTCAAGAACAGACAATCCTCATCATGCGTATCATCCGGCGGAGTAGTTCCAGTAGCCATACACAACTTCCCAAACTCTTTCGCCGACTGTGTTCCGTACGTTGTAAGAGGATCTTGTGGTGCTTTGAACCTCAACTTCCCAGTAGGCGGAGCAGCAAACCTAACTCCAAGCCATTGAGTAATGCCATTCCCAAGTGCCGTGCCTTCATACGAAGAATAATTAAGGTTAACTGTCGTAGAAACTGCTGAGACGCCGGCGAAGCCGGCGATGAATTGGAAGAGACGCATTCCCGAAGACGCAAAAGGAAGCAAACAACTTACGAGCAGTAGTGAAAGTTGTAAATAATGACAAGAAATGCCAACCTTTTAGTTCGCGAATGATGCCGGCTGAATCATGGCAACAAGATCTTGGTGAACCCCTCTCTCACAGCCGCGAAGGCATCGATTACGGCATGCAGCAGAACGCTCATGTGCCTGTCGATCATCCATCGGGTAAGTCGGGGGATGCATGATGTCGGACTGCGAGATGGCGGTGGCCGGAGATGCCAGCGTGTGACAATGCACTCGCATCTTCATCATCTTGTAAAGGTTTCAAAACAATATTCTTCACAGAGCCGATGATACTGAGGCGATGTCTGATGGAGATTGGAGAAAGAACGATGTGGAGTGTGGAGGAGAGGAATTTCATCGGCCGCTGCGTTCGGGCCTGCTAGCCGATAGTTCGTATTCTATATAGACGGAAGGAGCTCTTGCCCTATGTTAATAATCCATGAATTCTGCTGAAGAGCAATGGACGTTTCATGCATTCGACCGCTATCTCATCAGTACAAATCGATCTTAGAAACAACTCTGTCGCCATCTCTCGGAATTGATTCGAGATGGATCCCCTGCAAATCGACGCCTGACCACTATGCTCTGCAGCACTTAGGCGAGCATATAGATTACGAGAACAATGAGGAGGTCCGCCGAGATAGCTTGATTCCAGCCACACCAAAGAATGACCAAAAAGAGACACGTGCCCATGTAAAGGAAATGTGAAGCAACAGATGGCTTTATACAAAATACAGTTTTGCCTAGCTGGGTATAGCACGAGCTGAAGCTAGGCATTGCTTTACGCCGCTGCAAGCAAGCAACAACAGAATGGAGTGGCACCACATTCTTCTATCCTCGATCTTGCCGCTAAGTTCAGACATTCCTCCTTGTACATCTTACATCTAGCCCTCGAACACGAGCGAAGTGCCGACCTTGTGGCCAGCCTCGTTGAGCTTGTTGGTGTCGAGCGAGAGACCGAGGCCGAGTGTGGTGCCAGCGTTGAGCTTGGTGCTGTAGGCGAGAGCCATGATACCGCGGTCGTTGACCTTGGCCTATTACCATTATTAGTCTTTGTTCATCTGTAACCTCATCGCTCACACTGACCTTGGCGAAGGAGATTGGGTCGAGCTTGTACTTGGTAGCGAGCTCAAGACCGCTGACCTTCTGGCTCTGGACGTCGTATCCGGTCTTGGCACCAACCTCGACGGCAGAGTTGACCTTCTGGTAGTAAGAAGCAGCAATGAGAGTCAGGTTCTGGGTGCCGACAACGCTGGCAACGTAAGTTGGGGTCTGGTAGCCGATACCGAGCGAGTATCTGGTGACAGCAGCCTTCTGAACATCATAGCCAGCCTCACCACCAACGAGGAAGCCCTCGTGGCCAGCGGCAATGTCGACAGTTGCGTCAATGTTACCCTTGGCGGTAGCGTAGTTGATGAAAGCGCGCGAGTGGACGTTGGGGTTCTTGAATGCGAGGTTGACCTTCTGGTTGGCAGAGCCCTCCTTGGCTGGGTTCCAGAGGTTCTGGATGTCGACCTTGACGCCTGGGGCGACAACGTCTGCGAGTTCGACCTTGCTGTCGAGGAGAGAAGCGGTGGTCCATGCCTGAGTAATGGTCACACCTTTTTGTCGATACGTCAGCCCGTATTCTCCCGTTTCACCCAGACCGTCTGGATGACCAGAAGCAAAGAGGAAGAGCTTTGCGCGTAAGGGCGCGGGCAATTGTGTCACGAGTGTGATGGCTCGAATGAAGCCTTTGCCTTTGCCCTGCTCTTGCTCTGCTTTGGCCTTCCGAGACGGTCTCTTGGGATTTTGTTTCTGAGTAGTTGGGGGTTTCGAAAGAGAAGGTGTCAGCGTACCCTGTGGCTTAAGAGTGTGTTTTCCCTCGATCTGATGATTTCGTTAGAAGCTATCGCGTGTCGCGCGTTGCGTTGCAATGGAGATGATCACTTACGGAGCCGCTGGTCACGCCGTCGAAGCCCTGCTTGCCCTTGACAGTGACGTTGGTGCCGTTTGGTGCCTTGAGCTTGACATCAAGGGTCGCTGTAGCCTTTCGATCAGTATTGGAGCACTTTGAGGCATTGCGCAAGCTCTTTCGAGCTATACAAACCCTGGCTGGTGTGGTAGAAGTCCTTGTTGACAAGCTATTCATCCCATTAGCACCGTCCTGCTTCCATCACCCGCTCTCCCTCTTGAGCCCGATCTGATCGCATACGTCGTTGGCAGCCTTGCTGAGATCGCCAAAGGCTGGAATTGGGAGCAGAGGTGCCGCAGCGCGGTCAACCTTGTCCTCGACCTTTTCCTTGAGGAAGCTCATGTTGTCGGATTTGGATGAAGAGAAGGGATTCGTTAATCGTTTGATCCAAGAGGAGGAGGATTGATGATGGTCTCCTGTGTGCGAAGAGCTGTCGTGTGGTTGGGAATGGAGGACAGAGCGAATCTGTTTGATGTTTCTTAGCAAGGAGCTTGAAGGTCACGATGTGTTTGGGACCAGAAATCTGCTTGGACCAATCACTGCGTGTCGGCAGGAGCAACGTGCGCCTTACCTCACCGACAACTTCCGACTTCTCGAGCTCCCGCAGTTCCTCCTTTTCATGGTAGAGCATAGTACTCATCGCCATGGTCGCAGTTTGTCATGTCTTAAATGGGTATGTGTGTGTTTGCCTGCACTCAAAGCCGTTGTTTGTGCCTTTTTTTGATGGCACACACGTCAAAGGAGGCAGTCACCCTTTATCCGACCAACGGGCATACCCGGTGCGCAAGATGATAGGACGAACAGACGCGTTGACCAGTGGCGAGGACAACGTGACGTTGTGAAAACAAGGCAAGATGCACGGTGTGAAATGCACTTCTCTTGGATCAAGGATGATGCTTCCTTCACTGGAGTTGAAGCTCAAGGCATTCATCTCTTCGCTACATAAGTTGGCAAATGTTGGACGTCAACGTACATACTCCAGATTCGTTCTCGACAACACAGTTGGAAGATGTCCGCATGACCAGCAGATGTGAAGTTGCTTTGCAACTCAGGCATCAACCAGGAATCGAAAATGATTTTGGTAGATGACGAAAAGGTAGAAATGTCATGAATTCATGTTGAGAACGTAGCAGTATGTGATATGTGGTGGTATTAGCCTACAGTGATCGAGGTAGCGGTAGTAGTATGTGGGTAATGTTTCGTCATCATAAGAATAATGAATTGACAAACTTCTCTTCTCCCTTCCTCCTTCTCCATCTCCTTCCCCTCCTGCACAAGTAAAAAGAAAAACAGCAGAGTGATGTATGCGCATGGCTCGCCGACCATCGCAACCTGATATCTTATCAACAAAACAATAAACGCCTTCGCCATGAGGATTGTGACCGTTGTGTCAAAGCACAAGATCCGGCCTAAAAACCTGGAACGATGGTAATCCACCCTGTACTTCGATTCGTATCCAAGAGGACATTCTCCGGTGCTGTGTCCGTGATCCAATCGGTGTCTTCAACAAAATCTAAACCAGAAAAGCAAACAAGACTTTTAACAGCAGACAGGTGGCGGAAAACCTAGAAGTTTTGGGCAATACCCGAATTGCCTTGTTGGTAGTTGCCAGGCTGTTGTATCCGCGTGTTTCGTCGCGCGGACACGTCTTGTACAATCGGCATGCCGTCTTGTCCACTCCCTGTTCCGCCGTACGTGCCATCTCCGTACGGACCGTGTTGGCTATATCCATAGCCAGCAGCAGGGTTGTATGCGTCATAAGATGATGGCATGCTGCCGGGTGGTGGCATCTCGGCGGAAACGTCTGAGTGGGCGCCTGTAGTATATGTTGAAGAAGCGTTTGATGGACCACGCTTCATGCCTCCCTGCGCGTTGGCTCCGGCTACGGGTCCTTGGCCAAGAGATCCAATATCACTGTTCATGGTTTCTCGTCTTTGATGCATCAGAGGGTCGCCACTCTGTTCCGAGTTGCCACCGCTTGGAGAATGAGCACCGTATGGGTTGCTACCCGCATCAGAGAGCTGACCTTGGGTGTGGCCGCCGGAAAGTGTTGTCGACATTTTACGATTTGATGCACCTGCTGCACCCCATCCTCGGTAGCCGCTGTTGTCTTCCGACATTTCGTGGCCGCTTTCCGAGACGACCGCAGGGAGGGTTGGATCATTGTTGGGGTTGAAACCATAATCCTCAACCTCCTTACGGCGTTGCTCCTCTGCGGCCTTCTTTTGCTTCCTTTTCCTCCATAGGAAGATACCCGCGAGTACTAGGAGCGCGACAACCACAACAGGCACCACCACAGCAATTGCGGTCACACCGGCCGTGCTGAGTCCACCACCACCGCTGCCACTGCCTGAACTACCGCCTGTGTTGAGCGCAGCCTGAGAAGATGTCGCCGTTCCGGTGTTGCTCGTGAGTGTGGTCGCGACAGGCACTGATGTCGCAGAATTTGTACGAGTCACAACAACAGTTACAGGTGTATTAGACTCGGTGGGGTTTGTCGCAGATTGAGTTACTACCGATGTGATGACTTGTGTGGTCGGCGGTACGGATGAGAGACTGAGCGTGCTTGTTGAGATCACTTCGTCGCTGCTGGTCGTCGGCACTGGTGTCGTCGTGGACGGAGATACGATGTCGGAAGATACCGAGGAACTGATAGAAGAAAGAACACTCGAGATAGAGCTGCTTTCCGCAGCGGTGCTCGATGAGACTGCAGCCGAGTCAGTTGTGGTCGAGGCCATGGTCGAAGTCGGACTGGAAGTGCTGGTGATGGAAGAAACAGAGTCGGTGGCCGTGGCCGAGGACGCTATCGGGGGGTCAACACGCTGCTGAAGGCTTCACGCAAGTAATTTGCGCGGACGACAAAGCGGCGCACAATGAAAGGGAAACGAGTAATAATTGCAATGGTCGAGTAAGACGTACTGGTAGAGTTCGACATGGCGACGATGGCGAGACCTGCTGGCTACACAGCGCAAGTACTTGGCTACCTGGCCGGCTTCTGATAGGTCGGTGCCCTCGTATTGCAGGCTTGAGCGGCAAAGACTCTCTAGGCCTGGAATGCTGCGCTCGGCATAAGCGGTGCGGAGAATAAAATTGATTGACGGATGGCGAGATAAAGATCGTGTGAATGAAGTAGTAGTAGTGTCGTGTGTGTCGATGTTTGTCGCTGTAACCGTGTGTCGCAGTCGACGAAGCGCTGGTTGATGGACTCGCCGGCGGGTGTTGCTGCTTGCTCGATGGTCGAAACGCTCGTCGCTTTCTGCTTCTGCCCCCTGCCGCTGCGTAGTTCGCACACACACGCGTTCTCCCGGCGCTGCTCGGCGTCTTTCGCTGCCCACGCGCTGCTGGATTGTCGACTCCCACCACGGCGGCTCTTCGAGCAAAGAGCGTCACAGGCTGGTACAGGCACAGGCAGAGAAACAGAAGACAGAGCTTCAGACGGTCTCGGAAAAGAAAGTCGAAGCTCAGCGCCTCCTTCTGGCCTGCCACCACTCGCGTTATCGCAGACGCACAGGCTTGCCTCATTTCCCTGCTGAACCGGCCGCGCAGAGCGTTGCTCCATCTCGAGCTAATCACTATGATACTATACCAGAAACGGGCGCTCATCTCGTCTATTACCTGTTCGGATCGACACCGTTGCGCTTCTACCGCTTCGTTGCCGCTCGAAGTGACGCGATAAACCCGTCAAAGCCTCCATCATCAGACAGCATTATCCTCGCAACCACGCGCACAAGGCTGATGATGACAGCTGAGCCAACAACATATCCAAATCCACCACTCACGACTGTGGTCCCTCCACCTGTAAGACTTTCCAAGGAGCTCAGGAGAGGCCGCAGCTGGATGGCCCGCCGATAGTGCCGACTTCTCGCCAATGGCATCGTCGGCACTGATACGAACGAGCTTACGT
Source organism: Pseudocercospora macadamiae (assembly GCA_012978405.1). Lineage (NCBI taxonomy): Eukaryota > Fungi > Ascomycota > Dothideomycetes > Mycosphaerellales > Mycosphaerellaceae > Pseudocercospora > Pseudocercospora macadamiae. Next base: position 96,717 of record WRNY01000026.1, read on the forward strand.
TGATGCGGCTCTGCTATTTTCGATCCAAACCTCGGCGAGAAGCTTGTGATCGTCCACTTCGAATGCAACCTGCAAGTACGATACGGAACAGAGCTGTTGCCAGCTATTGCAGATACTTGAGAAAGTACTTGTTGGACTGAGTCGTGCAAACAACAAACATCATGAACCCAAATCATCGTACCGCCGAGCAACGACAAACTCTCTCCGGTATTCCTGAACCGTGATGTTGCAGCCACACGTGCCACTTCAACAGGGATTCTTCGATACGACATCACACTCAAAATAATAATCGAGACTCCAGCTCGCTCGAGCCTTGATGACACGATTCGACATCCTTTTGCGAGACGAAGGGCACTTTGCGCTTAGCAAAGAAGAAACCATCCGATAGAACCTCGGGCCTTCCGATTCATCGACTTGCATTTGATGATCTATGTATGGCACCAGCATTGTCGCACAGCAGCTGTAGTGTGGCTGGGTGCTTTATGATATCGATATGTGTAATGGTAGGATCATGTGAGTGCTCTCGCCGTTGACGGATCACTGCAGGAGCGTATGCGAACGTGCTACAGGATTTGCAGACGTTCAGCGTCTGGAATCTGTACATCTTCTTCGATGCAGTTGTCTCACATTGCGCATCGCATGGCCTACACCAATAACGACTCCAAGAGCAGCACCACACTGCTTTGACCATGATCTTCCGCTTGCCCCTTCACGATTTGACCTGACTTGCCTTCCACTGCTCTGCGATCTGACAATACGTCAAGAATTCCACCTCGTCCCCGAAACTCTGTACCCACACCAAGAATCTCTCCACCATACCAATTACATGCGCCATTCCGCTCGTATCAGGATGTATAATGATCGAGAATACCGTCATCTCCTCCCTACCTTCCCTGACCTCTCTCCTTAACCATTCAAACCTGTCCATCCACATCCTCTCCACAACTCTCACATCAACATACCCAGCACTATTCGGCGTATTCGGGAAAAACTGCAAAGGCGTCATATCCTCCATGTACCAATTCCCAGGTATCTCAACCAAACTGGACTTTGGCAGCGTCATCCAATCCGGAGAAGGATGCATCCAATCTTTCGCTTTGGCCTCAGCTTTGAACTCAATAGGCGCAATCGGTGCTGGATTCAGAGGCAAGAAATACGGCACACTGTCGAAATGTGAGAGCGAACTATCCCATAAAAACTCATATCTCTGCAACAAAGCAATCGTACGTTCCTTGAGCTGATATAAAGGCGCACGATACCCGACTGGTCTCTTGCCTGTCCGCTCTTCAACCAATGCTATACATTTCTTCAAGACATCTTCTTCTTGTTCAGCGGTCAATTGGGAAGCACTTTCATGCGCATAGCCATGGAGAGCAATCTCAGCTCCAGAATCGATTATCGCTTGGGTTTGTGCAGGAAATGTTTCGATCGAATGGCCTGGTATGCACCAAGTTACTTTGTCCTGAATTTTTAGGTCGTGGAAGACTTTGAGCAGTCTGGGCACGCCGGTTGTGGCACTGAAGTAGCCGGAGCTGTAGTCTGCTGTGGAGTTGTTGGGGTGTTGGCCTGTTCCGAGCCAGCCGCTGACTGCGTCGAAGTCGATTGACCAGGCGATTTTGATTTTGTTGTTGGATGGCATGGTGAAAGTAGTGTTTGAGTGTCAATGTTTTGGCCAAGGTATGCTTCGGAATATCGATGCTCAGGTACCGTTGACGTACACATGCAGCTGGCCGAGAGCTCCAGGGTACACTAATGCAAAGGCCTATCTCGCCTAGGTACTATTGCCGGTCTGAGGCATAGAGTACGGTCTTACTGACTTTGACAGGAAAACTTGATGCAGGAATGAATGCATGGTATGGTATTGAAGACTTCAATATATTCTACCTCATCGCCGGATCAGCTTTATTACCCCAGGCCCGACTATCTTTCACATCTTCCTCTCTCCAGACCACACGGCCTTCCATACCACCATCAACACTAAGGCACTGTCCAGACATATGACCTGAAGCCCTATGACTCGCAAGGAACACAACTGTCCTGGCCACGTCTTCCGGCTGCGCAATTTTTCTCAAAGCAGCGGTGCCTTGAGACTCAAAGTACAATTCCCTCGGATCATCCAAACGATCACCAATTAGCTCTGTATTGACCCATCCAGGAGCTACAGCATTGATCCTAGCTTTAGAATTGATCCTCACGATCTCGTTCTTGACCGTAGGGACAAGACCTAGGTAGAGGCATTAACGACTGGTTTCTGCGTTCTTCTTAGGCACAAATCTTTGCGTTCCTTACCATATTGTAATCCAGCCTTCCCACTAGCATACTCTGCATGACCAGCTTGCCCAAATTTCCCGCATTCACTTCCCGTCACTACAATAGCAAGATTCGGTAATTCCTGCCCACCAGCTGCTTCTTGCGCTTTGATAGCTTGGAGAATGAAATGCTTGATCGTCAAGAAGCACCCACGCACGTTCACACGATAGACATTTTCCCAGGTCTCTAATGGTAGTTCCCAGATGTTAGGATGACTGGCCTCATTCGTGATTCCGGCATTTGCGCATAGGATATTTATTGGGATTCCGAAATGAGCTACTGCGTCTTGGATTGATTTGGAGATGGAGTCTTCGTTGGATATGTCGCCTTGAGTGTAGAAGATGTTGTCTGTCGATGGTGTCTTGGAAGGTTTGAGATCATGGGCTGTGACTTTGCATCCGTTTGCTTGATGGCTGTTAGCTTTTGTTCAACGTTCTGAACGGGTCGTGGTCACCGAGGAGTTCTTTCACAATAGTACTTCCTATGCCGCCTTGGGCTCCAGTCACGAAGGCGTGAAGGCCTTCTATCGCTAGGAAGCTCATGGCTGGTTTGTCGTGTCGGTTATCGGACTTGTGAGAAGAAGTGATCGTATCAGGAAGGAGGTTACGACTCTGAGGATTACGTAAAGCGACTACCTTGGTCTATGGATTATCCCATTCGAGCTCGCAGACTTGGATCTGCATCTGCTGGTGAGGACATCACATTCTTCGGAGAGCATCTCTGTACGAAGTCGATCGTTCTGCACTCGTGTGTTAGATCGAGTAAGTGACACCCTCGCGGACGGCTATAACATTGTTGAGCCACGATATGTTGGAGAGACTGTTGTACTCTGTCGAACAAATCGACGACGCAATTGAAAAGGCCTTAGAGCGAACTCTGGGGTTATTGCTACAGCCGCCGATGTCAGATTGATGTCTTCTCACTCAATACCTGGAGAAGTTGAAGCTCAGAACGTTCCAGGAGAAGTGCTGTCTCTGTCAAGGCCGAGTGAGACTTGCACATTGTTCGTCAGTCTTGTCAGAACCGATCCGTGGGTTTACATTGCCAGTCAATGTAAACGTGGTCGCATATTGCATGTCGTGCCTGCTGTGCTTCACGTCGGTCTGACCGTTGGCGCTAACGACAGCTGTTCTTGCCGCCTTGAGTGTCCATGACTGCAGATTTTGAAACTGTTATGCACTTCAGCTTGCGCTGCGCATCCACACCAAAATGTTCTTCATGCGCCATAGAACTGATGACACCGTATGGCGAAAAGGAGTTCTACTATATCTCGTCGCAGGGTGACACAGAACCAGATTTTGAAGACGGCTTACCATAGACTCCACCATCAGCACTAAGGACACCTCAATGCGACTGGACGACGTCTGTCTCTCACAAGACGCCGATGCCATCAGACTTCCATGGACCGAGACAGCTCCACGACATCTTCGATTTGAGTATGAACGGCAGGCTCTGGACTTTTTCGGATGCTGGCTCGGCTTCAGACTGCACCGGAGCGGCGCGCTACAGGCGCTTTCGTGCGCTGCGTGCTGTTCTTTAGGTGATTGCGGCAGTTTGGGTACAATTTGCGTCAGTGGTTCGCACTTGTGTCGGCCGGCTGCAGTGCTTGGATTTCCGCTGGGAGGCCAGATCGCAGCTGCGATTACGGCGATCAAAATTGGGCCCGATCGTGAGCATTTGTTGGGTGTGATGGACCTGCATAACCAGTGTTCAGACTTCGAAATGCCGCGCATCGACTGAAGGCCGTTCTCGGCGACATTCACATGTTGTTGAGGCCAAGGACTTCATCCTTCTGCGCCAGGAATTCGCCAACCATCGCCAATGGTACTTGGGAGAATTCTTTCTCGTCACTGGAAAGAATGGTTTCACGGCCGGCTCTTCGTTGCACTGCTGGCTTTTTGCACGTGTCTCTCCACATGGAGTTGTGCCTGACCGTTCGGTTCCGCTGACGATTGAAGGCGCCGCCTCTTGCTACGCCTTTGCGATGGTGTCATCGACCTTTTGGAAGGCCTTGTCAGGGTGGTCGTGTCCTTCTCATGCCCTGGCTTCGATCTGATGCGAGGTGCATCGGAGCAGCTCTACTATTATCTACATGCAATGCGATCGACGTGAACCGCTGGGTAGGTTCATGTCAAGAAGATGCTCAGGCACGAACCGGCGAAGAAACTGGGCAGCGTCGATCCGTCTCGGGGAGACTTTGCGGATCAGACGCATGGCTGAACCCACTTTCATTAATTTCGGTTCAGCAAGACTGCAGCTTGTCCAGGTTTTTTGCTCGTAACATCGAGCGTGGATCCCATGTTGCATTCAACCAAGCGGAGGAACCTTCCAATGTGATCTGGACTGCGTGCTGACGCTGCAAATTCTGCTCACCTTCTCGATCCAGCATGAAGCGTGCATTCTGCGATCCTGAGCTGTCGCAATTGCCCGACGCCCAGCGAGCCACCCACGTTCACGCAGCATCACAGACACCTTGCCGAACTGCTCCTCTGTCGCTCCGCAACGCAACAAACGCAAGTCATCAGCAAACCAGAACTCTTGCATGCCACTTGTGTGATGATCAAGCGACGGCGCCCTCTTTCGTGCAGAAAAGCATGTCGCTGTGCAGTCTTTGGCTGCAGGTCAACGTGGCGAGCTTCGGGCCATCCTTGAGGCTAATCCGCCGTGCCTTGCATATTCTCTGAACTGCCAATCAGATCGCGACTTGCTGGGTACCGCCCAGTCGGTTACCCCTTCCATTACGAAGTCTAAGCTGAATTGAGTGTCGTGAAACCGACAGGAACAGGAACGGCTTGCTTGTGTTCAGAGCGTCCACCGCCTGAGGGGGCCTCATCGTACTCGCGGCTGAGTTGCCAGCTTTCAGAGATGTCCAAGAGAACTTGAGAGACATACCAAGAGTCTCGATCTTGCAATGCATCTGCCGTCCACGTAGAAGTTCGGTCAAGATGCAGACCGCGGACGCATCTTCCATCCTTATGGGCCCTTTATGCAGCAGAGAATTCTAGCTCTGCATAAGGCTTAGGTGGGGAGAATCCACGATCATTGCGATTGACATTTGATTGGAGAGTCACTCTTACCAAGGGGATGCCAGCAGATGGAACGCCTTCCGTAAAGCGCAGTTTACACAACCGGCCGGATCTCTCACTGGCTCATGCGCTTGACGACTAGGCGCAGCGCTGTTGACACAGACCATCACCCACCGCAGCGCACCGTAGCGTGGACGGAGTTGTTTCTGCTATCGTTGTGTTCCCGGCCGGCACCCCTACTCCCGTACAAGTAGGGGACATCCGCATTCCTTGGACTTCCCCTTCCTCTACCACACGCTTCACGGGTCTGAAGGTCTTTCGTCCACCACATTCCTTACCAAATCGTCATTCATTCGGTCTTTGACAGACCTGTACACTCTTTGTGTCGAAAGGAGCCTTTACAGCCAATCGCAAAGATACCATTGGAGTCGCAAGTCGATCCCTACCAATCATTACCACAAACGGACGAAGTCTTGGACTCTTAGAAGACCTACAGCATCAAGATGTTTACCAACAGCATTATCGCCGCTACTGGCGCTCTCGTCGCCATGGTTGCTGCTATTCCCATGGCTGATCAGCACCACCATCACCACCCAGCTCACAAACGAGACTATGTCTGGGTGACCCAAACTGAGGTCGCCATTGAGACTATTCCAGTCACCAAGACTGTCTGGATCGAGCCTGGCGAGACTCCTCCAACTAAGCACAAGAAGCCAAACAAGTATGGCTCGTCCAGCAGCAGTAGCAGCGTTGCGCCAGCAGCCTACACTCCTCCAGCACCAGCCAGCCCATCTACAAGCAGCAGCAGTACCCCAGCTCCAAATGCATACAGCCCACCAGCAGTACCAACGACTTCAACTTCCGTATACGTTGCTCCAGCACCAACAACTCCAACTTCCACATACGTTGCTCCAACCACCTACGCCGCGCCCACCAGCTCCGCAGCCCCAGTTTCCTCCAGCGGTAGCTCGTCGTCTGGCAGCAGCTTGAGCGGCATGGCTGCAGCTGGAACATATCGTACCGGTGATCTTACCTGGTACGACGTCGGTCTTGGTGCCTGCGGTTGGACCAATACCGCAAACGAGGCTATTGTGGCTATCCCTGAGGCGATCTTCGACGCCTACAACCCAGGCAACCCAAATAACAACCCACTTTGCGGAAAGTACGTCACCATCACTGGCAAAGACGGAAGCCCATACAAGGCCAAGATCGTGGATCGCTGCCCAGGTTGCACTGTCGACGACCTCGACCTGTCTCAGGACTTCTTCAACACTGTCACCCAAAACGGTGACGGCCGTGTCCACGGCATGAAGTGGTGCTTCGACTAGACGCTACGTGCTAGGACACCGCATCTCTTGGATAGAGCAAAGGTGTTTTGGGCTGAATGCTTCTGGAGTTGATCTTCCTGCGCAGGAAATACACGCATCGCAGTGAGAGAGGCATAGCACAGCGAATCTGGGTTGTACACACACATTGACGACTTACGACAATTGAATTGGGATACCACAGCAGGCAAATGCATCAAGCGATCATCATCATATGGACAGACAAAACTGGCAGGCCTGGCGCTGGGTTTTTTGGAAAGGACAAAAACATCATATGCAACATCATCAAACATGATCTTCAATGTAGATCTTCTCTTGGCCGATCTTACATTTGTTGATACAGCTTTCGCTTCTTTGTGGATAGACTTTGCAAACCATCTTTCACCGCATCAAACTACTCGTTCAGCGTCCAAAGCATTACAATATCTCGTCGCCCCAACTGACATTACCTCACCTCCTGACTCCTTTTGCCTTGCCTTGCCTTGCCTTCCCCCTCGTCTACAGGCAACACTCTTTATACTTTGCATGAGCTTGCTTAAGATTCAGGTACGATCGAAGCTCCCCTGGTCACAGAAGGAGTCGGATTGAACTTTCGTCGCGCGCGATCTTGAACAACAGTTTGAAACATAGTGTCAACAAAGCAGAGTTTTGTTGTCACATAGTCGGTGTGCTCTTACTCCCCTTGCATCATTAGAGGCCGGTTCTCTATCATGCTGGTCAGCCAAGCACCTGGGAACTCCATGTACAGGTGGGACTCTCTCGAGATCTTCGCATCATCAATATCATTAATTTCCTCATCTTCTTATCATATTATTATATACAGAAGCAAGCATGCCATAAACCACAAGAGCCACCTGCAACAGTCAATCCTGATGCCAGAAGATGTGCTCGAAGTGGGCACTGCAGTCATAGTCGGCCAATATCTACTCTCGGTCGCGGTCGTGGAGAAGACGACGCTTGGAAGACTTGTCACACTTGCATTCGTTTTCGTCGTACTCTCTGCGCCTAGAGAAGTGAAAGGTACCGTACTTCCAGAAGAAATCAAAACAAGGCCGTCGGAGCCATATGTCGCGGTTACATCGCCCAGAGAAATCGCTTCTCCGCCCTTAGTGATTTCGCGACCTCCTTCGAAACTTATGATGTTGGAAGCAGAGGCGGTGGGAGTTAAGAGGACGCTGCCAGCTTGTATGATAGTTGTAAGAAGGGAATTTTGGGATGTGGTAGATTGTGATTCCGAATCATGGAGTGTGGAGATTTCAGCGGTGGTATCGCCGACAACAATACCATCGGGAGCAGCGGAGATGGGAGTGTTTGATATAGTAGCAACTTGGCCGACCGATATGGTTGTCGACCCAATGATGTAGTAGTCGCTGGTATGTAGTGCGGTGATGGTGTTACTCCCTAGACTGAAAAGGGCTCCCGAGCTTGAAGGACCGGTCGCAGGATTGTATGCATAAGATCCAGAAGAAGCTGTGATTTGAGGTGCATTCGGACTTCCTCCTGAAGTCTCAGAAGGATGGTGTGAGAGAGATGAGCCCGCAAATGGAGCGGCAGCACTTGTACTGGCCTTTGATGATGGATCGGATGGTTCTTGGAATGTCGACAAAGCTTCGGTCAATACTGAGAAAGCAGGTGCGTTCGCAAGCTGAGAATTCGATGGTTGGTCAACAGCAACTGATCCGGGATCAGCTGAAGTGGGGAGAGTTCCATCTGCCGAAGGTTGGGATGGATCAGAAGACGGGTCGTACTTGAAGCTGAATGTAGAAGATACGATTTTGGTGACTGAAGGAGTTGAACCGGTTGGATCGGCCTTGGTTGGATCTTGTTGTTCCACTTGACTGGCACTCGTAGACTGCGAAGGTTTGCTGCTACCATGATCGTTGGAGTTCGAATTTACAGCCGATGGTTGGGTTGGTAGAATTGAGGCACTCTGCGTTGTTGCAGCAGCTGGAGCTGTAGGCTTGGAAGCCGCCGCTGCAGGAGTTGTAGTTCGCGCTGTTGGCAAGGTTGGCTGTGCTGCTGCCTGCTGCTCTTGCAAAGCAATCGGCGGATCATACCAGAATCCTGCCAAGTTTTCTGGATCTAACGTACAGGTTTTCCATGCCGGGTCAAGATCCGTGACCTGAGTGGGAATACCGATTAAAGGGTTCACATCTTGGTATATCGTGTTACACCAACTTGGCGACGCAGATATATCGAACCGGAACTGGCCACATCGATCTTGACAAGCGTAGGCTGAAGCCGGCACAGGCCAGTTCAAGTCGGCATAGTTGAGCTGGGTATTGACTCGAGTGCCACTACATTGCGTGCTCACCGCGGATGATTCCAGGGTAAAGATGAAGTCGCTCAGAGGGGTACCAACAGTTAGATCGGGATAACCGTCTTGAGTGGCATACAACGACTTGATCGACAAATATACCTTGCCGCTTGTGAAGACACGTCCCAAGGTCGAGACTGTGTTTGGCTTATCGGAGATCGTAGGTGTTGCAGAAATGGTGGAGCCATTGCCAGCACACAAGTTGCCGTCCACAGTCTTTACCGGGAAGTAAATTAGTTCCACCGCTTCCTTGACAGCGAAGACGCAAGGCTGGTTGCCGTGGACTGGTTGGCCACATAGGTCGAGCAAAGCATCCTCATTGACCGTCGAAGCATTGGAGTTATGATACCAGACGTAACAGTCAAGCTGGGAAGGCTCGCAAGGTTGAGGCGAGAAAGTCGGAGTCACTAGCGATGTGTGGGTATAGAGCCCAAAAGTCGTAATTGAGGTCAAAGTGGAAATGGCCGGTTGGGCGTCAACCCTGGCCGATCCATCACACAGTGTATACGGCGTGACATTGGTCGGATAGATCGTGGTCGTCCAGGTCACGTTGTCTGTATCTAGCGACGTTGTCGAGACCACGGGCCACGCTCGATTTGCAATAGTGGAGGCATACCAGCTGTAGCTCGAGGTTGTCCAGGTCATTATCTGCGACCAACACCTTTGGGCGTCCTGGACTGATTGTGGTAGAGCTCTGCTTGAAGGAAATACGCCGGGGGACATGCCATGGAAAGTGCTAGCTGAGGCAGTCGAGTATGAGACGTTTGACATCGACGACCGTACTCCCGTGCCAGCAGTTGATGTTGTCAAACTTGCCATTGTAGGGCCGCTGGTGCTCTTCCCGGAGCCTAGCCCTTGCCGGATGTAATCGCCGACAGCATTGCTGATTATGGACGTTGACTTGTGCGATAGCGTCGCGGCATTGTCTGTAGTATTAGAATAGTCTTAGACTCTCATCAGCCTGTGTGCAGAATTCCAGCCTGGTCAAATCGCTTACAAGGTGATGCTGAAACTGTACATGAAAGAAACGAAGTAAGAAAGAACAGCACAAGCGACAGTACAGGCTGCATGGTCAATATCGACAGCCGAAGACAGAACGAAAGAAAAAGCCCACGCAAAGCGACCAAGAGGAATGCATGACGGCCAGTTGGCGACCATAGGGACGTATACTTAAGGACAGATGCGAGGCTCCAGTCTGATGCAGGATCTCCGCTGCAAGCGCTCATGAGCGCAATGCCTCATGAGTCTTCCGCGGCGCAAGGTCTGGGTAAACATTGGAGGCTATGAGATCGTGAAACGGTCAATCCACAAAAGAGCGATTATTGGATGCAGTAGCGAAACATAGGACCGTGATGTAGAGCAGTGATATTTTCAGAGCGCTGTGCCGTTTGGCTGCATGGACCTTGAATGCTTTGCCACACATGTTGTCGTGTAGCCGCCGGGCCCAATGGATCTGGCTGGGATCACGGTGGAGGTGCTTGAAAGAGGTCGGTACTCATCGTCGGTACACTATTTTGGCTTGTTGATAATGACGAATACTTTGAGAGTAGGGAGCGTATGAAGTAAAGATCCATATTGCCAGACTTTTGGCAGGCTGGGTGGAAAGAGAAAAGCGAAGAGAGGAGAGGGAAGTTGAAGCGTGACTACGGCAGACAGCGGCGGCGGCCGTTAGCTTCCGCTTGATCACAGCCAATCGGTGGTGAAGCCACAAGTCCGCGATCATGCATAAGCGAGAGTCCAGTAGGAGTCGAAGGCACTGAGGCAGTAGAGGCATTGGTCTTGACGCTCTTCACATTACATCTACATCCATCATGGAGAAGGTGCTAGAGCGGACGACCAAGGCGATACGGCGTGCAAAAAAGGTCAAGAAGGTCAAGCTCGAGCAAAAGGAGAGGTCGCAAGCATGGGAACGAAATCAAACGCGAGTACGATTGATTAGAGACAACACAGCGGCGTTGCGACTGGACCGGAAAAATCGACGAGAGGACTGGGAACTAGGGACATTGGCTCCGCGAAGAGACGTCGGTGAGCTATCAGTCAACTACGGCGCACTGAACATCTACAACACACAACTCCCCGAACGAGATCCCGAGGGCAAATTGGGATGGAAGCCAATTCAGGTGGGCGATCGAGTGGTCATGGTGGGCGGCAGAGAGCGTGGCAAGATTGGCGAGGTGAAGGATGTCGACTATGACCGAGCTGCCGTGCAAGTAACAGGCTTAAACACCGTCGACGTGCATATTCCCGAGTGGATGAAGCAGCAGAACAATGACCACCAGGCACTCCATCACATCGAGAAATTCGTCCACCTCGGAGACGTTCGCCTTGTCTTCCCGCTCCCCGACCCAAAGACTGGCGCACCACGGGACGTCGTCATCGACAGGCTGGTCTTGCTACCTAGCGGCAAACGCGCTATAGCAGGCACAAACATCATCATCCCTTTTCCCGAGTCAGAAGAGAGCAAACCAGAGTATATAGACTACGACGACGACACCCTCCGCATCAGCGTCGAAGAGCGCACTTTTCGACCTTTCCTCATCCGAGCGCCAATGCCCTTGTCAGTGATTGATGAGCTCAGAGGGAAATACAGTAAATTCAGGACACGGCACGACTACGATTATGTACAAGAGAAAGAAGCGATAGACGCCAAGGAAGAGGAACGGAAGGGGCTCATCAAGAAGATGCGGACACCGTTGCAAGAACTTGCCGAGCTTCGGCAGACGAAAAAGAAGGAGGAAGAAAGGGAACTTACCGACGAGCAATTGGCCAAGATTGGAGAAGTCATTGCTCAGGAACAGTCCAAGAAATACGCGACTGCGTGAAGCAGATAGCTTCCGAATCTGTAAGATACCCAAATGTACAGTGTGCACAGATCTCTTCCATGCCCTTATGGTTGACCGCACTTTCGCCAAATTCTCGCCAGTAGCACAGTTTCTTTCGTGTGGACAGCAGATGGATTGCATGAGCATATCTACTGGTCTCCAATCTCGACATCATTCCATGCCATTCCTAGTTCAAATTTTCGACCAGTACTAGTATAGGTCACCGCGGGCTAGAAAGAGCTAGCTAACTATTCTATTCTATACCTCCCACACAGCGACCCCATCTACCACTCCCTAATCCCCCCATCCAGTCCATAAAACTCCTTACACTGCCAAGGTTCCGTTTCAGCACTAATCTTCCTAATCAACTCCTCATCAACCTCAATCCCCAAACCCGGTCCCTTGGGCGCATCCACATACCCACCCTCCCCAATCCTAAAAACTTCTGGCTCCTTCAAATACGTTAATAAATCATATTCTCCTCCTTCCATTTCCGTATTATAATGCATTCCTAAACTCATTTCAAGAATAACAAAGTTGGGTGAACTGAGACCGACGTGGAGAGATGCTGCGAATGCGATGGGTCCAAGAGGGCAATGAGGTGCGATTGCGACGTCGTAAGTTTCTGCCATTTGGCAGAGACGTTTGGTTTCGGAAATTCCTCCTGCGTGTGCGATGTCGGGTTGTAGGATGTCGATTAGACCTTCTTGGAGGAAAGGTTTTGCGTCCCAGCGGGTATAGAGACGTTCTCCCAGCGCGATTGGGATCGTGGTTTGGTTACTCAATTGTTTGAGGGCTTCGGGATTCTCGACTAGGATTGGTTCTTCGATGAATAAAGGACGATGTGGTTCTAGAGCTTTTGCGAGTTGTTTTGCCATGGGTTTATGGAGACGACCGTGGAAATCTAGACCACAATTTAGGCCTAGTTCTTTGACGATTTTTAGGCGTTCGACGCAAGAATCGATTGAGGATGGGATGTCAAGCCAGTTTATATCTTCGGTTGCGTTCATTTTTACGCAGGTTAGGCCTTGGGCTTTTCGAGCTGTGGCTGCGGCGAGGATGTCGGAGGGTCGATCGCCTCCGATCCAGCAGTAGACTTGACATTTCTGGCGTACGAGACCACCGAGCAGTTCGTACAGAGGGATGTTGAGACGGCGGGATTTCAGGTCCCAGAGGGCGATGTCGATACCGGAGAGGGCGGACATGAAGACTGGTCCGCCGCGGTAGAAACCTAGGCGCCAGATTAATTGCCAGATGTGTTCGATGTTGCTGGGTGAGAGATGTGTTAGTGGTTGGGATTGTTAGTGGAGGAGAAGGAGTTCATTCTTACTTGGCTTCTAATCCGACTATTCGAACAATGATTTCGTCGATGGCTCCTTCGACTGCGAGATCATGACCTTCGAGAGTGCCTTCGCCCCAGCCGACTTTGCCTTCTTCGTCTGTGATCTTGACAAAGAGCCATCTTGGCTTGACTCGAAATCGTTCTACTGTCTTGATCTTGGCCATTGCTGTTGTAGTGCTAAGAGTGACTGCTGGATTCCAAGAGTAGAATGGGACGCACTTCTTCGAAGGATATGAGTCTTGATAGCTGCTTTTGACTTCAATGATGTGACCTCGACATTAAGGCAGAAGTACGGTCGTCACTATACCCTGGCATTGGGTCGCCGACACGAGGAGCGACAATAGCGGGCCTCCCCGGCCTTTGGTGGGCTTGATGTGGAGCTTGGAGGACGCATGTGAAGCTTCTCCACAGCTCTGTTGGGGGTCAAGCACAACTGGGCTGGAAATATGTGGCTGTACAATTTATACATATCTTATTCCTCACATACCAATTAACCAGGTATTCGACTCGTAATGTTTGTGATCAACATGTCTCTGCAGTTTTGTAGTCTTCTGGCCGCCTCTATCAGAAGCTCGGTCTCGCCATTCGAAAAGTCCTGCGATACAACACTGAGAATCGCCGCGCAGCCATGGGATGAAAGAAGTGGTAGCAGCCGTGCAGGATCTTCTATGCTGGCGCATGTGCTGAGATATCGGCAGCATAATTCACGCTCATCATGTCCTTGACTCATGGTGGGCTGATTGTAGGTACCCGAGATGTGCAAGCTTGATGCTCGTTGATAAGCCCAAACGATCAGAGAGGCGAGATAGACCGACCACGGTCTGTAGAACATGTTGTCGTGTCTGCAACTGTATCCAATCGTGGGAGCAAGCTGGAATTCGATCGCAGCGCCCTTTCTCGGCTTACTGACAAGCACTTCATGGAGGAGCTTGAATGAATGTAAAACTGCGTGTCGAGCGACGGGCGTACAAGCCCATGATTTCATACGATGCGTGACGTGCAAGTAGTCTTTCTCTGAAACTTTTCGGCCTAGAAGTCGTTTCGTGCCGCTGAAGATCTGGATATCGATGATGTCTGCATGCATGGTCATGTGTGCCAGATGGAATAGCACGGAGGGTCCTCCAGCGTCTGTAAGCTTCGTCCCCTGTCCGGGAGTTTTGCGTGATCCCACTGCCTCATCAAAGCTGTGGCGCCAGTGTCCAAAAGCCTGGAGAAGGAGAGATCTCCAGCGTCCTTGCTCCCGCATCGACGGTATCGTTTCCAGGAATTGCAAATGCTTCTCTCTGCGACTGATGTGCCAACCAACAGACAAAAGTCCTGCCATAAGTAGTGTCCGAGCTGGAGCATGAGTCTGGACTTCGTGAGCGTGTAGGCAGCGCTTGAGTCCGTCCAGAAAGTTAATTGGCTTGATGCCATACATTTTGAGATTCGCATCTAGACGATGTACTTCCTCGGCACTCTTGGCGATCCAAAGTGAATCATCGCACGGTAAAGGGAGTCTGATCTCGTAGGGCGCCATGTCTATTCATGTCAGCATAAGGTGAACAGTTATGTATTGACGGCAAGTAGCTTACCTGCTGCATGTCCGTACATGACTGCATGAAGTGTGTCCATCTGGAACGCAGCAAACACAACCCTGTTGAATGATTCGGTTCGTACCCAGTGAATCCACCAAGTGTCAAAGGCACTTCTTGGCCGCATGTCGTTCTCGTCTCCAAGAGCTGGAGTAGCACACCTCGTTGGCATGCCACTCACTGGACTCTCGCTCTCAGAGCGACCAACCAGAGGACTTCCACGTCTCAGAAGCGTCAATGTACTAGCATGGTGGATGTGAGCGCGTTCGTGTAGTTTCCGCGTAGACCATTGCTTCTCGTAGAATTCCAAAAGAAGCAACGCCTGTGCAACCCAAAGTTGTACTGGTGGTTGAGCATCTGTATCAGTGAAGATCTCCCAGCGCAGATGGGTTGCAACCATGTCTGAGAATTCCTTGTAGTCGTCGAAGTATCCTTTCGGCTTTGATCTAACCACATCGGCGGCTCCCAGCATGACGATTGCAAGAAGGAGGAGTATGTGACAGGAATTTACTGAAAATGTCGGTTGATGGACGATCGACAATGACTTATCCACATGGGCCCAATAGCTTGCGATGAACTTGTCTAGCATTCCCGCACTCAGATTTGGAAATGAGTGCGAGTCGGGGCTGTAGAGCAGACTAGATTGGTCCTCAGTAGCCAGTGGCTTCTGTAGGCGTTGTTTTTTCAGGAAGAGCCCCAACAAAGTGTCAATATCAGCCTTTCGCTGTTCAGAAACCAAAGTCGTGGATCTTTGAGGCTGATCATGATGATCCGCGGCATCGCTCGGCGTGGTGTGGCTGCCTGCTATAACGCTGGGTTCGGTATGCACGGCAAAGTCGTCTAAATTCCATATGTCTTTTGGCGAATACTCCAATCCAAAGTCAAGAAAGGGGACATTGGTCAGGTTGAACTCGTCATTCTGTGAGCCAGGACTATCGAAGAGCCACGCTGCAAAGTTGTCGTTGGCTTGCGCAGACAGGCCATCAGCAGAGCTCCAGTTGTTGATTGTGCGAGTGGTCTGTGGTGAACCAACAGGATGCGAGGGTATACCAGCAGGCCCAGTAGAAGATGCGGTTCCCGCGCTGATAAGTGTGGAGTCTGGAGTGAGCAAAGGCGGCCTTGTATCAGATGGCCAGACCGCGAACTCGTTGCTGATGTTCGGCGCAGAGACAGATCGAGGATGTGGGGCATCCGTAGTTGACTGAGACGGTCCTGTCCAGTCGGAGTCTGAGTTACTGGGTGGGATTGGAGCTGGGGTCGATATACCAATGCTGCTTTCCACGTTCGTGGTCCCTGGGTTCTGAGTAACGAGCTCGTCGTGTCTCGCCTTATGCCTGGCGAACAGATCTGGCCGGACAAAGCTGTGGCCACAGTTGGGTTCTTCACACTTGTATATCTCCTTTGGGTTATGATTGAGCTCATGTCTATGCAAGTGCTCTGCTCGACTGCTGGTGGTCAGTATTGACAGGGCATTGTGATAAGGTCCGTCGACCTGGCTCACGAATATCGCTTGTCACATCCCGGATGCTGACATTGGAAGCGCTTCTCAGCACCCGCACGACTTGCTCTTCGGCGCTTGGCAGGAGGTGATTCTGCGTGCTCGTGCTCTTCCATGGTGATGTGCTCAGGCATGTCTCACTTCATTGGAGACCCCAATGCCCCAATGTTCGAAACGACGTTCTGGAAGGAAGTCGTGGAAACATTGCACGTGGCTATGCGTGGAGCACAATTGGGGCAATGTCGAGGAGACGCTACCTTGGACGAGTCTAGCAGTGCTATGTCGTAGAACAGGCTATACTCAACGGACAAGAATCCGTTTGAACAGACAGAGTGCGAGGTGTGAAGTCTGTGGCACCCCCAACTGCCGAGACTTGCCGAAAAGCTTCCCCTCACGACGTCCTTTCCCTCGCTCTCTCCTTCTCCATGTCCACCAACTCATCACGAGACTGCTGGCGATATCGGCGCTCATTTTCACGCCATCAGAACGCGTTGACTACGCGTCGATCGACCATGTCCCAAGAGCTTTAATGTCGAAGTATCAGCCGGTACGATGTTATCTGAGATGTCTCGGATGAATTGCAGTCATGGCGCTCATGATACAGGTGAATGGGCGCAAACGTCGTGCATCATTCGACCTCAGTCCGGTCCCGAAGGAGGCACGACGCGCATCTAGCTCTGGCGGTCCGGACGACATCACGTACTCTCCACTGGACTCGAGTCGCAAAGAGATCAGGCTTCTGTCGCTCTCGGCGAAGTGGATCAAGGATACGTCTTCTCGGCTCCAAGCCAGATTTGCCACTATTTCGCTAGCTAGCGACGACCATCAGCCTTTCTATGCCATTTCATATACGTGGGGAGAGACGCGTCTGGAAGGTCAAATGGTACTTGACGATCAGGATGTATACGTCCCAAAGAGTGCCGAAGAAGCACTCAGAGGCGTGATAGGTGCCACGATCCAAGGAGAGCCTCCCAATGCCTTACTGGTTTGGATCGATGCCATCTGCATCAATCAGGGCGACATCAAAGAGAAGTCACTGCAAGTGGCAATGATGGCTCGTATCTATGCTCGTGCAACATCAGTCCTTTCATGGCTCGGTCAGGATGATGATGGATCAGCTGAGACAGCATTCCACAGTCTGCAAAGCTTGCAGAGACAGTGTCATTCCTTCACAAATGGCGGGAAAGACTTGCAGTCCAATTCAATGTTGCCGTTTCGCGAGAGGATGGAGTTACCATACTGGAACACATCGCATCCTCCAGGTGTCGATCACCCGGCTATCTTGTCCTTGTTCAAACGTAAGTACTTTACCAGGCTCTGGATTCTACAAGAGATTGTCGTCGCAAGACAGGTGGTGCTGGTCTGCGGTGCTCATTGCCTTGAGTGGCAGACATTTGCAGAAGCAGTAGCGTGGCTGTTTCATGCCTTTTCCGCTGAAATGGGCGAGAATGAAACTGTTGAAGTTCTGTTCGCCCCTCTAAATATACCTTTCTGGCAAGAGGACTATCGGCAAGGCGGTGTCGGGCTGTCATTGCTACTCTTCTCCAGTCAATTCTTCCGATCCAGCAATCCTTGGGATAAGATATATGCATTGCTTGGTATGGCGGATAAGAGCATTGCAGAAGGCGAACATAGCGTCAAACTTCACATCACTCCCGACTACAGCATGGATCTTCAAGAACTCTACAACCAAGCTACTCTGGATGCGATACAATCTGACAAAGATGCTAATTTGCTACATCTCGCTGCACATACAGTTTCAGACACTAGTGAGGATTCGGGCGCCACCCGGCCATCGTGGGTCCCAGACTATGTTTCTCTAGAAGGAGGGTTGCGTAGTCTGGGTCCAGAAATATCAAAAGCGTGCAATGACATTCCCGCAGAGATTTCTGTGGTTGCTGATGATCCACGGATTCTCCAAGCCCAAGGAATACTCCTCGGAGAAGTTGGCTTTGCGACCGACCTGCCATCATCAGTGTCAGAAATCGATGGCTTTCTCGCAAGGCTATGTCACATAAACCTAGAGTGGTCCGACACAGATCTCAACAGCTTATCTGCAGCCCTAGTCGACGGCTTATACCATAATGGCAGTGACGCGGAAGATTCAGGAGAAGTTCTCAGTGACTTCGTCGCCTGTATGTCGCGAGCGAATGATCCAAATCCAAATCAAGCGCTGTCAAAAGGACTGGAGATATTACAAGAGGAACTGGTAGAGGTCATGGAGGAGGATTATCAAGGTAACGCAGATCGGTATCGCGATCGAATCGCTGAGCAGTGGAAAAACAGTCGTCACAAGCTCTACAAGCTAATCCGTCTACAAAACGATCTCTTCGGTGTAGCACGCTGGACTGTCGAAGTTGGCGATGCTGTGTGTATAGTCTTTGGCTGCGAGGTACCGCTCATACTGAGGAAATCTGCATCGCGTTGGACAATTCGAAGTGATTCATACATACCAGGAGTATCATCGGTGAGAAGCATATCGAGCCTGGCAGGGGAAGCATTAGCTGACATGTTTAGGGCTCCTTCGTACAATCTCTGCAAGACGGACAACATCTAGAGACCGAGACAACGACGTTCGACATTGCGTGACGGCATCGAAATAATTCATCTACCTTCCCATCCAGCTGTCGACATGTCAGTATTGTTCAGGAACTTGAAGACGTATTTACTTACCCTCCATCAACGACCAATATCTCGCCTGAGACATATCGACTTGCACGACTAGCTAGGAACACGATCGAGCCTTTGAAGTCATCCGGCACGCCCTTGCTTGCCATTAGCTTGACCTGGTGTACGGCATAGAATGTTCACTCACCCATCGACCTGCTGGGATTCTCTCCAGAATGCTAGCAGCACGTTTCTCATCATTGATCAAAGCTTCGTTCATATCCGTGGATATATATCCCGGTGCAATCTTTTTCGATCAGCTAGATCTTTGGCAAGTCTTTGGAATCACTTACAGCATTCACATTGATGCCCTGCGCAGCCCATTGATTGGAGAGACTCTTGGTCAGCAGCGCAACACCACCTTTGGCAGCCGCATACGCTGGGACGTTCAAGCCACCTTGAAATGAAACTAATGAGGCAATGTTGATGATGCTCCCTCGGTGGGGAACACCATTGATCATGGGCCCTTCTGGATTTCGAGTGAGCATGTATGCTCCGACATCTCTGCACAGCGTAAAGATCGTGTTCAGGTTCACTTGCAAGACCTGATGCCTCAATTAGGATGCGCTTCGAAAATGCTTCGGTGGTTCTTGATACCTCATTCCAATCACTATCCGGAAACTGATGCGCAGGGTGCCTTCTCTGGATTCCACCGCAGTTTACGAGGATGTCGATATCATGGCCATCATCAAGAATACGTTTTGTCAAACCTCCCACGTCTGGCGCGGATGCCAGATCGCAGATGTAGATCGTGGCTTTCCGGCCAAGCTTTTCTACTGCTCTTTTTGTTTCTTGATTGCTTTCATCTCGCTGTATTGAGATGATGTCTGACCCAGCCTCTGCCAAGGCAATTGCTAAGGATTGGCCAATTCCTCGCGTAGCACCTGTGATCACGGCAGTGCGGCCTTGAAGAGAGAAGAGATCAAATACGCTCGACATGTTGGAAGTAAGGTACGACTGTGACAGGTACTTTGCTGCCAAAACTGTCTCCGGATGCTAGATATTGCAGAAGCCGACAGAATTCGTCGGCTTTCGAAAGCTCTGAGCTACTGTGGTACGAATGCAGGAACATCTGAGTTTGGGGGTACCTAAGACAACCTGCCCTTACGCCCAAGACACGAACATATGGGGACCCCAGGTACACAGTCACCCGGTTGGGGTCCCCACACACCACGAGAAGCATCAAAGTGGATCGACCAGGATGATCGCAAGCGCAAGGGCTTTTTCTTTGGCAACGCTGTTGAAGTACCTCGCCTCTCCTTGTCGCCACCATCCTGGAAAGTGATTGTTGCTCCCCGGACGTTACAATGGAAGACACCAAGATCGCAAGTGATCGCATTGAGGACTACGAGCTGGTCAAGCCTCAACCAGGACAAGATGAAGCAGCACCATACCCACCATGTCTGCATGGTCTGAGCGACGATGAGCTCAAGAGACTGGGAAGGAAAACGACTTTCAAGCTGGACATGTTCGTCATGCCGGCGATGACCATTATGTATATTCTAAACTATCTGGGTGTGTTTTGAAGATGCTAGTGTTGAGTCTGGACAAGATACTGACCTTGGATACAGATAGACAAAAGTAAGTATATCAATCAATTACAAGGCATCAATGACCGCTGCCCGATGTCGACGGCGGTGGATTCCCTGCATGCTGGCTAGAGTTGGCATCTTGTTACCCACGTCCGCTGATACAAATGTCCTTCGCCTTAGTATCGCCGCATCCAAACTAGCGAACATCATGGAAGACTTGAATATGAGCGTCACGCAATACAACACCTGCGTCAGCATCCTCTTCGTCGGCTACAGTAAGCATCTCTCCCAAACCCTCTCACTCAAACAACAAGATACTAACACCACCTCAAGTCCTAATGCAAGTCCCCTCCAACCTAATCGTCAGCAAAATCAAATACCCCGGTCTCTACATCTGCTTCGCCGTCGCACTCTGGGGCATCGTATCAGCATGCACAGCCGCAGTAAACTCTTTCGGAAGCCTCGTAGCCTGCCGCTTCATGCTAGGTTTCGTCGAAGCAGCATTCTTCCCCGGAGCATTTTATTATTTATCATGCTTCTACAATCGAAAACAAATCGCGTTCCGGACTGCGATTCTTTATAGTGGAAGTCAATTAGGAAATGCTTTTGGAACTTTATTCGCGATTGGGATTATTGAGTTGGATGGGGTTCATGGGATTGAGGGATGGCGATGGTAAGTAAAACATATTCCCTAAATATCCTTTCCCGTCTCATTCGCTAACGCTCACGTCACATCTAGGCTCTTCTTAATCGAAGGCGTCCTGACCGTCGGCCTAGCCGCGATTTTCGCATGCTATATTCCAAACTCACCTCGCAAGATCTTAACCTTCACAGAACAAGAGCACGAGTGGTTGAGATGGAATTACGAATCTGATCAGAAGCAGCAAGATGAGGATGGTAGTGAAGTGACTGCCATGAAAGGCTTCATGATGGCAGCGACGGATCCTAAGACTTGGTTGATGATGGCGACGCTTTATGCGACTTATACGAGTGCCGCGGTGTAAGTCGTTACCTCCTTTTGGCGCCGAGATGGTGGACTGACAGAACGTCCGCAGTAATAATTTCTTCCCGACGGTCGTGGGTGGACTTGGGTTCTCGAGGAATGCGACTTATGGACTTACCGCGGTATGTTGAGATCACGATAGAAGGTCGACCTACCACTTGCTAATGAGCTAATTAACGCAGCCACCATTCTGCTCCTGCGTCATTTGTATGCTCATCAACGGCTTCTGGAGCGATAAGAGGAAAAGCCGATATCTCCACATCGTTCTCCCATTGTGCATTACTGTTATTGCGAACATCATTGCTGTCTCGACATTGAGTATCGCTGGACGCTGTAAGAACATGCTCTTCCAAACAAGATGAAGTTCCACTGACGGATCTAGATCTTGCCATGATGCTCATGCCAGCTTCGTTCTACTCTTCCTCGATCGTCCAATTGACGTGGATCTCTGGGAGTTTGTCCCAACCTGCTATCAAACGTGCGGCTTCAATAGCTTTGATCAATTGTATTTGCAATACCCCGAACAGTAAGTGACTCCGCGCCTCGGTCAAATTTATTCTCAGCTGACTTGTTTAGTCTGGACCGCATACCTATACTACGATTCACCACGATACGTCGCTGCCTTCGGAGTCAATCTAGGAGCAGCTGTTGTCGCTATCGGCTTCGCAACTCTGACATTCTTCTACCTCCAGAAAGAGAATGCTAAGATGGATCAAGGTAAAGCGCTCGGTAAAAGTGGACCGACTGAGAGACAGCAAGCTGCTGGATTCCGTTACATGTTATAGTTCAGCATAGGATAGTTCATCTGCCGCTGAAAAGCCAGCAACAAATCTTTGCCTGGATCTTTTTCTGTTGCTTCGAGTTCCAGCCGCAATATTTGCGTGCACAGTTCTTGCGTATCGGCTTCTAGACTGCGACCGCGTTGGGATGGGAGACTTTGTCGTAGGGTCATTATCAAGCGGTCGAGCATGATTAGGCTGATGAGGCAGAGTCCTAAGATATCGCAATCCTTGGGGGATGAGAGGGACTCGCTCTGCAGGACCAGGGATTTGAGTCGACAGCGGAGTTCATGAGCTCGGGATAGTAGAGACCAGTCAATGCTTGTTGAGACGTGGTGGTGTTTGAAGTCCGCGAAGATAGAGCGAAGTGTTGAGAAACATGATACGGTATCTGCAGTGGATTCCGGGTTGGGAAAGCGTTTGGTGACGATGATGTGCAAGAGAGCTTTCCAGTGAGTGCCAGAGAAGAATGACTCGTCATCGTTGAGTAGAGCTTCCACGAACATGGGTGCAGCTTGACAAGAGCCTTTTGCCATGGTTTGGGGAACGTGAAGTTTTGCCATTGCTGCTGCGCCTGTGACATGCTGGACCCATGAGTGGTTGCTTGTGGAGTCCAGCATTTCGTAAATTGCCAAAAGCTGTGTGGCTGCAAGCATGTCCAGTCTGTCGTGGAGAATTGGGTTCGTCACGGCAGCTCGGAGACTGTGAAGAGCTTCCGTGTAGCACAGAAGCATTTTCTGTTCCATGACTACTCCTGTCACGACCTGCTGAACCTTTGACACTACGCATGCAATTGCACGGTCCAGGTAGGGACTTCTGCCAAGCGATGCGACAGTAGCAGACACGGAACACCATTGCCGACATCGCAATGCGTCAATCATACGCAGAGGGTCTTCATAGATCATTTGTGCTGCTCGACGTCTTATATGGAACGCGGCTACGTGGAGAACAGATTCGAAGTTGACATTTGGGGCCAATCCTGGAGTGAAGTCGACAGAGAGGATGCGTATTGGGGAAGGTGCTGAGTGATAGATATCCCGAACGGGAGAATGGCCTTTCTTGAAGCGTTTCGAGGGCTTAGGTTGGACTTCTTCCACTTCCGAAGCACGTTCGTGCTTCTTCGTCAAGTCCAATGAGAATGAGCCGAAGGAGCCTGCTTGGTGAGTCGCTGGGTTGCTCCTTCTAGCACTCTCCGCTCGGGCATGATTTCGAGCATTGCGGCCGGTTGGCACGTTCGAGCTCGAGGATGTGAGGAAGATGAACGGGGCCTCTCTAGAAGTCGTCACCATTGAGGATGTTCTGAAGAGCTGATGGTGGTGTGAAGTTGATCGTCATTGTGAGTGGCGGACACATGGCAAACCGAGTTCTCATCTGACAAGAGCTGAGATGTGAAGTCAAGGGTCGACAGGATTCCACACCGAGGGCAAATCGTGTCTGAAAGCGGAAAGGTCAATTGCCGTGTTGGGACGTAAATGTCGTTCTCTTTGCTTTAATATTCCATCCTTCAGTCGTTCCTCGCTCCTCGTGGTCAAAGACCCTGTGACTCTTGAACAATTGTATAGAATAGAATAGGAAGTCCTTTCTAGGCCGCGGTGTCGTGAATTATACTCGTCGAAAATGGAAAGGAATGTCGAAACTTGTGGACTTTTTGATTCAGTTTTTCCGTCCTGTCTATTTCATATGCACATTGTTTGGAGGACTGAGCCATCTCGGCATCATTTGCCTCCTGGGAGAAGTATCGTACAGACACAGAGGTACTGTGATTCTCCAGAGCCGCATTGATCCAACCACATGAAGTGACCATGTCAGTCCACTAGGCCGTGTTTTACGCATTTGTGGCCTTGCCAGAGGTCTACCCTTCATCCTCAATCCAAGGATTCTACCTCCTGGCACCGCCGCCACGATAATGGTCACCTCTAGAACCACCTCTATCACCACGACCTCGGCCTCTGAATCCACCACGAGTCGGACGCCGACCAAACAGCCCAAAATCAGCACCTCCATCAACAAGCCTATCACCATCCTCGAATGTGTATCTTCGAAGCTCGCCCTCTTGATACAAACTCGGGTCTGCCTGCCGATCATCCCAGTCGCGGCTAGTACCAGAAGAAAGCTCCTCTAGTCGACTCTCTACAAGCTCTCGAGATACTGGCTGGTAGTAGATCTTCGGCTTAGATTCGGTGAACTTGTAGTTGGCGTCTAGTGAGTCGAAGGATTTGGATTGAGCTACTCGCTCCTGTTGTGGAGTTGGCGGTTGCTGTGATTGTGACTCTCGTCGTCTTGGACCAGATGGGGCATTCGGCATACCCTCTCCTGGACGGACTGGAGGACGCATAGATGAAGGATCGCTTGCCAAGGATGGTTTTCTTCCAGCGCCGCTTGCTGCAGCGTCTTGAAGGGTGGCTACCACTGTTGAGTCTGTGTCAATGCCTGAGCTTTCGTATACGACCTCCCATCGTACATTCCGATCCTCTCTGTTGACCTCGGTATCGATCCATTCTTGAACCTTCTCATGAGGGATGTAGTCAACCCATAAAGCTTTTCGCTGTGGCTCGTCTGGCCAGACTTTGTCATGAAGTGCTGCTCTTACTCGGGTAGCTGCTGACTTGCTGCTGAAAAGAACGAAAGCGTGGGTTCTCAGCTTATCTAGGTGGAAAGCCTCTATGAGCGAATCGTCCGAAGATCCGCCTTCTGGTGCAGCGGAGGTAAGAAGGTGTTCGCGAAGGAGCGCGGGTTGCAGCGGCCGAATGAGGTTGCTGATGTACAAGGCGCGCGTGATGGGGTGTCTCGAGGGCGGCGCAGTGGAGTCGATCTCCATTTCCTCGTCATCTCGAGCATTCGTAGACAAATCAGTCGTTTCCGCAACAGCGGTGTCTTGCATTGTTGTGTCTGGCGCATCAGCGACGTCTTTCACTTCGGCGACATCATCGCTGGTTGCATAAGGTAAGACCGTCTTCTCTGCTTCCGCATCTTCATCCATTGGCACTGGCGCATCCGCAGCGACATCCTCAGGCAGCTTGACAGGCTCGACATTGGCCGTCTTGAGCTTTTTGCTGACCGTCTCCTCGCTCAATGGCGGTGTTGCGCTCCGCCGCTTGCGCTTGTTAGGTATCTCAACATCCTCTGCCTCTTCACCTCCATCTCCAACCTCTTTCTCTTCCGCATCCTCGACCGACACTTCCGCTAATCCATCCCCTTTCGCATCCTCCGCCTCCAGCGCATCAATGAATTGCTGCTTCAACTTCAAGCCCGTCGCCGCAATGCCGCGTTCTCTTACCAGGTCTTTGAGGTCAGCGACCTTGAGCTTCTCGTAATCGGTCATAGTGATGTTGAAGAAGATATGCGCATGGCAAACTAAGGATGCCGGAAGTGTCGAAGGTCGATGTGGTGGCCCGAGACAAACGCGTGTTTGGTTTGAAAGACTTCACACCCCACTGACGTTGGCTTGCATTGGAGCGGCAGATCATCCATGCAGCATGCGCCGGGAAGAGCCGAAGAGCAGAGTAAGCAATAATTTGATTGAAAATTCGTCAAAATGCAACGCCGTGGATTCCACCTCATGGATGGTGATACTCAGTCTAAAGGTATTCTAATGTGAGTTAATTGCTGTATATATATTCTTTAAGTGGGTATCAAAATGCTCCAGTACCTCGCTCGTACGCGGCAAATGCTTAAATCGACTTTCCATCTCAAAACTCAGTCGCGATAGTTCTCGCAACCAACATGGAATAATTCCTGCTTGCCTCGAGCATCAAGAACCATGGCAGTAAGCTTACCACCACTGACACACCCAGAGTCCAAGCCTTTCGACCAGCGGTTGATCTGGAGACCAGATTTACTGTCATGACCGTAGATCACAACCTGAGGTCGAAGCTTGCCCTTCGTCTTCCCAAAGAAGTTCTTCCAAAAAGCGATGAACCAGGTTTCTGGCTCGGCTTCAGTCATGACGTCCGACTCTGGTACGTCAAAGCCAGATAACGAAAGCTTCTTGAAAATGCGATCGTTGTACCAGCACCAGATATCGTACCATGGCTTGGCGTTCTTAGATGGTGACCGCAGTGCCGATGGCACATGCGTACGTCTATTAATCGAGCGCATGTTCATTACGAAGTACGGATCTTGCTTTTCGAGACGGACTCCAGGAACTAGTCCAGCGTGCACCACGAGCATGTGCTCAGTGATGGGCGAATTCTTCTTCTTCGTTGAGCCAGAAGCCATGGGAAGTGCTGGGATGTGCAGCATCAAAGGCATCTCGCGCAGATACTGGAGATGATAAGGCTCCAACTGCTTGACCAGGGCCACATCTTTCGCCTTGCCTTTGCTTCCAGTAGTTTCGGCATAGTCGGTACCCTCCGCCATGTGAAGCTTCTTTGCCACGTGAAGGAGACGGTCCTCGTGGTTGCCACGCACGCTTGTCGCTTTCAAGCGAATGAGCTCGTCCAAAACTCCGACATTGTCCGGTCCTTTGGTTACCACATCTCCAACCAGTATTAAGTGGTCTGTTTCTTCGCTGAACTCTACTTTCTTGAGTAGCTTCAGAAGCTCCTTCTTGCAACCATGTATGTCGCCGATGAACACCAATCTTCTCTTGCCGTCAGGGTCGTTATCGCCGCCAGGCAAGAGGCTGGGCGGGAAGTATTTCACGCGGACCATATCCTTGTCACCATGACCGCCTCTGGCCATACCATACGTGCCGTCTCCTTGAGAAACGAAGCCCTGCTTGTAGGCCCATTCTTCGGCCAAGCGAGGCTGCACGAAGCGTGACCAGATGTAGTATGCGGCTGTCGCGAAGAGGATGAGAAACGCGATCATTCTTCGGAAGCGACGTGAGGCGGAGAGGTCGCGAAATGTGCTTGGGCAACTCCTCTCGTTGTCCAGATCACAAAAGCCGAGCTCCCTGTCGTCGTCGGCCGGATTCGTATAGCTTTCGTAGTTGTTGTCGACCTTCTCGTTCCGCCACTGATTGTTGACTTGTTCGATGAGAGGCTGCTTCTCCTCCCCGCCTTGTGACGTGAATCCTTCATAGCTCGCCTCATTCCCTTCCTGTTTCTGTTTCTTCCCATCCAACGTCGCCTGCAGTCTCGCCTTCAGCGCACTTAGCGACTCCTCGCCGTCCATGTTGTTCTTTGCAATTTCCGTCGAGTCGGAGAAAATGACATGCGGTGTACCTACGTTCGAAAATTTGTTGCGGAAGCACTCTGCATCATGAAGAAGTCTAAAGAGTGCGAGCAGGCAGCTACAAGTAGTCGGGGTATGGATATGGTCGGAGGATGCAGGAAAGTTCGTACGATTGTGTTTCGCAACTCGAGAAGCGACAAGGGACGCGTCGGCATCCCACGCCAGGCAAACATTTAGGCCAAATCAGACACGTGGGTGTGAAAAAAAGACTTTACTGCAAGCGGCATGTGCCCTGTCGATCCGAAACTCTTTCACTCGCCGTCCACGGACATTGCCAAGGCGATGAGAGGCAGGATAAGCTGCAGTGGACTTCCAGACAAATACTTTACATATCAGCTTGATCAACATACATCTCGAATTTGAGGAATGATCACTGCCAAAGAGTTCGTTGGCTCACGTCCGAGCTTGTGAAACAGACCTCTGGCTCTCGCTGATCGTATCTACAATGATTCACACCAACAAGAGATCGTGGCACTGTATTTGTCCTTGCTGGTACATTCGTGCCCATGATCCATCATGAATGCTGCTTGGTCTTTCCGTCAGATGATTGAAAATCATGGCCGGGCCCAGCACGCAACGACATGGCCCTTGTCCTATTCCTACCCTTCTTAACGTGAGGGGCTTATTGCATCCGAACAAAATCCATACCTCATCACCTTGCCTCGCCGCATTGGATGTGGCAATGTGGTAATTACTGCGGCGCCCACTTCTGTGGCTCGTGAATTCACTCCATCCATGCTGCTTGTATTCGCCTACCGCGTGAACCAGAGAAACGACGTAAAGCCCTCTGACTCGCAGAATCTTAGTTCGGTATGGATGGTTGAGCAGCCCGAAGGAGAAAACAGGTCCAAGATCCCCAGAAGCACCACCTCGATTTGCGTCCGAGTGGCTGCGAAATCCAGGCAAGGACCGTTCCCACAGGCTGAAATGGTATCGATCTGAGCGAGAAAGATCGTCCAGAGACTTGAACCAGTCAGGCGCCCATGAAGGCAGACGATTATAAGTCATATTCATCGCACCGTAAGGTTGATTGACAAGGTCGTACTCCGCTTCTGAAGGAATTGCCAGTATGTCCAATCGCTCCTCCACCGCGATTATTTTCGACGCAATTTTAATTAGTATTTGTATATCTGTGCTGTACTCCAAGTCAACATCGACTGGATACTCAATCTCGATTCCGTAATCCAGCTGCTGATCGATCAATCCTAGGATCGAGTACAGTTTGTCACAATTCCATGACGACTGGCGCTTGCGGGATAGTGAAATTAATGTCGAAAGTCTCATGTGTGGTCCAAGGTCAGTATGGCCATCTCTATTGGCCTTGCTCTGGAGCATATCCTGCGCAAGAGGCCATAGATGAGACGATTGTATTAGCCGATGGATTTTCACGGTGGAAGTCCACCTGCCTCACTATTGTATCATCTAGCAGCTTGGTCTTAGCTTCCCAGAAGCCACGAATAAAGTACCAAGAATTTTCAATGTGACGAGCTCGCCTTCCTAAGAGCTTCGCAATCTTCTCACAATCCCGAATGTGCTGATGTTTTCCGTCGAAGAATGGTTCCAAGAAATCATGAAGCTCATACCATGACACGCTGAGCCCATCTATGAGGAATGTTGCATGTCCGGCCAACATGAACTCCTGAAACACCCAGGCCCTTGACCACCATTGGCATGTGACTATGGTGCGAACATTCTTCCAAGTATCGAGGAAGTCCCGCGTCTTTCTGCGCACAAATGGAATGTGCGATCTTTTGTCTTGTGGAATTGATGGTGGTAACATATTCTTGTGGTGCCACCGGCGGTACGTTTCCCAATCGTCAATTTTGATAGGCTGTCCATGACGGTTTCTACCCACGAAAAAATTGAATGGCCGATGGACTTCTAAGTAAATAAAGACGTGCCGTGCACGTTGGTAGATTTGGCCCATGAGCTTGACTTGTTGAGCCTTTCAGCTTCATTCGCTTGGTTGATACATATCTGGTCGATCCAGACTCGGAGAGGTTCTCCTGGATACCCATGACGGGGCCAACAGTCATCCAGTGCGTCGATTGCATTCGCCACATTCGATGAGACTGGAAGCCTTCGGCCATTGATATGTAGTTTACAAGGTCTCTCGTCAGGCGTAGGACCCCATGTGTACGAAAGTGCTACATAGGAGCATCGCGGACTTCGACGCAGCGAGACTGTCTCAAGCCGGTGTCTGGCTCTGCCTAAGGAATCCCATCGTAAGTGTAGAAGCCGAATCTCCTGGCGAACTCGGCTCAGATGTTCGTACGAGAGCCGAATAGAATCCATACATCGCGCTGGTGCGACACACCGGTCACTAGATCGCGCTTCGGATCTTGGTAGCGAGCTGAAGAGATGGCTGAGCTGCTCTTCAGCTGCGGGGCCCTTTCGCGTTTTTGAGCGTCCCAGCCTTGCCCTCGCCGTCGTGCCTTTTGGGGTCACGTGTGCGGCAGACTAGCTGCAGATTTCCAGTGAGGCGGAGGAATCGCCTGCACTTTGCGATGACAGCCAGCCAGCCAAGCACTGAAGAAGGCAAACATGCATAGCATATGTTGGCCTCAGGACTGCTTCTGTGACGTTGGGTGGTCCGCAATCCGGTCAGACGAGGCGCAGCGACTCACAGTCTGCACGCTGATTCCGAAAGCGCGGAGTGTGGAGGCTTTCGGCATCCCGTGCCGGATATGTCCTTATGTCTCTGCGTTCACATATGTTTCTTGTCTTGTAGATGCGGCGTGCGGCTTGGCAGGTGCAGCCGGCAGGTGATCCAAACGCGTCGTGGAATCCATCGTGCTATCGCGCCGAGTACTCGTGAGAGAGCACCTTCGTTTTTCAATGGAACGATTAATTATTGTGCCAGTAGTGTAGTCACCGCCAAAGGTGAAGTCAACTGGTTGTTACACATGCAGAAGCCGTTGTCAAGGATAGCTTGGGTATGAACCGGGGCACGGTGACAGAAATCGTGGCGCTTAGGCCAATAGTCTATGTCTATATTTAAACAGCAGACAATCATTCTGTTGAAAAGTGCAGAGGTAAGCGATGTCGACTATGTCTTAGTATGCCAGAAAAACAGGGCACAGGAGATAAAGCGGCGATATGAAATGGCCCAGTCTTGTCGTTCACTCACCGCTCACGTTCCACAATCAAGACATCGTCGAATCTCTCTTCTTCTTCTTCTCTTCCTCATCCTCCTCATCTTCTTCAAGGTAGAACGTTCGGCCAATGACACCGGCATCCCGCATCTCGGTCTGGACGCCACGGTCATTCATCGTCGGCTGCTGAGACTTCTCCTCATCGGCTTGGCTTGGCAACACTCTTGGTCGTGTTGATACACTCGCATGCTTCGACCTTCGCCTCAAAGCATCGCCGTATCGGTAGAAGACGAAGGGTATGGGCGCCATAACGGTTGCACAACCTGCGAGTAAGCTTCCAGCTCCCCCTACTCCCATCGTATGGAACATCTGCGGAGTGAAGAGCGGTACTGCGGCACCAACGGCAGATCGAACTATCGTATTTCCGGCGATGGCGCTGGCAGCAAACATGAGGTAGGAGTCAATTATATAAGTGAACAAGGCGAAGAAGAGCAGACCTTGGGTACAGGATCAGCACATGTTCTCGGTGAGCTGTGTCGCTGGTATTATGCAAGGTCTTACCGATGCCCGTCCCGATGAACACGCCTGCAGTAGTCGGTACTATCCAATGTACTGAGTTGTAGTTGCCTGACCAAGAGATCCAGTCTATCAGGTGGTCGACGTCAGCAAGCGACCGAATGTGTTCACGGAATATACTCACATATGCTGACTGCAAAAACGATTGCTCCGATCATCGCTATTCTCATCCGATCTTCAGGAACATAAGGCATGCCGGCGCGTTCCTTTCTCTTGCCAACGAGAGCCGTTTCCGTGAAGATGATGACGGCTGCAAAGGTACTCCCAATCACCAGCGCCAAGAACGGCAGTTGTCCAACGCCTTCGTTCCAGCCTCTTTTCTCTTGAAAGATGATAGGGTAGATGGAGAACAACATGTACATTAGAGCGTACACAAATGACATGTATACTGTCGAGCAGAAGGACAGCGGGTCGAACAGGAGAATCCAAGGTCGAGTCAAAGCAATGCGGAAGACCTTGCTTAGAGTGAGGTTGTCCATCGCTGCGGGCGGTCTTGCGTGCTCGAAGCCCGAATGCTTACGCATGCGATTGGCTTTCTTCTTCAGTACGACCGGCCCGTACGTTTCGGGAAGAGTGATACAAAGAGCTAAAGTCAGGCCTCCAAGCCAGAGAAGCTGATAGAACTACAAGTGTTGCAATGTGAGTCTAGGAAAGTAGAAAGTATAGGAAGGTACAGGAGTGGCAACTCACCGTCCAACGCCAGTTCTTGGTCATTTCTAGAAATCCGGAGCTGACTGGTCCGCATGCAGGCGCTGCGAACACAGTCATGACGAAGATGGCGATGACATTACCGCGTGGGAGTGTGTCCCACAAATCGGCCGCCACCGCCGGAGCATTGCTCATAATAGCGGCGATGAACGTGCCAGAGAGAAAGCGTCCGACGAGTAGGCCGCCGAATGTAGGCGTGAAGGCGCAGAGAACTATCTCAACTTAGTCTTCGAGTCCTGATTGACGTGCGACGCACAAATGACTTCGTACATGTGAAGGCGATGTAACCTAGCATAGATCCTGCAAAGAACCATCGTCTTCCGTATATTTCGGACAATGGCGCCCAGAAAAGAGGTCCAAAGACGTACCTGACGAGTTATTGATTGATCAGGAGCATTAGTGGCATCATGACACTCACCCTAGTAGGAAAAGCGTCGTGATGAGGCTAGCGGCCACACTCGACACGCCGAAATGCTTCGTCAGGCCTGCAATATTGGCTGTTGGCGCGGAGGATGCGAATGAGGCATTGAACATCATTAAGATGTTCACGCCCGTGATGTAGCTCTTAGTACCGAAGCTCCAATCGCGAGGATTTTC
This sequence comes from Pseudocercospora macadamiae, assembly GCA_012978405.1. Taxonomy (NCBI): domain Eukaryota; kingdom Fungi; phylum Ascomycota; class Dothideomycetes; order Mycosphaerellales; family Mycosphaerellaceae; genus Pseudocercospora; species Pseudocercospora macadamiae. Next base: position 129,066 of record WRNY01000026.1, read on the forward strand.
GGGGTCATTGGCTACAAAAGTAACGCGACCGTCGCTGTCTAGGCACTCTATCGTGTATGTAGGTATCGCACGTGGCTTGACGGTCAAGCTGTCCAGAAAGCGAATTGCCAGGTCCATGCTCGAAGTTTCAGATGATCAGGTGCAATTTGTTGGTTGCGTCAATCATCGCCATGTTGAGAGATATAGCTATACGCAGCATGGAGTCATTGCGAGAACCGACCCCGATCGATCAATCTCTGTCTACTGGTATAAATACGGCAATGGACATGCCATTGGCGACAAGTGCCGCCTCCAGTACGGGATCTGGATTTGATGCTTCCGATGGTCCTAAACATAGTCGTGAGCAGATCACAGGTGCTGAAGGTGCGTCATGAAGGGCGAATCACAGGATCGTTGGTCGATACTACAATCTGTGCTGGTGAGCTAATGATGTACCTCTCTTTGACCAGGTCCTCGTGTGCAGGCCATGGCAGGTGTACATAGTGACCTTTCTGGTTCTACGGCTACCGGGCCGTGTGCAATGCAGACGGGTTTTCCGGTGTTATGTATCCGATACGCAGATTGTTTCCTAGTTCAATGCCCAGCCATATCATTGCTAGGATCTTCACCGTCAGGCTGCCGGAAGTCCGTGATCGCGGCCAAATGAGTCAGCTGTCAAGTATTTTCATAGTTCTGACCACAGCAATTATCCATGTTGCTCGCGGTCGCTTTCCTCGGACCGCGAGATTCAATACCAGATGAATTCCAGGTTTAGGGTAGCTGATGAGTATGAAGGTGGTAGGTACGGCGGTTAGGGTAAGAAAGACCTCCATGTCCGCCATTGTCCAATTGCATAAACGCGTTGTTCATGTCGCTGTGGTTGTGACGGAATGTGACCGGAATGCCGACGACGCGACCTCAATGCAGCGGAGAATGTGTGAGAGGAGCGCCACGTACATATAGAAGCTCAGCACGATATGGCAAGAGAGTCAGAAAAAGGACGGGGGAGAGAGAGAGGGAAGGCGGACAAACGATTCGGCAAGATCCGACATGGTCTGTGCTTGTGGCTTCGTTCACTTCAACCGCGTTCACTCCCTCGTTCACTTTTACCGCAGTCTCCGCGAAGTTCACTTCTCACCATCGCGATTCACCCGTCTGTAGCTTTCCTGGCTGCTGTGGAAGCTCCTTGCCGCGTCGAACTCCCCTCAGCGTGACAGGCGCACGCGACATTGATCGACCATTCCAGCACAGAACGCCGAAAGCTTGACTTCGCAAGAAGACATACCTTCTTTGTCTTGGGGGAAAGAGACAAGTGATGAATACAGAAGCGATCCCTGTGAAAGAGCTGCGTCAGTCGATCCCACGATACTAGATCTATACCATCGCCCATCGCCAAGCTGTCGTCGTGCTCAATGTGACGCTTTGAGCCAAGCGGATAAAGCTCAACCCAAGCATTTCGCGTCCTCAGATCCCGGAGTCCTGTTGTCAAGCCGGACAACTGAATGTACGACTGATAATCTCATGCCAATGCGGATCTCGGAATGCCGCTGTCTCGCATTGAGTTCGACGGACGATATGCTTGTCGCGAGAAAGGGTCCTGGGTAGGCCAGCGGTCACACCAGCCGTCAATGCGTCGTTAGTTGCGAATGAATGGCCAATCCCACGGAACTTCACTTCACAATTTAAAGACTGCACCCCAACATGGTCCATGCAAGTGAACAGCTAGGAAGAACCCTCACTTGCGCCCACTTCACCTGCTCTTCTTGGCACATAAAGATCTCTTTTCGCGCTCGTCCAGACTTTCCTTCTTTTGCACACATATTGTCGACCGCTTTTCCAAAGTCCTCAGGCGACCCCGACCTCTCACGATCGTATCACGTACTTATCCGACGACAACATTGCGAACACGAATTTCGTTCCTCGAGCTGTTCAGACTCGTACCTGAGACGTCTATCGGCGCCATCGCACTTGTTTCTTCTCAAGACCTCGTTGCAGGGTCAGCATGTGCAAGTATACCTACTTCCACTTCCTCTGCGGAGGTACTAAGCTCAAAATCGCAGAACCATGCGATCAGGCTAGCACTAATTACCAAGGGGTTCAGTTCTGCAGGCAAGATCCATATCCGCACGTCGAGGATGGCAAGACTCGTCAGTATGTCGAGCCGACGTACGGTCCAGGAATCTGCTCCAACATTCACTGCCGTGAGGCCCATGGAATGGTTCCGAAGGAAGAAGCAAACAAGCATCATGAGCGCGACCTTGTCGAGGACGACACACCATTCGACATGTCGCCAGAGGCCTGTCAGGAGCGCGAAGACCTTTGGGCGCGCACCATGCTCGATGAAGATCAGCAGATGGAGGCCTATTGGACCAAGTGGCCTCTTCCCGTGGAGGAGATGTCGCTGAGTGCAAAGACCTGGCTATTCTCCCACCACTTCACATTTGATCAGTGGTTCCAGCTCGAAGTCGCTGAGCGTGACTGCGACCCAGATGAGTTCAACTGGCGTGAGCTGAACCCCAAGTATCTGAGCGCAAAAGCCCTCCACTTCGTCACAGGAACCTATCTTCCAGCTTCGGTCACTGATCCTCGTCCTCACGAGCATCGCATCACGACTCCAGCGGCGCCACAATTTGGCCCCTTTCGCGTCAAGTGGCACACCTGCAAGCCTGCTTTCGGCTTCTGCAAGACCTGTGGGGTCTACCATAGCAAGAAGAAAGCAGACACAGCAGCAGTCTTCAATGCCGACGCCTGGTTGCCTCGAACCGAATATGCCGACCTGGTCAATGAGGGCAAGATTCAAAGCCATCCGCACTTCAAGCCACGTCGTCCAGAGCTGCCTCTGAACGTCTACGGGATTCCATTCCTCGATCAGAAGAACGGCAAGCACAACGAGACGTCTCAGATTACTGAGGCCACGTCCAACGGTCGAAACATCGAGCCATTGCCACAACTCAACACCAACATTCCAATGCAGTCCACGGAGAAGTGGTCGGCAGACTCTGGTTACGACGGCACCTTCGATCAGGAGTTTCAAGCTGAGCTTCATCAGCTATGTGCCAACACAGCAGAGGTCGCTCAAGCGCAAGCAACATTCCCTCCCGACGGTTTCGAAATGGACTTCTCGTTCCCAGCTGGCTCAATGGAGAATGGTGAGTATGAGATGATGGATATCTGACTTTACTGACCGGTACACATTGGCATTTTGTTTTTTGTATTTTTTTTCATGCAGGAATGTGCATACTTTGTTGAGACTTTGGCAGGATTCAAGTGCAGTCCATCAAATCCCTGGGAAATGGGTCTCAGGAGTACTGGAGCGAAGAATGAGAAATTGAGCGAAACATGCACCTAGCGCTCATCTTCATGATAGTTCTCATTCAAGAGTGTTAGTCTAGAAGATGTAGCCAATTGAGTGTCTATACAGCCATGAGCCATCACGGCCATTGGCTCTATCAGCAGCTTCCTTTGCCAGCCACTCTTGCTCATCTGCATCAATGACATCCTTGTCAGTCCAAAGATCAGCTTCATGCGGCTTGACCTCTTTTGTCTTCATGATAAATTTGTAGCCTATGATCATAATGAGGTACAGCGGAATACCAAGATAACCGGTCTGTAACCATATTAGTATTGTCTTTAGATAAATACATTTTCGTGTGCACTTACGATGAAGTTCTTGTAATCGAAGTTGCCATAGGTAGATGGCTTCGGCACGAAAACAGTGAAGTTCTTGGTCAAAGCGATGAGGCAGCAGAATGCCAAAGCGATGTAACTTCCCCAGAGGCCGAACGGAGACTTGTATCGGAGCTGGCTGCTGTTATCTGGGACACCCTGGGCACGTCTCGCTTTGACGAAGTAAATGTGCGATAGCAGGATGGAAATCCAGGTAAGCAGACCGAAGATCGACACCAGGTTCACGAAGTACCCGAAGACGGTCTTGGAAGATGTTGACACATTCATGAAGGCAATGCAGCAGATCAGCGAGGAGAGTCCCAGGGCGTAATATGGTACTCCACGCTTGTTGGTGGTAGCCAGGATTGCGGGAGCATGATTCTTCAGCGCCAAGCCATGGAGTGTTCGCGAAGCGATGTAAAGATCGGAGTTGGATGCGCTGAAGACGAAAATCAGGATGCAGCCGTTGATGAAACCTGGCAGAACGTCGATTCCAGCGAGTTTGATGGCGACCACGAATGGAGAAGCTGCTGCGGAGGTCGAGGACTTTGTGGCGAAGGCGAGATCTTCGCTGTTGTATGGTACGATCATGCCGAGAAGAATTACCGACACGATGTAGAAGATGGCAATACGCCAGAAGGTAAGCTTGATGGCACGCGGGATGTTCTTTCTTGGATTTTGCGCTTCGCCGACTGTGACACCGACAAGCTCAGTTCCTAGGTAGGCAAACACGGCAGTAACCATGGATTGCCACACAGCCGTGAAACGTCCTGTAGCTCCCTTGCCGACATATTCTTTGAACGCTCCTGGATTCTGCCAGTATCTGAAGCCTCTTCGATCGCCGTCAGCGCCACCGAGAGCGATGATGAGCGAGAGGATAATCAAGCCAATGATTACCAAGACTTTGATAGAAGAGAGCCAGAATTCCAATTCACCGAAGTACTTGATTCCAAGCACGTTGATGGTGATGATAACCACTAAGAAGATTGCGATCCAGACTCCAGGATTCACCTTGTCGGCTGGCAACCAATACTGTATTACCAGCGCCGCAGCAGTCAATTGATTTGGGGTCGTGATGATGTATTTGAACCAGTAGGTGTATCCAAGACTGAAACCGAGAGCAGGATCCACGAATCGGGTAGCATAGACAGCGAAGCCACCAGCAGCAGGTAACCAAGTAGCCATCTCGCCCAGAGCTGCCATGACCACGTAGACGAGCATACCAACAATGGTGTAGGAGATCAGAATCGAAGCCGGGCCAGTGTTCGCGAGAGCAGAACCAGTGCCAATAATCAAACCCGTACCTATGGCACCTCCGATGGCGATCATAGAGACTTGACGAGCAGAGAGACCGCGATGCAGGCTGTGGTTGGGGTCCTTGGGGTCGCTGAGTTCACCAGCTTCGGGAACTGGAGATGCTGTTCCATACTGCTGATACTCGTATGGCAACTTCTCCTCGTCGACCTTTCGCGGCTGCTCCTCCGCCGAGACGGAGGATGTTCTTTTGGACCCAAACACGGCCATGTTGTCGAGTTCCCGGTTCCTGTTGAGCTGGCTGGCACGAGCAGATCAGATTGCGCGCGGGAGCAGCATGTTTAAACGTGAAGACCTGGTAGATGCCAAGTAGATCGGTTCTCAAGTACCCTCCATCGCGTGCTGGCCAAGACCGTACGCGCAGGGAACACAAGGCCGTTATCTAGAGCCCCAAAGCCGAGATGCAACAGTGGCAGGCTCGCGACTGGACAAACGTCGCGCAGAGGTGGCTCGGCATGCTTGGCGATTTGTACACCGAATGACAACCTTGAAGAGGCCGCTCCCTCCGTTCTGGTTTATCTCGCTCTAGGAAGGTGCGCGTTGCATAAGTTCATGGCGTAACACAGTGTAACTAACACTGTCGTTGAGGAGCAGAAACTAGACATCAGACGCACTACGCCACGTGCGCCCGGGGCGTAGAATGTTCGTCGCTTGTTCCGGCGGAGGGCGCCGTGGTGGTGGGAAAGTATAAGTTACACAACAACTCTCATGCGTACCTCGTCGCCTTGACCTATGCTTGAACAGTCAAGAGTCCCACATTCACAGGCACCATCTCTGCTCATCGCTTGACTCGCTTGGTCGCAGTCTTATCAGGCCGAGAAAATCAACCTTGGATGCCGACCAGACGCCACCAGGCTCGGCATCTGCTACTCAGCTCTGGCTTTGCCTCCCCCTTGTACCACGCACTTCAGCCAGCTCGCTCGTCGCGTGACAAGGGCAACATTCCGAATTTACACGCGGCTTCTGGAGGCCTTCTGGAAGACTTCCAAGTCCATCTGTCGTGTGCCAATGTCTCGGGCTGATCTGGGCATCCGGCGACTGATGGCAAAAATTAAAATGAGGCAACACGAAATTGTCCCGGCCTCCAGCCTTGTAGTTGGAGATACCGCTGAAACAATGGAGTACGATCACATTCTTTGACTAAATCGTGTAGCACACTGGAGACTCCGCCACCACCCGAACGCTCTTGACAGCTGGTCGACATGGTCCGCACTCTGGGCAATGCAAACACATCCCCAGCTCCGCCGCTCTTGGCGATAGAGCCTGACAGTACCTCAGGCACGAGCCGGAATCACATGCAGAAATCTGCAGACACTTTGCGCGTCACTTCTCTATTGCAAAACAATTGGGGCAGCTGAATGTAATGTCAGCTTCCTGACCCCAAACTCATGCATTCGAGGTAGCACAACTCGCTGTGAGAGGCATTTCCTCCACCTCGGCCGAACCATACTCGCTTGAGGACCTATAAACTGCGAGAAACTGTTAAGCGATTCTTCCCTAACGATGCTGTTTTTATCGAAGATCCACTGAAAACGTCGCAAGCGCAATGGCGAGTTCAGCTTTGGTCCACTTTCGGATGCTTGATTATTGCTTGATCTTCCTGTTTGCTTTTCTTGGAGTCGTGATGTGAACTGGCTTGACGATTACAACCATCGAGATGTCAACCGACGAGAAGAAATGTGCGGACTGCACAAGCGTGGCACAGGCAGAAAATGAGAGCCAAGAAGCATACAAAGAGTGATGAGATGCTCACGAACAAGGTGGTGAAGACTGATGGATTACGCAGGCTCTGTTGGATCTTGATGTTGATGACATTTTCCATGCTCATTATTAACGTCATTCAAATATCCCTACTTCATATCACAACCAACCGTTACTGGATCATACTTTTCCCAGCAATCGTATTCTTTCTTTTTCTCGTGTGGATGACATTCCACTTTTTCAAACGTTGGACATATTATACCGGGGCTTTCTCGAAAGTCTCTTACCACCTTCTACATCATGTGAGAAATGGTAGAGATAAGGATGATATCTGCCAAGAAGTATCGAGCTGTACGTCCGATTTCAAAAACGACGTGTATTCAGAAAGGACCTAACTTGTCTCTGATAGGGCCGAAGACTATCGGTAGACTTGGCGTGGTGTTGACAGTAATCTGCAGCATCGTTCTAGTCGAATTTGTCTTTCTCAACACCTCTTATATACCTCAATGGAAAGAAACAACGTGGTCGATGGGCTTCAGGAGCTTCACACACGCTAAGCCGCCCGCACTTGCTCTAATTCACTACCACGACGACTATCGCAGCGCGAGCCTCGAGGCCAACACGTCGAAGATAGACTCACTATGCGAATGGAAACGAGACGGCACAACGTACAAAGACCAACGATGCTTCAAGAATCATCATAATTCCGACAATGGCAATTATTCCTACGTCCTATTCAATGGCTCAGACCCAGTTGATGGGTATCACAATCTCACCCTTGCTGGGGGTGTTGACGTTTGGTATGCTTTCGGATGTGAGTGTGGCTCCGACTTTCCACCCATTCGACGCTGATCTCTCATATCATCTTAGACAACGGAAGCGCCGCAGACGGCACTGGAGAGCCTAACATTAGACTCGAAGTGTTCGACCAAGACCTGATCGATAATTTCCAACTCGCATACAATTGCGGTATCACAACCACGGTCAATCTTCTGGCCCGGAACCGCAACACTTTGAGCATCGAGCAGTACTCAATTCACGACGACTTGAACAAGATGAATCGGCCTGATGGATGTAATCACGCGGGATTCAAAAACTACAAAGGGTACAATGTCGTTCTATCTTCGTTAGGCTCTGAGCCCGACGGCATTGCTAACTCCACCAATTGTGACTTTACAAGTCTAAAATATGCTGGACCTTGCTATGCGGATCTCTACGTTCAGTTCTCGAATCTGCTAACAACGATCCATACGTCCCAACGTGGCATCACTCAAAAGACCATTTTCAGCGACGAGGGCGGGATTCTTGGCTATGTGATGACCTTTGCATGGTTATTCGATATGTTTGCGAAATAAGGGACCGGATTTGGCAATTGCCAGAGTCTTCTGGATACTCGATTATGGGAGCACGGTGGCGGTCTTCGAAACAGCATTTCGATCTGAGTCGGAAATTAGAACAGTCTCTATGCAATTCGAGATTGTCTCATGGTATGCTCGTGGGAGCCACGTCCCACCCTGAGACGCTATTATACGTGATCACAATGCAACCTTCGTCTTGCCGAGAGAATGTGTAGCGATTGTCAAATCTTCGTTCAGCGGGCGCATCATGGAAATAGCTTGCGGCGCTGAATTTCTCAAAAGGCGGCTGCTTTGTGCTCGACGCAAGCCTCCCGTTCAGTCGATCCCGAGGGCCTCATTCAACAGCCTTGCAAATTTGGGCTTGCCACTTCATCTATACTCTCGCTTTACATTTTCGTGAAGCGTTCAGCCTTTACACACTGAACTGCTAATGAACCACTTGAAGCAGGGCTAGCACATGAACATCATAAGTCTATAAAGCACCATGATCTACTCCACACAAGAACCATCATCAGCAACACATCGCCAGTCAACACCACAAACATGAGATTCTTCACTTTGCTCACTCTTCCTTGCCTTGCCCTTGCCTTCGCCGGCCCAACAACCACCACCTACAACAAATGCCTCTCAGACCAAGATTCAGACACCTACATCAACGCCTTCGCATCCGTCCTAGCCAAACAAGGCGACTGGCGCGCAACCGGCAAGAAATATTTTGCCAAAAACATGATCTCCATCTCCGACAGTGATTCCTTCTACGAACAGATCGCTCCCGTAAGCAATCCCATAAAACTCCTCCCCTTCACTCACTCACTAACACTCAAACCACAGCTCAACTCAACCCTCTTCCCCTCCCGCCAGTCCTTCCTAGACTACATCTCCACCAAATCCGGCGCCACATTCAAAACCCTCTTCTCCGCCCATTCTTGCAACACAATCACCTGGTACGCACAATTCGCTCCTGGAGGGATCCCTGTAAGAATTATGCAGATTTTCTTTATTGATACGAAGGAAAAGAAGATTTATAAGAATTATTGGGAGTATAATACTGGAGTGGTTTTGGCGTTGGAGAGTGAGGAGTGTAAAGGGGAGAGGGAGTTTGATGTTGGGAAGAATGGGATCAAGAGGCAGAGGGGGAATTGTGAGGGGGTTTTTTGATGGAAGAGGGTTGTTTTCATTCTGTTCACAAAGCACGATCATATGTACCGTAGCTTATTTCCCGACTGCCCACCCGGCGAGAGTGTTCATCAAGTCGTCGCCGTATTCTGGCTGAACATCTCTTCCCTCATCATCAAGATTTCCGAGATAATGTGTGATGTCTCTACCGTCGAATTCTCGAGTATCAAATCCTGTCAATCAAAATCAGTCAATGACTCCCACAAACCATATCATTTCCTTTGTTTGTTTAAACTCACCATTCCCCAAAAACGCAAAACAATTCTCATCCCAATACTCAATCTCAAAATCCTCATACCTAGGCCTCTCCATCAAATGCAAAAAACTCAACCTAGATCCCGGATAAATCGCCGCCTGCCCATCCTTCTTCCCCTGTTTAAACCAACTCCTACAAGGACTAGTCCAAGCCGTCCTCTTCAAAAACAAATCCGCATGCTGTCTAAACATTTCACAAGGCCTCATTTTCGGTGTAAAACTCTTTATATTCTCAACCTGACCTTTTTCGATAACGTCGAACATGTATTGGGTCCATTTCTCGATCAAAGGCATGAAACTTCCGTGGCCAAGGGGGCCGTAGGGTCCGCAGAAAGTGAAGTGGTTGGGGAAAGTTGGAATGGCGACGCTGAGGTAGGATGTTACGCCAAGGTCAGGGGTCCAGATTTCGCGGAGGTCTTTGCCGTGGGCGCGGAAGGGGAAGCGGGGGAGCCAGGAGGTGTCGAAGCCTGTGGCGCAGATTACGACGTCGACGGTGTGTTCTTGGCCGGATTGGTCCATGAAGCCGTTTGGGGTGAAGTGGTTGATGGCTTCGGTGAAGATTGTGGAGTTTGGGGCGACGAGAGTTTCGAGATAGCCGGGCGCAGGTGTTGGTCTTCTGCATCCGGGATTGAAGTTTTTGGGAATGATGGTGTCGCAGAGTCGAGGATCGTTGTTCATTTTTCGTGCCATTTGCTCGTACGAGAATTCGCGGGCAGTCTTGGCTTCTTCGGAGCCTTTAATGATGAATTTAAATCGCTGGTTCAGTTCGTTCTCGACTTGCTTTCGGTATTCCATGTACTTCTTTGGGTTCTCTTCTAGGAACTTGCGTTGTTCTGGGGTATATTCGAAGTTGGCACCATCTTTGCCTGCCCAGGTTTGGGCGAATCCTGCTGTTATCCATATCGGTGAGCGAATCCAATGATATAGCTGCTTCACAATGGGTTGAATTTTCGAAACGATTTGAACTCCACTGGATCCAGCTCCCACGACAGCCTATGGTAGAAGAGTGAAGAGTCAGCCAGCGCACAAAAGCAAAGTGGCACTCCGAACGAGACGCTTGGGTAGGAGTAGGCCTTGCTGAGGTTGAGACTTCAACTGCCATTCCGCTGCAGAGTGAATTATGCACAGGCGCCACACGACCTCCGATGTACTTACAACTTTCTTGTCTTTCAAATCATATCCCTCCTCATACGCCGCCGAATGCATCAATTTGCCTTTGAAGTCTCGGATTCCAGGAATGTCCGGCCATTTGAAATTGTTCAAAACACCACCAGCGTTTATAAAGTATTCAGCTTTGTCCTCAAACTCTTCGCCAGTCTCCACATTCTTGATCTTGAACACCCACTTCCCTTCAGCCTCGTCCCACTCTACATGGTTGATCTGATGCTTGAGCTTGATGTATTTGTACAAGTCGTGCTTTTGATATAAGTCTTGGAGATACTCCCAGATCTCAGGAGAATAGCTATAGAAATGGCTCCTACACATTGTTAGCCCTGAGGCGATCAATTCCGATGTGGAAGTTACCAGATCTTGATCGCCCAGCTAAATTGATAGTTGACGCTTGGTATGTCGCAAGCGCAGCCCGGATAACGATTCTCAAGCCAGGTTCCGCCGACATCGTGATTCTTCTCGTATACTGTGATGTCCACGTTCTGCATTTGCTCTTCCGCCTTCTTCAGAAAGTTTAGAGTCGAGGCACCTGCGCCCATAAGGACTACCTTCACTTTCCGCTTCGTGCCATATGGTTGCTCTCTTATTCTGTAGCCAGTTTCATCGACGTCAGGTATGAGCTCTCCATCGCGTTCGGCGGTTGGGTGATTCTGGCGGAGGTCATTGACGTCATTGTTGCCATAAATGTTGCTCGGCGCATCGTGTTTGATGCCCATCGTATTGGCTGTGTAGCTTGCGTGGAACCCAAGGCCTGTGAGTGAGTATGAAGGAGAGATAGTGGATGAAGAGTAGATAAGGGGGTCTTCACAACACTTACAGAGTGAGGCCTAAACTCAACGGCTACTCACATATGTTTATCAATAGTTGTACAAGCTACCCCAACAACGCGACCTCGGCCAGAGGTGGGGTTTGGCGGGTGTAAGCATGAGTTGGCCGAATTCCCGTATGAAGACACTGCGGAAGGTGTTCCGATCTCATGTGCTCCATTTCTCTCCCGTAGATTGACATCTCATCGGTCGTGAGATGGAGGAAATGCTGGCAGAAAGGTCCTTGTCCCGGGACTCGTTGACAGTCACTAAGTCCCATCGTTGCGTCCTATGCTGGCGGCCATGGCATTGACAAATATGACGAGGGGAAACGGAGCACCAAATATGTCATGTCAACGTGAGCATATGCAGCAGGATGTCGAAGATGAAACAGAGGAATACGTGAGGCCGTCCTGAATGCGTTGTTGCTGACATTTCGAGGTGGAACCGAATACGTGGTGTCGGGATGCGACGCATCAAAGATAGCTGGTTCTCGTTCAATCCAGAGGACGAAATCCACTGATATGGCCGGGGAGCTCACGCAACGTAAGCTAGTAGGAATAGGCGGGATTCTCTTCTCGTTCAGCAGATTCCGAAATGAGATACTCGGACTCTCCGATGAAGATGTCCACGCTGCAGAGCTGACATCCAACGTTGAGGCCTGTCCATAGATGCTCCTGCAGGAATTCGGAAGCAACGGGAAGAATGGTTCCATGGCACAATGTTCATATTGGCCAGGTTACGAGATGGTCCAGTATTGTTAGTCGCATAAAACGTATTGATTCTGTGGTCCAGGTAGGGAGCAAGTCTTGTATGTTGTAAAGAAAGGAGAACTGGTGGTCGCGGCGCGGCGCGTACACTGTGCGGCAAAAGTCGTGCAGCCAAGTGTGACGCCATGCAGCATGTTGTTGAAACGAAGAACATGTAGCAAGAATAGATGGAAGGTGCTGTGCTGTGCTATTGGTGCCAGATTCGAACGGTATAGCTGGCATTGACCACGTGGAATGAAGTACCTGTTCCATCGCATTGATATGGAAAATTGATCGAATAGCAATGGCCCAAGGCGGGACAGGAGGTGAGCAGATTTGGAGTTCACAGTTCAGCCGTCTCCGTACATGCATATCTGGGCGCGGTAAGGTGGTAGTCAGCTCTTGGTCTAGTTTGGCCCGTATGTGCTGTTCTGTTCTCCATTTCCATCATCATAACAATCCCTCTGCGACATCTTGGTGTAGCCGTGAATCTGGCTTGGGTTGTTTGTGAGTGAGTGATCAGCTGAAGCGAAGAGTCCGGGGTTCATCGCATCGCATCGCATCGCTGCTCTGGGTTCGCGTTTCGCAGCCGACAAGGCTCACATCCGACCGCAGCAGCCAGCACGCCGTCGAGCATGGGCGCCAGCCAGCCCATCTGCTCACACGTGCGCCTCGAATAAGGCGTCGACCCTCTCCCGCGATCCAGACGGCGGCGACGAAGCACTGCATACACCAACAGGCGGCATCGGGCAGAGCTCAATGTGGACTGCGCGACGGACACAGATCCAGCCTGGAGCTGTCTTACTCGACGAGCCCTGCGAACCTACCTAGTCCAGCCCAGCATTACGAACCAATACCGCATCCACCCTCGTGAGCAGCGCGTTCACCGGGCGCGCGCATCTTTCGCCCAACATGTCGTACTATCAGGGCGGGCAGTACGGACAGCAACCGCCGCCGCCGCAGCAGCAGCCTCCCTATCAATATCAGGATCCATACCAGCAGTACCAGCAGCCCGCACAGAATGGGACGCATAGTGCGCAGCATGGCCAGCAGCAAGCGCAGCAGCAGCAAAGTCAATACCAGTATGCGGAGCAACCGACGTATAGTCAGTACCAGGGAGGAGGTCCGGTGCAGCAGCCAACGAGTCAGTATGGATACCAGGAGGACTACCATTCGCCGAGGAGTACATCATTCGGGCACAGCTACGGCCAGCAGCAACAGCAGCCGTATGGGCAGCAGTACAATCCACAGACATATTCGCAGCCGGCGCAGCAGCCACCGCAACAGCAGAGCTATAATCCAGCCGCCTACGCAGGATTCAGTCAGCAGAGTCCAAGTCTACAGCAAGGCTCGTACTCCCAGAGTTATAATCCCGGGACGTATCTCGATACGCAGTTGCACAGCACAAGTGGTCCTGTAGACCCATTTGCATATTCACCCGGTGGCTATCCTACCTTTGGTCAATCCCCGCAACAAAGTCAGCAGCCCTTCACACCATCATCGAATGCCTCGACATATAGCCCACAGCCGCATGCACCCTACAGTCCGCAGCCTTCCGCGCAGCCTTATGCATATTCTCAAAGCCCTCCACCACCACCTCAACATGCGACATATTCCAGCTATGGCTCCGGGTATCAATCACAGGCTACCGGCGGTGCGCCTCCGCCGCTGCCACCTCGATCGGGATCCCAAAGCGCGCCTTACCCACAGGATCTACCTTATCGGCCGCACTCAACCTCAGTGAGTTCAAATGCTCCTCCTGCCATACCGACAACTATGCCTGGATCAAGACCGGAGGACACCTGGATACCTTCGCCTCCAAATTATGGGAGTTATGGGGGTCGGCCTTCTGTATCGCCACAGTATCCGGCTGATGCACGACCGTCGCCTCCAAGCTCAACGCCGGGCCCTACGCCACCTGCACATGGTCCGAGTAGAAGCAATACCCTTGGCAGACCCCTACCTCCCGATCCACCAGGCTTTGAGCCCGACTACTTCCAAGGCCACACCGGTACCCGAACAGGAACAGGACTTACCAGCCAGACTGGCGACTTTAATTCGCAAGACGATCTTTTTGACGAAGTAGAGAATGCCGTCATGAATGCCGGGCGCGCATCAGTCTCTGGAAGAAGTCCATCGATCTCGATTAGCCAGGCACCTTTCCAGCCTCCTAGCCATTCTACTTCACTGAGCTCCAGGCAGGACAGTAGAGCGTCTCGAAATGGAACCGTTAATGGCCATCTCTCACCCGTGGTACCGCAGCATGTCACACACGAAGCGCAATACAGTAGCGACAGTGATATGGAAGCGGCACAAGGCCTTGCAATGATGCGACGTGATGAGGAAGACGACCGCAGACGACAGAGTGGACCGAGTCAATTGCGTTTCAATGGGCTTGGATCTCCTCAGACTAACAGACAACAAACTGATGCCAGCGACAGTGATGACTATGGTGGTGTAGATATGAGCTCTTTCGGAGGCGGCTACGATGTACAGATGACCTACGGAGGAGATCCAAGTCAACTTGCTGTCGGTGGCGAGCTGAATCACGTCGAATCGCACAGCCAGACTGTTTCCAGTCAGCACAGCTCGATGCGAAGGTCGCACGCTTCTCAGTCCAGTCGTGGCGAATTGGACTACCGATCTGATTCGCTACGATATCCATTATTCAACCCTGCGGCCCGCGTAGAGGTTGGTGGCACTGGCGGACTTTCGGAACCCACTGCAGACGGCCGACGCCAAAGTTACGACGAAGGCGATGAATACTCTTTTATGGAGGGCCAGCTCCCAGACCGATTCCCTGATGAACCACCGGACATCTTCTTCAATCAAGCCAGCACTTCGTACCCGCCCCGACCATTGCCAGCAGTACCGTACCCCGAGAGTGAGACGCCCCCTTCCTTGATCACAGATGCAAAAGCATTACCACCACTTCCAGGCCAACCTCCTTACACCCCGGATGCATATCCAGGTGCTACACAAAGTCAGTATGTCCCGCGCTCAACCTCTTTGGTGAGCCATAGTACAACTCCGCAGGTCGTGCAACCTCTGCGCTCCAAAACGGACGCAGAAGAGAGACGACTCCGACAACAGCAGGTGCGGAGCTCCATGTACTCTACCGCTGAGACCACCCCAGCTAGTGCGAGCATGATTGTTGATCTGCCGACCATCGGCGCGAAGCGATTCAATGCATCAAAACTTGGTGCTTCCGAGTTCAAGAAGTGCGAAGAGCCTTGGGCGCTAACGTCATTACTGAAGTGGCTACTCCAAGTGACAACTCCAGAGCAGACCACCGAACTGAAAGAGGCAGATGTCAAGGAGGCTCTTGTGGGCCTTTTCACCAGCAAGGTACCAACCATGAACATTGCAGATGCAGAAGGACTCAGCGATCGAGTGGTTCAAGACCTACACGATGCACATGTTCTGGTGACGACCGAGGAATGGGTAAAGTTCGTACCAGGTCCGATCTCTGGTGTCATCTTCCAGCTCACTCAGTCTGGTTGCTATTCTCCTACTGTGCATGAGCACTTGACGCCGACGATGCGATGCTACTCACACCATTGCCAGAGGACTCTGAAGAGAGTCAATTTGGCGACAGCACCCGTGCGCACGACTGAAAGCTGGTCCGACTTTTACAAGCTGAAAAAGGAGGATTTGGAAGGTCGAGATAGGAAAGAAGTGGAGAAGCAGAACGTTTTGCACGAGATCGTACAAACGGAAGAGACTTACATGTCTCATCTCGAAGTGCTCCGAGTGCTTTACAGAGACCAGCTGATGCGGATAGAGCCATCCATCGTTACGCCAAAGCGGAAAGACAAGTTCATCCGGGATGTATTTGGGCGCGTGGACAATCTGAAGATGGCCAACGAGGAACACCTTTTGCCACAGCTCAAGTACAGACAACACGAACAAGGACCGTGGATCAAAGGTTTCAGCGATATCTTCCGGCAGTGGATACGAAAAGCCAAGGCAGCATATGTTGACTACGCCACGGAGTTCCCCAAGGCGGACCACCTGGTTCGCACGGAAATGGAAAGAAATATCGAGTTCCGGAACTTCGCAGATCGCTGCCGAAACGACAAGCGGTCCAACCGACTATCGCTCGACAGCTTCCTCAAAGCTCCCATATCCCGACTCCAAAGATACACCTTGCTTCTCAATACCGTGCTTAGGACCATGAAAGAAGAAAGTCAAGAGAAGACGAATCTCCAGATCGCGCTCGATGAGGTCAAAGCTGTGGCACTGGAATGCGATGCTCGAGTGGCAGAGATGCAAAGAAAGATCGACTTGGCAGATCTCAGCACGAAGCTCGTACTCCGGCCGGGCATGCAGAAAGAAGTGGAGCTAAATCTTGATCATTTCGGTCGCGCGCTCATACATCGGGGCGACCTACAACGCACGGGAAGCAGCAGGTTCAATTGGCTTGATTGCCATGCTCTACTATTCGACCATTACCTCATTCTCGCAAAGACGGTTGCACAACGTGTGGGCGAGTCGAATAGCAAAATCGACCGATACGATGTCTCAAGGCTTCCCATACCAATGGATCTTCTTGTGCTTGAGAGCGCCAACGATCCACCCGTTCAGAAGTCGAGCTATGTTAAGGGCATTGCTTCCGTCAGGGATGTTACAGGTCGTACAGGGACACCGAACGATCCAGCCGCGCTAGGAAGAGTCGGAACAAATGTTTCGCCGGCTCCTGGTGGCCTACAGCACACGAATACTGCACAGTCTATGAATTCGCTGCACACAGTAACATCGTTGAACGACAAAGACTCCGACAGGATTCTATATCCCTTCCGAGTCAAGCATCTTGGGCGTGACGACTACACTCTTTTCGCACCCACCGAGCAAGCCCGTGGAGATTGGTGTCAGAAGATACTGGAAGCGAAAACAAAGCATGCCAAGGCGCTCTTCGCGCAAAATGCCGAGCCATTCAAGATGCGGGTCATGGCTGATTCTGCTTTCGTGTACGATGCTTTCGGTGGCAGTGGTAGAGGAGTAACTATCAAGGGCACGCCATTGGATCGAGCAATCAACGAAGTCGAGCACAAATTCAGAGACACTGGCAGACCAGGACCAATTTGCAGAGCTCGAGTCAACTGCGCTACCAGCTTCACGACTCCTCTGGGTGCGCAGTTGGTGGCTGTGGGTACAGACTACGGCGTGTATGTCAGCGAGCTTGACAACCCCCGTGGCTGGAACAAGGTACGTACAGAAGTCGAACATGAGAGAATGATGCTGACAGATCTCCAGGCTATCAATATGTCTCGCGTGACGCAAGTCGCAGTCTTAGAAGAGTTCAATCTCTTCCTGCTCATATCTGACAAATCGCTTATAGCGTATCATCTAGATGTCATACTACCCAATGACAGGAACGGCCCTGCTCCAGCAAATGATTCAGCTCGCAAGGCGCCTCAAAAGCTATCTGGTAGCAGGGATGTTGGCTTCTTCTGCACTGGCAAGATGAAGGATCGAACACTGGTGTTCTACAAGAAGCGCGAGAATCTCAACTCCGTATTCAAGGTCCTGGAGCCGGTATACCAAAAATCAAGTGAGAAGAAACGAGGCATGTTCAAACGCGGCACGACCGAGTTCTTCCGCGAGTACGATGAATTCTATATCCCGGCTGAATGCACTGGTATGAACCTATTCCAGTCCAGTTTAGCTGTCAGCACCGCGAGAGGCTTCGAAGTCCTCACTCTGGACAAGAAACAACCATGGTCCGTACCCGACCTCAACGCCGAACACGTGCAAAACATTGCGCAACATATCAAAGACCAGCGCGCATTACGCATGCTCCGACTAAGCGATCAGGAATTCTTACTCTGCTATGCAAACTGTGCAGTCTACATCAACAAACACGGCGACGTCTCCCGATCCGTCATCATGCGCTTCGTCGGCAACGCGCAGAATGCAGCACTGTCCGGACCCTACCTCGTCCTGTTCGACAATGATTTTGTGGAGATTCGAAACGCGCAAAATGGAAGACTGAAGCAAATTATTGCTGGCAGAGAAGTGAAATGTCTTGATGATGGAACGAATTGGAGCGCGAATTCTCCTCCTGCGAACCCTGCACCTGGCGTGAATGGCACGCCGGTGACTCCTTCTCGGACGCTGAAATTGGTTATGCAGCACCCTGAGATGGAAAAGACGCAGATCGTTGTCGAGCTGTTGCTGAATGAAAAGGTTCAGGAACGAGAGAAAGATTTTGAGAAAGCATGAGCACGCATAGGAAAGGAAAGAAGTGAGGATATATGTTGATGTTTTTTGGATTGCTTTTGAGACCCTCGCGAGATACCACTGAGCTACTACTATCACTCTAGGGCGTTTATTGTTGTTGGTTCTTGTTCAGGAAATATGCATTTATAGTACGCCGTTGTGGGCGGCGGCGATGTTGTTCAGCTCTAGGGTTGTATACGAATGCAATGCATTGCATTGGATCTGCTCGTGCATTGCCTTTACAATTCCTTCCAGTGCCTTCCAAGGTATAAAACACAGCCGCAGACTCACAATCACTTTAGGAAGTATGAAGAAGTCCGGCGGTCCGAGGATGAGAAGGATGAGCTCGGTGGCATCAGATTGCCAAAGCTGGAAGCTCTCGAACCCTGCATGCTGACATCACGAATTTGGCTTCGGAGCTTGAGCTTGACATTCGAGTATCACGAGGTCTTGTTGATAAGGTGGTCGTGGTCGTGCCTGCTTTTTGAGATTGAGCAGCACTTACTTCGTTCTTCTGAAATAGAAGGGAAGGGAAGCTGTCAGTCGCCTTCTATACCTGTAGCTTTATATTGATAACATCATTATCACATCATACCATACCTATACCTAATTCCGTTCCGGCATACCTAAGAGCAACGATGGCAGCAATCACCTCGATTCGCGTCTTCCACATCCCCGAACTCCTCGAACTCATCCTTCTTAACCTAAGCACCAAAGACCTCCTCCTCTCACAAAGAACCTCCCGCGCCTTCCAGACCACAATCCAAGGCTCCGTCCGCCTACGTCGAAAACTCTTCCTAGAACCAGATTGGAATCTCGAAGCTGTACCCCCACCTGGTCGCAGACCTGAAAACAATCGTCTCCTTTTACGAGCTTTCCCAGGATGTTATCCGACTATAACGCTCGTGATTGTGAGCGAAGGATCAGGAAGAGGAGGTGATGGCCAGATGAGGTTCGCAGGTGGTGAATCATGGAGTTGGGATGTTTGTATTTCTTTCCCGGCGGAAGCGAAACCGACAGTATCGCCTTGTGTTGAGTATAGAGAAGCGAGTTGGAGGAAAATGTATCTTTCGCAACCGCCTTGTACGACTTTGTATCTTGTGAGGAGATGGCAGAGGAGTTTGAGGCCTGCGGTTGTGAGGGAGGAAGGGATTACGATGGGGGATTTTTTTGATGAGTGCAGCCAGCCTGAGCCTATGGGTCCTGAGGATAGGAAGTGGCATACGAGTTATATTTCGAGTGATCGGGATTGGCATTTTGAAGGGAATATCAGGTGTAATTCGGTTGAGGAGTAGGAACCCGTTTGTCTTGGAGATGATGATGATGATTTGGTTTGCTTACGGAGAAGTCGATAGGTCTTGCGAGGAGGCGACGAGTCGAGAGATACTGCAGCATTATGCGTATTCGAGGACGCTTTGTAATGGGGCGGTCATGGCGTTTTCTGACTCGTGGGATCCTGGCAATGTGGTAGAGTCTGCGGCCCCGGTGGTTTCGAGGGAGTGGGAGGCTCATGATGATCGCTGGCTGATGCGTGACTAGTGGCTTGTGTCCAGGCGTTGGGTGGGCTTCTTTCTCGGACTGGCGCCCTCAGCTTTGGAGGAGAGTTGAGCGCGAGATATATGACCAGATGGTTCGACACTTTAGGCGATCGAGAGAATGGGAGTACTTCCAAGAGCCGTTGTTGCCTTGATGTCGATTTTTCGCAGGACAAGGTACTCTTGGCAAGTTTGTATTCTTTGAACGGCTTCCTGGGTATCCCGTACTGAGTAGAGTTGTTCAGTCATGCGCGCGGGTATGAATCGCGCTCATTTCTTCCTCAGATCATCGCTCCCATCATTTCTCGTGAAGACTTCGTATTCATCCCCTTCTTCCATCTTCTTCTTGGATGCGCCGTCAAGAGCTCCGCTCCCGGCATATAACTGGGGGTTCTTGCCTTCACCTTCAAGTTCCACGCTTGTTGAGATGGGTTTGTTGCCTCGGAATCGTTTTCGCATGTCAATCATTCCTCGTTTACATTGTCCGTAGCCGGTTTTGAGTTGTTGGCATTGGGTAGGAAGCGTGTCAACGAGCGGAGGTTTAAGGCAGTCGGCCGGCGTGTTTCGATGGATGAGAACGCAATCGCTTTTTTGCAGGCATTCTGCCAGTGCGGCGCCTAATGTGAATTGTGAGAGGGAAGGATATGTGATGAGTGCTGGGGTGGCGTACGGATGTCTGTGCAGGAGGACGGCATTGCTGGAAAGTATCAAAATGAAGGCTGCTGATGTCCTGTTCACACTCTGATATGACAAGGACTATGCGCTTCGGTATGGTTGTATGTACAGGCGTGATGGATTGATGACCTTTCGAATGTTTCTCGGCGCATGAAAGTGAAAGCTTCCGATGAGGCTCTGCGGCAATCGGCAACTCAAGCGAAGCAAAGGAGCTCTGACCTTGCCCTTCACATGACAATGACGAAATGGGCATGGTTCGAGGGTTGATGCATTCGATTTGTGGAGGAGGCCCTTAGACTTCTTCCTACCGTATCCTCACCGCCCGCTGCTCAACCATGCGTGAAGCTCATATATACCACACATACACCTTCCGATAGCATCGAGCACTGGATCCGAACCGCGACCATGGCGTCCATTCCCTTCATCGGGCGCCTACACCCCTACGAATACTTTGCCCTTGTCGCATCCTTTCTCATCGCCTTCCTGGAGCTATTGGTGCGGACTGTCACCCTTCTACTACCGACTCCAATTATACGCATCTTCTATCGCTTGTCGCGTAACGCATTCAACAGCCTATCCTCACCGTACTCGCGACGCGCCCGCAATCGAAAGAAGAATGTCTCCAGCCCATTGGCTCAAGCTCACGACTTTGTAGAACTGTGCGAGCAGTATGGATACTCGGCAGAAGAGCATGTCGTGCAAACCAAAGACGGCTTCCTGCTGGGCGTGCACCGTCTTGCTTGGCGGAGAGGAGAGGAGGACCAGCGAGTGAACAATGGCCCCGGCAGTATTCAAAAGAAGGTCGTCTATCTCCACCATGGCCTGATGATGAACAGTGAAGTCTGGGTGTGTATCACCGAGAAGGAACGATGCCTGCCGTTCTTGCTTGTTGAGCAAGGTTACGATGTATGGCTGGGCAACAATCGCGGAAACAAATACAGCAAGAAATGCTTGCACCACGGCCCGACAGATACACAGTTCTGGAATTTCAGTATGGACCAATTCGCATTCCACGACATTCCCGACAGCATCAACTACATTCTCAGCGCTACAAATCAACCGAGTCTATCCTACATTGGCTTCAGCCAAGGCACTGCTCAAGCTTTCGCCACGCTCTCCATTCACCCGACCCTCAACTCAAAGGTCGATGTGTTTGTTGCCCTTGCACCTGCGATGGCGCCACCTGGTATTGCCTCGGGCGTTGTCAGCTCGCTGGTCAAGTCGAACCCTCAGGTTCTATACCTGCTTTTCGGTCGCCGTGCCATCCTTGGAAGTACTACCATGTGGCAAGCTCTTCTCTACCCAGGCATCTTCACTTGGGTCATCGATAAAAGCTTGGCATTCCTATTCGGCTGGAAGATGGCGAATATCGCTCCACATCAGAAGCTTGCGGCGTATCCTCACCTCTACTCCTTTACGAGCACCAAGAGCGTAGTCCACTGGTTTCAAATTATACGTAACGGAACCTTTCAGATGTTTGATGATGAGGTCACGAGTCCGACCAGCTTCAGTACTGGAAGCAAGTACTACAAGGTGGCCAAGTTCCCGACTCGAAACATCAAAACGCCTATCGTGCTTGTGTACGGTGGAAGCGACAGCTTGGTCGACATCAAAATTATGCTCAAAGAGCTGCCAAAGCATACAGTCGCCAGATGTGTGCCGAAGTATGAGCATCTGGACTTGCTTTGGGCGAGTGATGTTGATACACTGGTGTTCCCGCACGTCCTCGAAGCGCTAGAAAGTTATGCACTTCCTTCAGATACCAAAGGGCAGGCA
The DNA here is from genome assembly GCA_012978405.1 of Pseudocercospora macadamiae. Classification (NCBI taxonomy): domain Eukaryota; kingdom Fungi; phylum Ascomycota; class Dothideomycetes; order Mycosphaerellales; family Mycosphaerellaceae; genus Pseudocercospora; species Pseudocercospora macadamiae. The sequence continues at coordinate 151,448 of WRNY01000026.1, forward strand.
CTCGGTTGGCACACCACACACCGACCAAGCATTTTCGACACAGCCGGCTTGACACCCAATGGCTCTGGCCCTGCTCCACCTGGTTACTCAGAGGACGAGTCCGCGCGAAATCAAGGCGCCTCACGAGCACCTGCGTTTGAATACGAGCGTCCTTCAACTGCTGAAGAGCAGATGGACGAGAGCGATGATGATGACTATGGTGATGATAGCCCCGAGAGTTCCGCCGACGCTCCGCTCGCATTCACGCCATCTTCATTCTCCCATTCATCGCGCCCACCCATCTCAAATGCTCGGGCGGCGAATATCACAACCCCCAATACAGCTGTACGTTTTGCCTCAAGCTCCTCGCAAGCCACGTTGACCTTACAAGAGCGTAGAACGCGACAAACGCCAGCGTCTGACACAGGCACATCACGGCAGCGAATAACGACGGCAACAACAGCACAACCCGGGCAACAGGAATCCAGGCCAACATATTCTGATGAATTGCAAATCGGACCTCAGAGTCCCGGTATTAGTAATAGCGCGGCCACTGACCGAACTGTTATAAGGAGCCGGCCGGAAGGTTGGTGGTCTTCGACGAGTTCATCTGTGGTCAGTCTAGTCGAGCCAGAATCTCCGACTGTGCCTCAGCGGCATCCTGCGAGACAGCGGTAATTGATGTGGATAAAGAACGAGTTGTCTTTCACGCCTACTTATTGAAATCAGAGTTGGTTAGCATGGCGCTTGGGGATGATACCATGATTTCTCTGTAATTCTTGACTAGCAGTAACGATGATGTCGTTGCGTCTTCCATTTCGATGGAATTGTGAAGCCGACAAGTCAGAGGATTTGAACCGCTTGGGCGATACAAACAATTAATACGTGGCAGAACAACATACTTCAATCTTACGCTTTGTATCCTTGTTCCTCTATTGACTACAGCTTCCTCGGACACAGAACTATCAGAAACGCAACCTCGGTCGTGGATGATGATCTTGAAAGTGGGGTCATCAGCCTCCTCAAGAAAAGTCACAACTCAACAAACAAAACGGAAAGAGCAGAGGATGCCTTTCATCAAAAGCAAAAATGTTAAGAACGGCATCTATACCAACGAGAGGCCTCGCAACCCTCAAGCCAAGACGCATCATCATCCGATATCAATCAACTCAACGACAACCATCAACCCTCGACCACGGCTTCAAACTCCACCCTCAACCCCTCCAAAACCCATTCACTTCTGACAAAGCATACCAAAGAATTTTATCTTGGTACCTGCCCTCCAACATCCTCGAAGAACTCCGTCCTAAATTAAAGAAATTTGGCGACGAAGCCATATCCCCACGAATCCAAGAATTAATCGGCGACGCAGAACGTAACCAACCTATTCTCAAAACTCGCGATGTTTGGAATCGAAGATATGATCATGATCGATTAATTACGAGTACTGGTTGGAAGGAGTTGGGAAAGTGGGGGATTGAGAATGGTGTTGTTGCAATAGCGTATGAAGAGAAATATGCCGAGCATAGAAGAATTGTTCAACATGCTTTTAATTATATTTATAGTGCTAGTAGTGCTGTATACTCTTGTCCTGTGAGTATGACGAGTGGGGCTGCGAGGTTATTTGGGAAATTGAAGGAGATGGAGGAGGGGGAGGAGGGGAGGGTTTTTGAGGAGATTTTTAGGAGGTTGATTAGTAGGGAGTGGGGAGAGAATTGGATTAGTAGTCAGTGGAGTGAGTATACACCGAAAAGAGGGAGGGAAGGGGAGGGTGAGGGTGATTATGCTGAAATTAATGTAGTGACCGAAAGACCTGGTGGAAGCGACGTACAAAATTCCGAGACGGTAGCGGTTCATTCACCTCTGCCTTCTGGAAACAAAAGTTTTGAGCAAGGCGATTATCTCATCTCAGGCTATAAATTTTTTTGTTCAGCCACAGATTGTGATATTGCTTTAATGCTCGCCAAGGATTCTGAGGATGGGAAATTGGGACTTTTTGTTGCGCCGACGAAAGTTAAAGATGAGGAAGATGGAAGAATGAAGACGAATGGGATAAGATTTCATCGATTGAAGACGAAAATGGGGACGAAAGAGTTGCCGACTGCTGAGTTGGAGTTGAGGGATGTTAGGGCTTGGAGGGTAAGTGAATGAATGATCGACATGGATGATGTCGATGCTGATTTTTTTCATGTTCAGGTTGGACCACCTGGAAGGGGTATCGCTACAATTGCGATGCTGCTGAATACCACCAGGACGCATAATTTCATTACTGCGTTGTCATGTTGGAGGAGAGGAATGGTATGTGAAAGCAACTTTTTCAAAATCCACAAGGTAAATGAAGACTGACTACTCACGTAGGCCATAGCAAAAACCTTCGCCCTCGCCCGAACAACAATAAACCAACCCCTCGCAACCTTCCCAATGCACCTCCGTCTCCTCTCCCGCATGGAAATCAAATTCACCGCTCTCCTCCACCTCGCATTCTTCACCACATCCCTCCTATCTTACTCCGACAACGGCTTCCCCTCTTCCTCAACCATCCCTCTCCCGAACCCCGGTCAACAAACACAAACCATCCTCCGCGCCCTAACCGCAACATCCAAAGGCGTAATTTGTAAATTATCTTGTATATCTCTCCAAGAATGCCAAGAAGCTATGGGTGGAGTCGGATACATGGATGAACCAGATGAACCGGAGTTTAATGTGAGTAGATTGTATAGAGATACTGCTGCGAATATGACTTGGGAGGGTACGACGAATGTTTTGAGTAGTGAGGTTGTGAGACATTTGATGAAAGGAGAGAATTTGGGGGAGTTTGGGGAGTGGGTCGAGGAGGCTTTAGGGAAGATTGTGGATGAGGAGGTGAGGGATAGGTTGGGAGGTGCGTGGGAGGAGTTTGAAGTGTATTTGGAGACGAGGAGGAGCGATTTGGGGGTTTTGTTGGCGGATGGGAGGGAGGTGATGTTTAGTCTTGCTTGGATTGTGAGTGGAGTTTTGTTGGCGCATGATGCGCAGAGGGATGGGGATGTGGTTGCGGGTGAGATTGCGAGGAGGTGGATTCTTGATGGTGATGTTGGTGTGGGAGAGTTTGTTTTGCCAGGTGTTGTTGTGCATACTTCTTCACTACCACGTGGTGCTTCTGGAAGGAGATCTGATCGTGAAAAGGTCAGCTGGGATTGTCAGATCGTTTGGGGTGAAGACCTGCCTCCCGATGCGGCTGCTGGGTATCGTGTGAGCCCTGAGGCTGGGCCTGGTGCTGGCGAAGGTAGAGTCAGACCAGCATTGTAATGCTTCGACAGTGTCTGGGCATGATGCTGGGCACATCTGTAGACGACTTCAGATGGAGAGGCAGGCAGTCGGAATAGATTATGGCATACTTATACCACTCGGTGTCAAATCTTGGAGTGGAGTATGGCCACCAGGCAATGTATCGTGTCTACATGTACGATTTATCTGCTTCTTCACGATGGACAAGAGATCTTTACAGGCAAGAGATTCGGTCTCACTCGAGAAGCGAGGACCATATCATGCCAAAATCGCGACGCAGCTTCGACAGCCTCATTGCGCGAATGCCACATTCCTACTCTTTCTCCAACGGTCGATTTCTGAGTGAAGCGCAAGCCTTGCTCAGTAACGATGATGGTCAAAGGTTCTACGCGATACGGAGACTGTGCGATGACGGTTTGGAGTAGAGGCGTCTTGTCTCGTTGATTTGTCTCGTTGATTTGTCGCGGCGTCAGCTCTGGTGAGGCCTCGAAAGCCTACAGGGAATGTGATCGGATCAATCAAAGCACGAAGCGATTGTGCGACACGACGAGAATGCAACTCCTGCATATCGCGCCCGTGTAGTCTCTCAAGAAAGTGTCCGTCTTTGCGTCTCAACCACACGGAGTATCTCTCCTCATCGACATTTCCTCCGAGCTTCTCTTTCACCGTCATCGTTTGGTCTCGTGCTCCGGTGAGGACGCTCCGTATCAGACTCTCTACATTAGGCTACAGCACCAGTACGAGAGGTTCGTCGGCGTCGGAGTCATGGTCCGCCTTCTCTTGCCTCACTTTCGTCGAAGACGTGTCTTGTCTCCAGTCTCCTGCAGCAAGTACCTCCGAGATGTCATCACACCATGTTGGTCTGCTCAATGTGTCCAGTGATAGCGCTCGGTCGTTCTAGTCGATTCTCCTGATCAGGCCACGGCAATACCGGAAAGGCACGGCAATCAATGAATTTAGAGATTGTCCGGTGAGTGGCCTCATCTTTCTCGCTCTTCTCGGACGTCGTTCAACAGATGAGCGGAAAGGCCGGATGCCTTTCCGTTTTCCTTCATCGAAGTAAAAAAGAGATTGTGAACAGAAAGTCCGAAACTTGATAGCCACGACAGGCCGATGTAGCTGTACAGTGGTGTTTTTTGAAGTGGCCATGGTCAGTGCGCTGACCAGGGGTGGCGATACATAGCTCCTCTCTCTTTAAGGCATGTAGTAACCGCTTAGAGCTAATCAGTGTAAGAAATGCGACGAATCCTGCTCGCTGGATCGGTCTATACACCTATCAATCCGGCATATTGTAAGTATCTTGCAGGTTCAATCCCCCCTGCAGGTGCACAGACCATGGCCACTTCAAAAAGCACCACTGTACCTACCATGCCCATAACAGATCGCTTAACGCTGATGGGTCCCTTGCTATGCGCACACATCTGCCGAGACAGCAGTAATCTTGCAAGTGAGCAAGGTGCCATGTCTGAACTACTGCTGCTACGACTCTACGAGACTGGGAGAGGCCGCTCAGAAGCCTGCGGTGAGATCGCATCGGAGACGAGGGTATCTGAAACCAGATTGCCTTTGTGATAGCACTTCACTTGTCATGTCGTTGAATTGATTGACAGCACCAACAAAGACAGTTGTGACAGTGATCAACTCGACAGTCTAGAGGCAGCTCTAGACTTCGTTCAAGCTCCTGTAATCCGAACTCGAAGCATCAATGTAGGCAATACTGCCCGAGCAGTAGTACGTGCGGGTCCGTGACAAAGTCTAGAGTGAACAGCTCATCAATCACCTCATATCGATGTAGGCAGCAGAGTTTCGTTAGCTCCAAAGATAGGAGTCTGGAGTGATGAGAGATTTCGTTGTGTACTGTCTAGCTTTGGCTTCTGCCATCGGCAATGGTCGCTCAAAGTCGTCCCGTGTTCAACTTGTCTCAGTCCGGCTGTCAACAAGATGGTGACAACCCCTCTTGGACACTTCATTCAACCTTGTCTCCTCCTCGCATTCTGCTAGTGTGACGGTAAACGCCGGGTAGTTGACAACTCTGATCGTTGCGGAAGATCACGTTGTCGGGCCCTGGCTCTCCGTGTCCAGCATGGAGGCTGGGAATGGCGGAGAACCCATGCTCGAAGACTGCCGCTCCGTCTGTGCGATGGCTGTCTGCCACGATGACAGGCCAGTATGACAGGCCTCAATGTCGGGGAATACGGTGACGTCGTGGAGGCCTGTACGAGCAAGCTCCACGGCAGATGGCATTGGTTCGCGGCCAGGATACAACAGCAAGGTCATCGCAGGCTGCAAGCTGCAAGCATGCAAACCCTCGATGAATGCCTGAACTTCGGCAGGTCCTCGATCGCGTTTTCTGGGAGCTCGATGTAGCCTAGACCAGGTCTTGTGCATAAGCGCTTTGAGCTTTTCTCCTTCTCATGAGAGCAAAGTCGTACCCACAGGACTGTGCCGCGGGATCGTGTGTCCCGCTGCACGTTGTTGACTCTCAACAGCTGCAATACCAATGTTGTTTCATACTGCTCTGCCGTTTTTGGGTTTAAAGATACAGAGTTCATTCCAGCGTTTCGAAGTTGCAAGGCTCGTTTGTGTTGTCGATCCGGGCACGGAACGGTGCGGAGCCATCAAGCCCTGTTTCTATCAAAAGTCTATTCACCAAGGCGCCGTTACGACGTTGGAAATGACAGACAGTTGTCAAAGTTTAGCGGCTGTTTCAAACTGCATCATCATGTGCACCTTTGCTCATGTCGCTTTGTCAAGAATAACGTGAGCAGAGCAGTGCGGCGGTGCACTCCTCAATTGAGGTCCGAGGCATGACGAGATTTCGTGAAGCACGTACCGACGAGCATTGTGATTTCAGACGGGAAGGAGCTGCCTTCTTTCCAAAAGGTCCGACTCTCATCTTGGTATTGAAGGATCCGTCACCCGCCGGCGTCAGAGACTGAGTCAATGCAAGTCTGCCGTTGCGCCATCGTCGTGTGAAGTTGTTCGAAATGTCGAGTCTTGAATCGAATTTCGAGTTTGTGATGGCAAGTGAGGCTGGTGAGGCTGATTTGACCAGGGTTGTACTTGGTGAGGTCCACAAAATGCTCCCTACCCAGTCGAAGACCACAGGAACGTGTTGCGTGGACGAAAGCCAAAGGTGGTACAATTGCTCAAGTCGGATCCAGCATAATTAGAACTGTGATCACCACATGATTGGTGGCAGACCACAATGTGCATTGTTGAAAAGCTCGTCCATGCTCTCATCTGGATTGGGAAGCGCTACACTCCTGAGGCTTGCATTGTTGACCAATGTCGTGGTTTGGAGTGGCTCGAGACACATGATCCATATACATTGCCTTGTCCTACGCACGAGATCGTCGCAAGAATCCCAGCTGACAGGAGCACATGTGGTGAGCGGTTTGGTTGATTCTGGAGTCGACGAACTGCTGTCCCGAGGTGATAGCCAGGCACGCAAGGATTGTCACGTCCCGGATCAAGCCTGGTGCTAATCCTCTATGCACAGCCGTTGGACTTAGAGTTGGATCAAAATGCGGATTGCGCCACATGCTTCGGCATCATTAAACGTTCCTGTACAAGCTTCTAAGCGAGCTTCTCGTAACTGGAGTGACATGTGCGCTGCGACTCTCTCCCGTTCACGAAGAGATGAGAACCACAGCTCGGCTTCCGATGCAAAGAGCAATATTTCTCGCACCCAAATTCAACAACATCGCAGACAAGGGTATCAGGCCAGGGTGTTTTTCGGAACACACAGGGCAGTCGCGCTTGGGGCCAGAGACGATCACCGCGCTTCTCTGTCGGCAGCGTCGGGGGACCAGGACAAGGACAAGGAGGGAAGCCCGAGAAGGAGGCGCTACGCCTTTTGGCGTCGACCAGGTAGCCACGTGCCGCTAGGATAAGACAGCCAACGCGGCCGTCGTGGCGCTGCTGTTGTTGAACAGTGATCAACACGTCCGAACGGCGACGGTTGAGCTGTGCTGTCGGGCCAAGACGCGAGCATTTCGTCGGCCATCACACCACAAGAAGCGCGTGTGTTGCATGTACACAGTTCCCTCGCAATCGGACCGCCCACTATTGAATAATCACAGCACAATCAAAGGGCACTAGCGACGCGCCTAGAGGTGTCGAGCAGAAAGGAATTCTCCGTAGTGCGTGAAGTTTCGTGGGATGCGAGTCTTGGTTGGTCGCCTTCCGGCCCATCGGCATGCGAGTCAGTGGATGATGCCGCAAAATGTGTCTGAAACACAACGCTTGCTGAGTTTGAACGTTTGGTAGGAGGCCGGGTGGCCGTTCACCAATCACCCAAGGCCTGCTGGACGACGTCTCCGCAGTGCCAGCATCGCTTACGAATGGGCCGGATGGCTGCCACGCTAGGCCGTCACCCTGCATCAGTGCGCCGACTAGGAGAAGACCACCCGGCCTGCCTGGATGCACAAGCTACTTGCGGGCCTGCATACGAGCCATACGTGATCGAGTTGGTATTGAGCGAGCTGAGATAGCAGCAGCAGTAGAGCAAAGACGTGTTTCGGCGGTGGGCCAAAACGCCGCGCATGACTGCAGTCCTCATGCTCGATACCGCTTATGGAACCGACACCCATGAATATGATATATTGCCGGTGGAGCTCACTGAGTGGATCGACGCAAGAATAAGCGGCGGGGTTGTCACCGAAGCGAGTCGACGTTGTGCCACCTGAACGAGATGATGATGAAGGGAGTTGATATCGCGGTAGGCGATGAAAATTGTTGTCGCCGTCGGTACATATCAGTACAAACGAGATTGTTCTGTGCGCCAAGCAGGTTGGGCCGTGAGCGATGCATAATTGCAGATCTTTGGGAGACAAGTAGCTCGTGGTGAAAGGTCGGCTCGATACCACGAGCGCTGCTATTGCTGCTACCATCGCTCATATGGCCTTCTCATCTCATCTGCCGCGATTTAGCGCGCATGAACGGCCGGATAGGAGCGCATATGTCAGACTGTTAGCTGCGGCCAAGCACTGCGTTGCGCAGACGGGCAGACGGCCAAACGACGCGCTTTCTGAAAGATAAACAACAAATGTGAGAAGTGACGTCTGGAGAAGGTAGTGATGGTTCTGGCATACTGTGACGGGGCTCTTCGTAGTGCCAGTGGCTTGTGTCGTGGGTTATGTGGATGGCCCGAGCTGGTGCTAGAGAGAAGAGTGGGTTCGCCAGCGTGGTGCTTTGCCGAAGACGCGCAGACTAAAATTACCAACGGTCGCACGCTCTAGCTCGTAGTCTGCAGCAAGAAACGCACACACACGCGCTAGCAGTCAATTAATTCATCCCGCCGCAGCAGTGCCAGTGCATTCTTTGCAGACTCGCCGGTGACAGCCAGCAGCGCAGCGCACCTGCCGGCCGTGGACGACGTTCGTAAAAAGGCTGTCTGCTCTGCCCTGCCGTCGCGCGGATCGGATCACTACTCACCTACCCTGGCCCTGCATTTTCCGCCTGAACTCTCACTTTCTTCGACAACAAGGTTGTGTCGTGCATCAAGGCCCGGCCTGCCAGCTGCCAGCATCCAAGTGAAGCAAGCAAGCCAGCAAGCAAGCAAAGCAAGCTGCGAGTGCGAGACCACAAGCATCGAACACGACTCCACGACACGACTCGCCGACCGCCTGTCTGGAGGGCTATCCTGGCTCGAGTCTGCGGCCTGGGATACCGATACTTGTCAAGGTCCTGTTTTGGGATTGGCTTTGGGTGTGAGAACTCTCGCGAGCCGGGTTCACCACGCCCTCTGGGAATCGACGGACCTGCGACCAGGGCCATACTGACATGGTACGTATGAGATTGTTTTGATCTGCCTCCATCCTGCAGCACCAGCACGTATCTGCACGCTTTGCCTCTGAGGAAGACTGTGTGTGTTCTGTCTTGCTTTGGATTCACTGAGTCTACCGCCCGCCACACAACGCGCCCCTGCAACCGACAAGTTTCGACACCGACCGCACAGCACATCGTCCAAACGCTCGGCGATCAACGCCAGCAAGTGTCGTCGTGTGTGTCTGTGTGAGCCGTCCTGCTGGCTTGCTGTCTCGACTGCCTACTCTGAAAGCACATCCCATCCCCACATCAACTCTGCGCTGCACTGGTACGGGCATCTGCTGGCCACCCCCAATCCTCCCGTCCTCGCTCAAGATCACTCTGCACGCACGCACACACTCAAGCACGCACGCAACCCAAGCACGCCCTGAATCTGGCACTACACTGTTCCCAGCGCGCGCATGTCCGTCGTCGCACTTCAAGCACCACGCGCATTTCCTGCCGCCATGCAGTCTTTCGAGACGCGCCCTCTGCACACGCTGCCGGTACGATGCTGCTGCTACTATTGCTTACTACCCTACCCTTTACCCTTTCCTGACTCTGACACAACCGCTAAACCGCGCTACCGCCAACACAACACCCGAGCCCGCCCTGTTTTGCGTTTGATGAACCTCCCTCCGACACATTTCCTTTCTGCATGGCAAAACTCAAACCTTTCCCAATTCCTGCTGTCGCCGACCGTGACTGCCTTACCTTTCCCAAGTGGAGCCCAACTCAAAAGAGTCGAGTTCCAAGTTCCTTCCCGCTCATTGCTTGCTTGCTTGCTTGCACGCTTGCTTTGGGCTTACTCGCTCGCCTTCCCTTCCCCGCCGAGACTTTTCGAGCGACCCCTCCACAAAATTCCAGCACACGGGCACACTGCGAGCCAGCCAGCCAGCGTCTTTGCTTGACAGCTCCATCCCCCATCTGCCCAAACTTCCCTGTCCCTGGCCTGTCTCGCCAGCCTTGCGGACCTATCCACACTTCCCGGCGCCCTCCCCGACCAGGATCAACGATCGACGCCTGTTGAAACGCAATAAACATCTGACGTCCAACAACTCACCTCTTTCCCGCCCATCGAAGCAATGATAAACGCCCGGCCCTGCGGACACCTATACTGACTATAGCTCTATTAGAATCAACCAAATGCCGGCCATCAGCAGGGTTTGCCTCCTCCGCAGCCTCTGCAGCATCCTCGATCTGCAGGACTAGTACAACAACAACACCGCCCAAACTCCCCTCACCAATCGCAGAACAATCTTAGTTCTGCCTCCAACGGACCCTACATCTCGCCACATTCGTCTTCACACAGCATATCCCAGCATCAGTCTCCGTACATCGGGACCGTACCTGGCATCCCCTCGCAGTCGTCGGGAGAGGCACACTTTTTTGGTGCCCATCCCAGCCCGTACTCCTCGAACAGTGCCGCAGGGAGCTACGCATCGTCAGGTGAGTTGAAACCAATTAATTTGAAATCTGAAATCCCCGAACCATAGTGGATTGATCGCCAGCTGAAGTTGGCTGTCATGGCGCGTTCTTTTGGTTTAGGACTGACCAGCTTTGCAGAACCGAACGAAAGCATGGCCACGCAGGCGGCGATCAGCCGTCAGACATATCCGCCAATCTCAAGCTACCAGACTCCGCAGTCTAACTCACCGGCTTCCATCCATTCGCCACAAACTGACGCACATGGTCGACCGTTGTATGGCATACCCTCCATGCCACAACAGATGTACTATCCACAGTATCAGATGCAGCAGCAGCAGTCGCCGTATGGCCAGCATCCTGCTGCTGCATCGCATTCCTCGATGACTTCGGCGCCTGGCATGCTTATGTCGCATCAGCAACCGATGCAGCAGCCGCCACAAGCGCAGCCCGGCCATCCACAAGCTATGCTTGATAACAAGCCTTCACAAGCCTCCCTTCAGCGGCCACCTTCTGCACTTGCTCCCCCTCAAGCGCCGCAAACTCCTTCTGGGCCAGGTATGCACGGCAATATTCCGACCTCTTCGTCAGATCACGGCCCTAACTCGAGCGCAGCGCCAGGTCCAATTCCCGCGACCACACCGCTAGTTGTGCGACAAGACAACAATGGCGTGCAATGGATCGCTTTCGAGTACTCGCGCGATCGCGTGAAGATGGAGTACACGATCCGTTGTGACGTGGAATCCGTCAACGTCGACGAATTGAGCCCAGAGTTCAAGTCCGCAAACTGCGTCTACCCGCGCGCGTGCTGTGGAAAAGAACAATACAAGGGCAATCGCCTACATTACGAGAGCGAGTGCAACGCGGTCGGCTGGGCACTCGCGCAATTGAACCCCAATTTGCGCGAAAAGCGCGGCCTGATCCAGCGCGCAGTGGACAGCTGGAGAAACAGCAACCAGGACGTCAGGCTGCGTAGTCGCAGAGTCCGACGAATGGCAAAAATTCAGAACAGGAACGCAGCAAAAGCAACACCTGGCTCTGCTGGTCAGTACCCAGGTCCACAAGGCCCAGGAAGCGCGGGCCTGCCACCACAGGGCATGCCTCCCGGCTCTGGCAGACCACCCATGGGTCCTGGACCTCAAATGCACCACCACCATACCGACGGAAGTGAGCCCGGTGGGAACGATGTCAGCGGTATGTTCCACCAGATGTGAATGATATCCTGTACTACTATTGCACCTGCATTTGTGGAGTCGGTGGAGGAATCTGGGAAGAACGATCAACATATTATCGGTTTACGTGTCTGTACACACTTGTACAGCATCACTATCTCGCAGGGTCGCTGTAAAGGAAAAATTACGGCTGCCGCAGATTGTTGTATTTGTTCTTGTACACTTCTTCGTCGCTCGCTGCACATCGATACCCTCAAGATACCCTGTTTTTCTCGCTTCGCATACACCCATGCAGCACATCACTCAAGTTCTCACGCTAATCGTTCGCTTTTCCTTATAGCCGGAAATGAATACAGTAGTGGAACCGGGCATCCTAACCAGCCGACAAACGGGCAAAGCGATCTGACATCGCCTACTACGGGCCGCTATTCACAGAACTTCTATCCCTCGTATCCCCAGCAACCAGGTGTGGGAGGCTCGTCCATGCCCTCAGTCCACGACGCCATGGATCCCATGCACAGCCAAGCATCCACGCTTGCAACACCAGCCCGAGATTCTGTCAAAAAGGAAGACGAGGAACACAAGCGTGCCCTATTCGGCGATGTACCAGAGTCCAAGCGACGCAAGTTCATCCTCGTCGATGACAACCAACGTGGTACCCGCGTCCGGGTGCGTGTCATGCTGGACCAAGTCAAGATGGACGACATGCCCGATGCTCATCTTAGGATCAATGCCGTCTACCCTCGCTCATACTTCCCTCGTCAGATGAGGTCGCCGCCTGGCTCCCCAGGAGCACGTGGCAACTGGGACGATGAGAACGATGATGGCGAGGATGGACAGACACTGCCTCCACAGGGCAAGACCCTCGTGCCAGTCTCCCTCATGGACGGCAGCGAGGCTAAATTGCCAGTACCACGCATGACCAAGTCGAAGAGAAGCAAGGAGGTCGCTTTGAATGAGCTGGGCTACCGTATGAGCTGGGGCCAAGCGAGAACGTTTAATGGTATGCGGCACTTTATTTCAACGTCACTGCAACTCAAGCTAATCACTCTCTAGGCCGCACACTATTCCTCCAGCGCTCTCTCGACGCGTATAGGAACAAGATGCGCAGTACGATGATTGCAGGAGGCAGCGATACTGCTACTATCGCTCCTCACTTCGAGACTCGACCAGGAAAGCGCAAGTGGCTCGAGAGGAACAAGCGCGCTAGGCGCGCCGACTCCATGCCTTGAGCATAGCTTATGACTTTCCCAACGTTCTATGGCGTAATGGAGTGAAACTGATTGGCGGCATTGTCGAAACGGGGCCTCCAACCCACGACATACGTGGCGAGATGGCTGTCATAGACTTACGGCCTTACTATTGAGATTGCTAGATGGGAGGAAAAAGAGCGATGGCGTTGGCGGTTTATTACGATGGCGGCTCACATACTTAGTCGCATTGCTTTTTTCATTTTTGCACGCTCAGCATCGCTCTGTGTACTTGCGAGCATGTACGAACCGCGCCCCGGCTGGACTGGAACAATCTGATCGATTCATCAAATCGCGTTCAGGCGTTTCGTCAAAATGTACAATGCAATGGCAGCGTAGCATACAAAAATTAGCGTAGTAATGCTTAAAGGAAGTTTCTTTATGGGTAACCAATGAACGAGTTTCCTTTCCAATATCACGACAACGATATCGATACCGATGAAGGTGGTGGTGGTGACGTTGCATACGAATGTAGTCTATCGTTTCAGCATAGCAATATTCGGGCCAATACGAAGCATGCATCGATGACCGGGAAGGCGCCTGCGGACAAGTATTTTTTTGTGTTGGTGGTCTGACACCTCATGTTTCTCCGGGCCATAAGAAGTGCTAGCGTTGCATAAAAGATTGATGAATTGGGACAATGCATGGTGTGTGTATAGATAGCCCGGCGCCTGCCGGTTTGTTTCTCACTAGACTACTACGCTGTGCAGTAGTAGTATCTTACACTTACACCGGTAGTTGCTACTAGTTTGATCTTCTTGTGTGGTATACCTGGCCTGGCTTGTATCTTTGACAACCTTGCACAGCTAGCTCTCTCGTGTACAAGCATGTATGATCGTTGATGAGAATGGATGGGGGTGTGTGAGAGGTGAGCATCATCGATGCATTTTGGAGTTTCATATCAAGTGCCGTTGTCGTTGCTCGACAGGCATGCTAGCTTTGCTCATGCTTTCCCTGTACTGTCAAACCCAATCTTTCCCATCGTCGTCTCGTCGTCCCAGCCATGCCATATCATTATTATGCTTCGCTTCAATCCAGTCCCCAAGAGAACGCCGCCCACGCTTTTCGTAAAATCATCAATCAGTATGCCTTATCTATCGTCTTCCCACCGCAATCGGGAATTTTTATCCCGTCTTTGAGATTTCTGTCCTTGTCGAAGATACCCCTAGTTTAATGGTCAGTAGGTGTCTCAGATATTGGGGTACTTTGGTCTTCCTTACCAGTATGGTTCCCATTTGTTGTGGTCAGTATCGAATTGATGCTTCCATGGCTCATCGAAAGCTTCGAACCTAGTACGAAAGTTAGCTTTGACATGAACGCCTGCCTGAAATGGACAAAGCGAACTTACCAGAAGAACGTGGTACCGTTGTTCAAGGCATCGCAGACCCAGCCATCCATGAATGTGTTTAGGTTGTCGATGCTGGCTACAGCACCGTCTGTGTCGCTCGTGCAGCCATATGCTGGGTCAGTGGCAACGCCGCAATCATTCCCACCTTGGCTGGGCCAGCCTATTTCGGAGATGATTTGTGTTGGATAGGTGAGAGTTCCTGTGGAAGCGGTTTTGGCGGTTTTCAGTGGGATGTCTTTACCCTGCCAGAAAGTGTAGGCCCAGCTTGCAGCGTCTGCGGCAAGCGTCCCTGCGAAGAAGGGGTGGATGTTTGCCATGACAATGTCGGAAGCTTGTGCGAGATTGGCATCCCAGTTGTCTCCTAGATCCGCGGTGGACACAGGGAGGTTGATGCCTTTGGATGTGAAATTGTTGCGGATGTCCTGGAGTTGAGTTTGTAATTGAGTGATGGTCCATGTCTTCGCGTAGAGCACCTCGTTGCCTACAATGACTCCGACGAAGTAGCTGTGGTCGTACTTGTCCAAAATTTCGTACAGATGTGCCATTTGCCTGTCGTTTGTGGTCGAGTTGCCGTCAAGGTAAACACCCAGCCACACCTTCATGCTATCCTTCATTTGCAAAAGATCAATCGCTTCCAGGACAAGCTCGGTCTGGTTACAATCCGTTCCATACAGGCGAACCGCTGGCGTGAGCTGTGAAAGTCGCGCAATGTCGAGCGTAACGTTGTTCTGGACAGGACCTCCTCCAGGACTCAGACATTGAGGATACTGAGCGTAGTTTGGCGTGTAGTCGACGGTCGGAAAGACCTTGTGAAGCTGATCGTTGTTCAAGACCCGCTGAACTTCATTACTGTTGATGTCGTAGAGGCCTCCAGAATGCGATCCGTGCCCTCCACTCGAGCTTCCACTCCCACTACTACCGCCACTCTTGCTGGCTAGGATTCCGCCAACGACACCTCCAATGATTCCGCCGATGACCAGGAAAGCCAAGATACCTCCAACGATCCACTTCAGGCGCTTGTTGCCACCGCTCTGCTTGTTGAGCCACTCGGACTTTTCTGCATCCTGTCCAACCGGTCCATAGTTGCCACTTGCATCGCGAGCACCAAAACTTCTGGCAGCGCCGGCGCCAGCGCCAGCTGCTGCTCCAGACCCGAATCCAGCGGCGGCAGCAAGATTGAGGCGACTGTTCCGTTGTCGAGGCGCTTCTTCCAAGCCATCGTCGCCATCATCTGCAATCGTGCTCGGATCAAAACTATCGTATCCATCACCATGATAGTACGAGCCTCGTGGCATGTGACCTTCGTAGCCAGCTGCTGTAGCACCAAGCCCTGCGCCTAATCCTGCACCTGCAGCCATGGGTGGCACGTTCCTTCGTTGTGAGCGTTCTGGAGACCGCGGTGGCGAAGAAGAATATGGAGCTCCTTGGTTGTTTGCTGTAAGTGGTGCCAACGATGATGACGAATGTTGATGAAATGGATTAGGTGCTGTATGAGGCGGTGGCGGCGGCGGAGTGATGTCGTAATGACCTGAATATGGAGGAGATGGTGACCTCCGATCGTACATCTGGTCAACGTCTCGCAACGCCTGTGTATTCCCTGAACGATTTGCGTAGGCTAAGGCTTCCGCTGGAGATTCTGGTGTTCGAGTTTGCTGCCCTGAAGAAGCTCCATGTACGTAGCCGGACGGGATGCCATACTGTCGATCCGACATGTCCTGCTGCTGTGGCGTTTAAAGATCCGGTCCAGTATTGCCAAGGCTGTTGTAGATGGAGTCCGAATGGAAATGCTGATGAAGTGCGCAGTCTCTTTCAAACGAGTGTGCAAAGAGAGGGGCAATGGCAGTATGTAACTCCTAGCCTTGCGAGTGCAGGATCTGCTGACCTCCTGGTCGAAGGCGTTTCTGGCGCTGCGGGTTTCAGAGGTGTCAATCCCTCGTCTGCCGGTCTTGGCCCGCGGGTAATGGTTTATTACTCTGCGATGGATGTGCTGTGTTGCCGATGGCGGTTTGCGATGCGCGCGTAAGGTGTTGAAAGAAAAGATGTGTTGAAGTTGGAGATGCAAGAGTACGAGGCCTCGTAATGGAGTAGCTAGGTACTGTTCTAAATTGAGTGCAGCATGCGCAGCAACGCCTCTTGAACGGCACCACCGGGCTGGTTCTGTCAGCCTTGGCTAACCCGCCACCACCACAAAGAAGTCTGGAAAAATGGCTGGCACTTGTGACGCGCTTGTTGACCAGCAATTGAGCGCCTCAAGAACACGGTGTTTCCTTGTAGCTCTTGTTGACGACATTCAGCGAAATGCGCGACGCAGCAGGTTTTGCGTGAGATTGTAGTGCTTGTGTGTGGTTGAACGAGCAACTGCTTCAGCACGCGCTAGAGCTTTGGCGCCGATCCTCCTCGTTTTGGATTTTCCGGAACGCCACTTGCCTTCTCCACACTCCACACTTGTCACCTGCCTCTCGAGTTGCGGAGACATCATCAGAACAACAACTAAATCCAGCAGGGCTGATATGGCCAAGATGTTGTTGAACACTACTTCAGGGCCTTAGGATTACCAGACAGAAGTAGCGGCGCAAATGACACAGCATGGTCACGCACATGAAAGAGCATTGTGACGACTTACTGGGTAGCTCAGTCCAAGCGGCAGAAAGGCGTCTACCGCAGTAAAGGACTACAGAAGAGCACAATTGATTTACGGGTTGTGCCATCCAGAACAGAAAAGCCATTGAACATGAGCAGATGTGGCGCTACTGGAAACCCAACATTTCAGAGGTATCTTGAAGCAATGGCCGTGACATCGTGGACGCCGCAAGAACAACTTCCTACTACTCGCGGTCTCAGAGATCTATCATATACGCCGACGCCAGCCTCGACAGATAGCCAGATCACTTCAGACCTCCAGCAATAATCACACTCTGCCCTGTGGTGAAGCCGGTACGAGCATAAAACGTGACAGCATTGGCCACCTCTTCTGGCTCGCACAATCTGTGCAGCGGTATGCTGTCGACGAGCCCAGGGAATTGATCACCAGATGGTAGCAGACCTAGTTGCGGTCAGCTTGCAGATCCCAGGTGGAGCGGATCTTCATAGGAGACATACCTGTGTTTCCAACCATGGCAGGTGCAACGTCATTGACAGTGATGTTCCAGGCCGCCAAATTTGTTGACAGATTCTTCATCATACCCATCTGCTCACGTGTTAGCAGGATCGTGCGTACAATGGAATATACTTCTATGCATACCAGGCCTCCCTTTGACGCAGCGTAATGGCAGCCCTGGTGGAAGTCAGTACATGCTTCGAACGTTTGATCAGCCGGAATATGCATACGTTCATGCCGCCTCCATATGCAGCTATTGACGACACGAAAATGATCCGACCCCATTTCTGCGCTTTCATGCCGTCGACAACGCCTTTTACAAGCAAGAACGGCGCCCTCAGGTTTACGTTTAGAGTAATCTCAAACTCGCTTAATGGAATTTCGGACACATCTTTGATCCTAAGAGTGAGTCGCAGAAGCGTCAGCAGGTGTCCAAAATTCAGCAATAGGATAGCAATGCACCTCTTGCCATAGCCTGCATTCGAAACGAGAATATCGACGGCTCGGCCGTGTTCTTTTTGCACCTCTTCGCACAGCTGAGTGGTCTCATCGGGTGACGACAAATCAGCCTTGTGCATGGTAATGCGTAAGCTCTTCTCATTGGTATCTGTGTTCCCGTTTGTGGTGGGCTGCAAGTCTTTCACCAGAGTTTCAAGAGAATCGCGGTTGGAAGAATATGTCAGGGCAAGGTCGCAGCCCAAAGCCGCAAACTGTCTTGCGCAAGCAGAACCGATACTGGATTCGATGTAAGCATCTACTGGACGAGTATGTCATGTTACTTACCCTCCCGATGCTCCAGTGATGAGAACCAGTCGGCCCTTGACGTCGTTGTCTGAGCTAGCCATTTTGAAAAGATGGACAGTCTGAAGTGAAGTCGTGTTGTCAATGCAAGGGGGAAGTTTAAGCGCAAATGTACTCCAATACAAACTATGTATAGTCTAGCAGAGTATTCGAGGCCAGGCCAACGCCTGCGAATGTCCGTCCGTATGGATCGGCAAGTAACGGCACGAGGGGCATTTCAATCCGGCCGCGAAAGCTCGGCAAAGTCTCCATGTCTTCCCCAGGCTTGAAAGCGGAGTGGATACAGCTGAGTACTCTCAACACACCCCCAAATTGTCAACACGGAAAAGCAGAATCATGGACGACACCGGCAGCAAAGATACTGCGAAGTCGCCCGTCAAAGATGAGCACGAAGACAAGAAAGAAAAACGCGTGTCGAGAGCATGTCTCAATTGTCGCGCCCGAAAGAGCGCGTGCCACTTGTAAGTGTGAGAGAAGAGACTTCACAACATCATCGCCATTCGCATCGAGACATGGGCAGCGTGCAAGGCAATATGTCCATCAGCACGTGGGCCGAAACTATCAATCCAAGATTCCTTACTTCGGCATGTCAGATATGCGATGATCATGGTTTCGGCCTGTTGCTACTCCCGCCTTGCGTCGGCGATTGACACCGGGTACTGACAGGTTTCACAGGCCTACTGTCGATGGCGTCGTGACCACGCCATGTGAAAGATGCAAGGCATCAAACCTGGAGTGCGTCATCGGCTCAAGCAATAGAGGCGGCCGTCGTGTGAGGAAGCGGACACTGGACCAAGCAGGGCTCACAGAGAATGCTAGCCAACCACCGAGAGAATCACCTGGTATCACGTTTGCAAGCGACGAGATCTCGCCAACAAATCACCGAACCGAGTGGAATTCACATGGCGTTGGCATTGACGTTAATCCGCCGACTCCGAGCATCATGCTGGATCCTGCACTTCAAGCGGCAGATGCAAACGCGCGTGAGGTAAGTCTATCCTGAAGCGAGCAGCATCGGATGCGATGTGCTCTTATAAACTCTGGCCAAGGTTCCACAGCAGGATGTGTAGAAGCTCTTCGTAGCTCTTGCAGTCATTCCTGTGAAAGGTCCTGAGACGGAGAGCTTCTAGCAGGTGCAGACATCGCACTGGTCGCATGTCTTACCTAAAGGCCAGAGCTTGATGACAGCACGGTAGACTAGACCCACATTACTGATTACGGTGCTTAGACATTACTCGGAAGCCGGGCTACTAGGGAATCGTCAACAGTATCCGGCATCGCTTTTAATGACCTCCAAAATCCAAGCGACGCTCTTGGCATTCTTGCACAGATCGCCAGCAATGGCGGCAATGGCGACATCAACTCTTCGTACGGAAACGCGCATCTCTTCATGACGCCGAGCAATTCACAGCTTGAATATGCTCTGGTTAGAGATGGCAAGCTCAATCTTTCCAAGATCATTCAACTCCTTCAACGCTACAAGCATTACTATCATCCATATTTCCCGCTTGTCCCTAGGGAGACCCTGGACGCAGTCAACTTGACCAAGACGGCAAGAGAAGAGCCTCACCTACTCACAGCGATTCTGGTTGTAGCTTCACGAGATCTGACGGATGAGCCTCACATATTCATTGCTTGCTCGGAGTACATGCGGTCTCTTGTCTCGGCCTTGGCTGCTGGTGGATCCGGCAACGTTGAAGCAGTGGAGGCGCTACTTGTCTTGGCCGAATGGACTCCCTACACATCACGGTCAGAAGCCGGGCACGTGGGCCGTGGAGAGGAAGACAGAGAAGCATGGATGCATGTCGGTATGGCGTTACGAATTGGCTACTTCCTCGGTCTCGACCGCTACAGCTTCCATGTTCGCGGTGATGAAATCAAGGATCCTCACTGGCAGCGCAAACGACTAGTCTGGACTGCTTGCTACATCAGTGACCGGCAGATTAGCATCCGTCTAGGACGTGCATTCTGGTCTCGTGGCCCTGGACCACTAACGACACTCTCCAAAGCCGATTTTCCAATGCTCTCTCCCAAAAGTCCAGGGGAAGAAGACTATGCGAGTATATTTCAGGCGACCCTCGAGCTCACTCTCCTGTTCTCTAATGTCCATGACGTGCTGTACTCCAACCCGGGAAACAGCATGCGGAGTCACCTAGCTGGTGGCTACATCAAATACATTGACGATTTTCGGAGTGCAATATACGGCTGGAAGAGTGTCTGGGGAACACTAACCTGTTCACCACACTTAAAAGCAACACTACTGATGTCATATGATTACCTCAGACTGTACACGAACGCATTTGCATTTCATGCCACAGTAAAACGAGCACTACCACAGATTCAACAGAATCAGGAAACCCGAAGATCAGCGCATCCTGCTCCCGGTCGAGTGTTCTACAACAACGTCGGCGCAGTGGGTGACGCACGATTCATATATGAAGGCCTCGACGCCGCAAAGAGTCTTTTGAGCATGGTCAATACTTTCGTGGATCCAGAGAAATCTCTAAGGTTCATGCCACTGCGATTCTATCTCTACTCCATCTATTCAGGCGTCTTCCTCTACAGAGCGCGATGCGTAGGCGTACTCGCTGCCGATGAAGAGCAATCCGTTCGAGCAATGGTCAAGGAGACAGTGAACCGTTTGGAGAGATCTGGCATTGGCATGCAGCATCCTGGTAATCGATATGCTCAGTTGTTGAAGCTGCTGTGGGATAAGGTTGAGAGGAAAGAGCGCAAAGGTCAGACTATCGTACACGTTACCAGCATTTCGATCTTTCGTACTGACGCAGAACAGGCAACTCCACGGCTACCTTGCAAAATCCATACCGCCCTGGAAGTGTCAGTGGCGGTCACGGCCCAACGCCTGCTTCCAACTCCTCGACCAGGACGCACGACTCTCCAGCTCATACTGAACTGATGGGCGACTTCTCTTGGACAGATCTGGACGCAATCGGCAATTTCGCAATCAATGGGAATGGAGGTGCTGCAATAAGCGACGCAGACTGGTGGTCTGGATTTCTCCCCGCGGACAGCAACAACTTCTTGTTCGATACGCTTAGCGGTATTGATGACTGGAACAATCTCGGCCTGCAGTAGGCATTGATGTATCATGCCACCCGGCCTCGTACGCCAGAGACAGCAGGGAACGTTGTACATCACTCTAATTAACATGCTGCTACAGCCTGCTCTGTCTGACATTCGCGACTAAATTGCATGTCATCGATCGGACTACTCAAATGGAATCGCGGAAGTGGTTCTCGATGTCGCAAGAGGTTTAATTCCGCAGCCAAAGTCCTGCATGTGAAGGGCGCCGACTGAGATGCCGCTAATCGGCGGCAAATGAAATGCCGCTAACCCACGGCACTTCTTTCTCGAGCTCCTTCTCTACACTTTCCATTTGTGTCGAGCTAGGTGACTTCCCCTCTTCAAACACCTCTCGCGAACACCTCAAAAATGACTGCCCAACGATCCATTCTACTTATCGGAAAAATCACTCATGCTCGCAAAGAGTGGCAGGCTCTTGGATCAATAGCCGAACTCAAGGTACCTTCCACGATTTCTACATTTCATATTCAGTTTACCAACTACCTTCTTACAGGAGTATGAAGATGGCACAAGGGAAGACTTTATCGCAAAGTGTAAATCGGGCGAGTTCGACGACGTTGTTGGCATCTACCGCTCCAACGACTCAACCAGCGTCACCGGACCATTCGACAAAGAGCTTGTATCAGTCCTACCGAAGAGCTTGAAGTACATCACGCACAATGGTGCCGGTTACGACAACATTAGTGTCCCCGCTGTGACAGAACGTGGCATTGAGGTCAGCAGCACGCCGATCGCCGTGGATGCAGCGACAGCAGATGGTACGTAGCAAGCTTCGATTGATTGATCTTGCCTAACACTCAGCAGTCGCGCTCTTCCTCCTTCTCGGAGCTCTTCGACGTGTCTCGATATCCTTCCTCGCCTGCAGAAGAAAGGAATGGAGAGGCAAGAACTTCGCTCTCGGTCACGACCCCAAGAACAAAGTCCTCGGAATTCTAGGAATGGGAGGTATTGGCCAAGCAGTTGCAGAAAGAGCAAAGGCATTCGGAATGAAGATTCAATATCACAACAGGAATCGATTACCGGCGGAGAAAGAGCAAGGTGCAAAATACGTCTCGTTCGACGAATTGATGCAGACCTCAGATGTGATAAGTCTCAATTTGGCCTTGAACCCTTCGACACGCCATATCATTGCCAAACCACAATTTGACATGATGAAAGATGGCGTCGTCATTGTCAACACCGCGAGAGGGCCGATTATCGACGAGGCGGCTTTGGTCGATGCACTCGATTCCGGGAAAGTCTTCTCTGCGGGTCTGGATGTGTTCGAGGAAGAGCCCAAGATTCATCCTGGCTTACTGGAGAATGAGAATGTCGTGCTGTTACCTCACATTGGAACTGCTACGTGGGAGACTCAGAAGGAGATGGAGATCTTGGTGCTGGATAACCTTAAGTCGGCGATAGAAGGCAATGGGTTGCTTACGCAAATTCCTGAGCAGAAGAAGTGAGGCGTGATGGTTTGGGACTTCGATGTCGGCATGATGAACGATACTACGACAGCTTCTTGATCGGATAAGTATGTTGCATAAATTAGAGTGAGTAGCTAAGCCAATTACAGATTCTGGTTTGTCACGACAAGTGATCATGCACAGATACCGATGCTTGCTAAAACACCATCTTGCTGGACCCTCCACGTGCTTTGGCATCGCAGCAAGGACGTTCGCCGGTAGGAGGTTCAGCAGATTCTTCTCAAGGTATTGCTGCGCCGATTGGGAGAGGTACTGTGCCAGAGGTTTCTTCTTCCACATGACTATCAGTAACACCTGCGATCTCCTCGCCTTGCTCCTCGGTGTCGTCACTTAGCTCTTCGCCATCGAAGTCTGCCTGAGCGAGTGTCGGAAAATCAGGATGGTTGACAATCTCTTCTACCTTTAAGGCTTCTGCATCGTCCCCAGCTGCCTTCTTGGTGGGTGCCTTGCTGCTACTGCCCTTTTTGGTGGGTGCATTGCTGGTACTGCCCTTCTTCGTGGGTGCCTTGCTGGTACTGCCCTTCTTCCTGGGTGCCTTGGTGACATTCGGGGCATCACTGTCGTCGACGCCGAAACCCTTCCCCAAAGTCTGTTGCTTTGGCTTGGGCTGTGGGGGCTGCTGTAAGTGTGATGTGCGCGGCTTTAACGATGGTGCCTTCGTGACAGTCGGTACATCGTGGTCATTGTTGCCGACCGAACGATCTGAGGCCCTTACAAGGCAGTGGGCTTCTTGAAGGAGATCATTTGGTTAGTTTTGTGACGGTGAGTTGACAGTGCTTCACCTGTACAACTTCGCCTCTCGATATAGAGGTAAGCGGAGTATGGTACGAAAAACGACACAGTTTGCTTGTAAGAACTTGGGTTCTTCGAGAGCTTAGAGGTGAGAAGAGGAGCGGCTCGAGCCTGGCGAACGTATTCCTCAATAAGCTACTCGAGAGCGTATTGCGGGAGACACTGCATAGTCTTGCTTTGCTGCTGCACATAGGCATAATTCTCGGCGATCATGTGCTGGATCGGCTCTTTGAAGCTCTGTATACCATTGATCGTTCACGCTCAAATGACTCCATTTCACATTCATACATAGCAAAGACGGTGTAGTCTACCAGTAGCGTACTGCACAAGGTGTAGTCGAAGCGCGAGCAAAATCTTTCAAGGGCATAGTGACCATAACCTCTTCACCTGGCCGTTCACATTCGATGCTCCCGAGTTGGCACCCGATAATGCCCATGATCGGCTATTCCGACTCTGAGCTACTCCATCCACTCGACCTCGGCCGATACTTCACCGTCGACGGAAAATTTCAATTTTCGGGTCCGTTTGATATTTCATCGGCAACTCAATTGTCGGCGTTTGTGAAGGAGCAGCTCGTGAGCTGGTCCAAGCGCTCCTCCATCTCCATACACTCCACCTCCACGTCAACCTCTCCACACATCGGCTGAACCGGGCCAGTAGCACGACTGCGGATCCCATCAAGTGACAGCGGCTTCTGCTGCTATCGTCCCATGGCGCGATATGGAGTATATGAAGTCTCTGTTTCTCTCGTCACGAAGAAGGAGGAAGGATAAACAGCGCGCTTCCGAGTATCAACCACTCCATTCGCCCACCATGGCATCCCCTCCCACGAAAGCCAACACAATATGGCAAGACATAATCCAATACCGTCGCGCCTACTTCCTCACAGCCGTCGCGTCTTTCGGCGGCATGCTTTTCGGCTGGGACACTGGACTCATCGGCGGCGTCCTCACCATGAAATCTTTCCAAGACTCTTTTGGTCTTGTCGAAGGCACGACCGAATACAGTAATCTTTCCGGAAACATTGTATCAGTTCTCCAAGCAGGCTGTTTCTTTGGCGCAATGTCAAGTTTCTATATCTCCGATACTTTTGGACGAAGATCTGCTCTGATTATCGCGGATGTGATTTTTATTATTGGGAGTATAATTCAGACTTGTGCTGGGCTGTCTAGTCATGGATTGGCAGAGCTGTATGTCGGTCGCGTGGTAGGGGGCTTTGGTACTACTTCCACTAATTATACCCCTCTACTGTCTGAGACACTGGCTGACTGTAACTTGTCGACGTATAGGTGTTGGGCTTATCAGTGCTGTGGTTCCCACGTATATCGGCGAGAACGCGAATAAGGAGATCCGAGGACGTTGTATCGGCTGCATGCAACTCTTCAACGTCACAGGAATCATGCTAAGCTACTTCGTCAACTACGGCGTCAACGAATCCATCTCCGAAACCAGCGCAACACAATGGCGCGTCCCTTTCGCCCTCCAAATGCTCCCCGGCGCCCTCCTCCTCGCAGGAATCGGTTTCCAAAACGGGAGCCCCCGCTGGCTAGTCGAAAAGAACAAAATCGAAAAAGCACGCAGAGCTCTTGCACAAGTCCGCGCCCTCCCACCCTCATCCCACCAAGTAGAACACGAACTCTCCGAAATCATCTCCGACTTCCAAGGCCACGAAAAACTCCCTCTCCTCTCCCAAATCCGCACAACCATCTCCTCCCCAAAAATCTTCTACACATTCTCCATGGCAATCCTCCTAATGGCATTCCAACAATGGACCGGAACAAACAGTATAAACTACTACTCGCCCCAAATCTTCAAGAGCGTAGGCCTCGAAGGCCGTTCCGCAGGACTCTTCGCAACAGGAATTTACGGAGTTGTAAAAGTCATCATCACCGCTCTAGGTCTCGCATTCACGACTGAACAAGTCGGAAGGAAATGGTGCCTCATTATAGGAGGTATGGGACAAGCTTTCAGTATGTTTTATATTGGAATCAATCAGGCCGTCAATCCCGTGGTGGCTGGTGCGAAGTTGAATGGGAATTCGACGTTTGCGATTATTTGCGTCTACCTCTTCGTCGTCTTCTATTCCTTTGGCTGGGGACCGATACCATTCGTGCTCAGCGCAGAATGTGCTCCGAATCATGTACGATCTTTCACGATGGCGGCTGCACTGATGACGCAGTGGCTATTCAATTTCGTGATTGCGAAGATTACTCCGATTATGTTGGAGGACATCACGTTTGGGACTTTCTTACTTTTTGGAGGAATGTGTTGTGTTATGGTCATTTACACAGTTTTCTGTGTACCGGAGACTTCAAATGTTCCTTTGGAAAAGATACATCTGTTGTTTGAGGGAAATATTATCAAGGGAGCGATTATGGATACGATTCCAAGACATCGACGAGCCAAGGTTCTGCAGCACAGAAATCAAGAAGAAGAGGAGGTGGTTGGGAAAGATGTAGATGCGGTGTCTCATGTCGAGGAACATGAGGATGATGCGACGAATAAAGGCACGACGATTTGGTATAATGGCGATCGGAGCCGGGTATAGATTCGATTTCTATAGAAGTTCATGAATGAGGATAGATCACGTCCTCCACGTTTGCGTAAAGCCATGTAGCTTGTCGATCAGCACAGGTCCCCACGCACCCATCTCCTTCTCAATCATTTGCGCAAAGAAGCGTACTGCTTCGTCTTCTCCCACATCAAGCTTGAATCGCTCCTCCACTTTGCGTACAGCTTGTTCGCCAGGGAATATAGCGAGGCCAGGGATACCAGCGTCCTGCATGAGCGCGAAGAGGTTGAGAATCAGGGAGCTTTGTCGTCTGAGCGTAGTATATGCAGTAAAGCAGTATTGACGGAACGTCTCGAACTGGCTCTCTGGATTATTCGGTGTGCCACCTGTCATGCCGTCTACCATTTCTCGTGACAGTTTCATGAGTGGCGCCATGGGTTTGGGATCTCTGCCAAGAATGTAGCCGAAATCGATGTGCAGGAAATGGCCATCTTCCGTGATCAGAAGGTTATCGAGATGTCGATCTCCTACGCCAAGCAAGTAGGTCACAACACAATATCCTGCGACAGACTTGACATAGTTGTCCATAGCATCTTTTCGAACGCCGAGGACTGAAGGAGCATCGGCCACTGGCGGATTGTGTGCTCGAAGAAATCCGAGGATAGAACCTTTGTATTGGGCGTTCTGGAGGATGGAAGAAACAGGCTGAGATGGTATGAACTGGACAGCACCGGCGGAGATCGACGTAGCCAAGACGCGGAAAGGAGTGAGCTTCAAGTCGAGGTTCTCTTTGCGAAGAAGTCGATCCATCAAGGCGATGATTTGAATGACTAGTTGGTCTTGTCGGAGATCGTCGCCAGTCTTGAAGATGAGGGGATACGTCTCACCAGTATCTGTCTTGAATTTGAGTAGTAGCGGCAGGAGTGTCGATTTAAACACGTTACAATCATCAGATATAATTCCAACCACGTTCACTTCTGGATCCAACGGCAATGGTAGGGGAGGGTCGAAGCTGAGAAGCTCATTCCTTGGATCCGCGAGCATCTTCTTCAACGAGTCGATCTTGCGAAGGCGGTCGCCTTTGGCGGTGCGTATATCTTTGCTGAGTTTACTGAGCACTGTGATGAACTCGCCTTGCCGTCGTAGAATCGTTCGTCGTACCTTACCCTCTGGAGTTGCTTCCAGCTCCTTCATGAAGTCAAATGTCACGCGTGCAAAGAGCTTCTTGTTCTTCGATGGCTGCACCTGATCATCGTCGACATTTAGCTCCACCATGAGATACCAGTGCAGGAAGTTTCCGAGCTTCAAATTAGCTGCGGAACGTGCGATGAGGAAGGAAGCCAGCGATGAGTCTGCATCTTCGTCTTCTGACGCCCGCTGATTCTCGTACTTCAAAGCTTGTACGAGTTGTAGAAGGTAAAGCAACAGCTCCTCATCGTCCGCTTTCCGGAGTCTGTCCACAGCGTATGCACGAACCGTCGGGTGGCGAATGCCGGGTCCCAAGAGCTCCAGGGCATCGTCGATATCAATGTCCACCCACTTAGGGAGGAGCGCAATAGCCTGTCGACTTTCTGCCGGTTCTGTCCAGTTGACAGACTTAACCAATTTGGTCAGAGCGCGCTTGTCACGCGTGAGATGATGCCGGAAACGCCAAATTTCGTCCTTTTCCTTATCGCTAAGCTCCACTGTAGGTCCGTACAGCATTACGCGGTTCAAAAAGTCTCGCATCTTCGGGTTCGGCTTCAGATCTCTGTCCATAGCGTTTCGCTGGCCACGGATGAGTCGTCGGTGCTTCTGCTCGGCGGGATTGTCAGCATATCCAATCTCGGGATCGTAGATGCCCACTAATCGGCCGGCGCCATCGGTATCGCTGAGCCCTTCAGAATGAATGCCTGGGCCAAGTTGCACTTCCGGAGGTGGCTTAAAGTTGACGCCATTCGAGGTCTGCGACTCTGGCGTCTTAATGGACGAGATGGGTGGAGGTGGATACTCGTGGTCTGTGAAGACGATAGCATGATCGAAGCGAGGGAATTCAATGTAGAGGAAGAAAGTGCCGTCGACGTGGTCGGGATCGCCCTCGGCACATTGCGGCTCACTACCGTCACCGTTTGGCTCACCATGAGCGTTTCCGTTCGTTTGATGCTTAGGTCTGGACGACTCCCTGATTTGCTGTCGTTCCAGTTTCTCGACTTGCCGAAAGACCATCTGATCCAACCATCGATTTTCAGGAATCTCGCCCATCTCATGCTTCTTCATAAGAGCCACGAGACGTTCAAGCTCGGCATCGCGGCGGCTTTGCTTTTCGTCCACAAATACAGGCTCCTCTTGCTGACCTCTTCTGCCTCGCTTTCTGGGCTCTTGCCATGGCGTTGTAGTGTCAGAGAAGCCGTCTGCTGCCTTGTGACGCCACACCCTACATTTCTGCCT
The DNA here is from genome assembly GCA_012978405.1 of Pseudocercospora macadamiae. Classification (NCBI taxonomy): domain Eukaryota; kingdom Fungi; phylum Ascomycota; class Dothideomycetes; order Mycosphaerellales; family Mycosphaerellaceae; genus Pseudocercospora; species Pseudocercospora macadamiae. Next base: position 179,900 of record WRNY01000026.1, read on the forward strand.
TCCTGTCCTCAAGGTTGAATCTTGGTCAAACAGCGAGATAGTGGTGCCTCCAAAGGGAATGTGGTGGCTTCGATCACTAGCGTTGGGGTTGATGGGCGACACATCCCACAGAGTGATGGCAAGCTGGGTATTTACTGGAAGTGTGCTGTATTTGACGGGCAACGACAGCCACTGGTTCCACACGCGACCAGTCTTGAAATGTTTGTATGCCGTTTGCGTGTGAACAGTCAACGGCTTGGAGTCGGAGAAGGGCTGGATGGTGACATAGAGCTCGGAGTGGGTGCTGAGGTTGCTGCCTCGGTGTCGCAGGTCGGGCCGCTTGAGGAGTGTGGAATATGGCAGTGGCTTTTCGTAGCCTTCAAGTCGGTTCCTGCTGCTTCTTAGCATTCATCTACACTATCATATGCTTTCAGGTTCACCCACACCTTCACGCCGACTGGAAGGTGCAGCTCAGAGGAGCTGGCGAATGTGAAGGGCTCCATCGGTAACGTCGTGTCATCGTCTGTCTATTGCTACTGTAGATTCAGGCGATGATGTTCAGCAGACTGACGAGAAGCAAACATCTGGATCTGACTAGATGTCTCGGATGTTGATGTACTGAACTCCACGTGATGTGATGGTGAACGGAGCTTGGGCCGTGTCGTGTCGCGCAGAGACGTGCAAGGAAGTGACGTTGGCGCGTCTCCAAACTTTACTGAGCCTCGAGTCCCACAACTCAATCGCGACACCTTCACTCGTGCAACAACATCACGACCGAAAACTTCAACTACATACATCGATAGAAGGCCGCCGTTCGCATACACGCTGTGAACAAGGATCTTCACTTGCGCCAGGCGGATCACGTCTGAGGCCGACCTCAGGCTGAGACAATTGCGGCGCGACACCAACGAGCGGCTATACAACGACGCAGCTACCCGCCCGATATTCCGTAGAGGACAAGTAATCGTAATAATATGAGCCATGGCGCGTCTTAACACCAGACCCTCCACCGTCGCAGGCTCGCCAGCTACCACCGAAGCATCTGCATCCGCATCCGACCAAGAGAATCGCGACCCGATGCCGCGACGCGATAAGGGTAAAGGACGCATGACTGATTCTTCGCGAGCGAGCCTACCAACGCCCACATCCGACACCACCGATCAGTCGCGGGGGCAGAAACGAAAACGCGTGACATTAGCGACGCAAGAGCAGGATCTGGAGGAGGGCGATGACCCGGAAGACGCGAAATTCAAGAAATACTACGATCCGAACCAAAATGCAGAGACACGCAGGCAGATCAAGCGAAAATCGCGAGCTCTGCAGCGCGAATTCAATGGTATGTGTCGCGACTCAGCATGCATGAGCATATTTTGACAAAGTGGTGTAGAGAACCGAGATGATTATCTCAAAAGTCATGGTAAAGAGCTCGAAGAGACGCTCAATCGCGCAAATCAGAATTTCAAGAATATCAAGCAGACTGGCGATGCCATGTTGGATTCGAGACTGCTTGTCGACGTGTCAGGCCTGGCCATGAAAAAGGCTCAGAGTATGGTACTTGGCGACAACAGTACAGGCGTTGACGTGGACGAATTCATCACCAAATGCCTTCACTTCCTGCGCCATGGGGCCCCCAACAATGACGAACCTGCACCTACCCAGACGCAAAGAAGGCGATCCAGGCGAGACGAAGACGACGAAGATAACGATGATCCGCTAGATTGGGAGGTATTTGGACGACACGCCTGCTATCCGTACAACTCGCGACCACCTTGTCCCACCTTTCTGCTCGGCCCGCTATCGGTGGAGAAGAAAGTACGCGTGCAGACGCAACGACGGGCTCGACAAACTCAGGACAAAAATGCGAAAGAGTCCAGACCGGAAACCTTGGACAAGGACGATCTCTCCGCTCCCGACCAAAATGCTCTGACCCAGCACTGCAACAAGATTCTGCAATTGTTGTGGAAAGTCAACAAGCGAGCAAAGAAAGCTGTCGAGCGCATCCAAGCTGAGGAAGGAGAAATAGATGAAGAAAGAGGACAAGAAATTTGCCGGGAGTATCGGGTTACATCGACACTTTCCCCCTCTCTTTTCGATTTTGCAATAAACCCGCATAGTTTCGGGCAAACAGTCGAGAACCTTTTCTATGTCTCTTTCCTGATCAAGGAGGGGACGGCAGGTATAGAGAAGGACACGCATGGTTTGGCATCGCTCGGTGAGTGCGGCGTGCTATCAACCTTCAGTACCGACTTGCTAATGCTTCGTAGTGCCAACCGAAGAACACGGAATTGACGAGCAACGAAAGATGGGCGTCGTGAGGAATCAATCAGTCTTCTCGATAGACTACGCCACCTGGCAGACGTTGATCCAGGCGTTCGACATCACCGAACCGATGATACCACACAGGAATGACGAGCAACCCACTCAGGTCAGCAGTAGAGGCTGGTACGCCTGATCCGGATACAAGATACCCATGAGGAGGAAGACTACATTTCTTGCTTTACGCTTCTCGTACCAGCGCACTTTAGCGAGCATGGCGCTGGTGGACAGATCTTACAAGATGACTGTATATGTTCTCAAACTTGACGGCTCTAGTACCTTCCAGGCCTTACTGAAACTTTTCGTATTCTTCAAGCTTCCCTAGATAAGTGATTGATTGTTCCACCAGATGTGCTGACACTATGTTTAGGTGAATAGCATCTTTCTACAACCTCGATCGAACTCGATTGCTACAACATCTATCAGCCGGAAATCTCTACATCTATACCGACTCTCTCCTCAATCCTACCTCTCCTGCTGCAATGCCCCCTCGATCCTCACATTCACCGCATTCGTAAGCGCATAAACCGCCATCAGCGCTGGTACTTTCATCCCCAACTCCTTGGCCTTCTTCATCGGAAACCCGACTATCACATCCAACTCCAACGGTCTCCCTTCTTTCGCATCTACATACATACTACTATAAATATGCGGCATTCCCAAAACTCGGTTAATGAGTTCATCAACCACGACTTCAGTATCCCTTAGAGGTACATCTAGCCGTTTCGCTACGGAAATCACATCAGACATTAGATCCCGAGTAAAGGACATTGCTTCCGGGGATGTCGAAAGCCAGGTTTGAACTGGTAAACCGGTGAGAGTCGTGAGGGGATTCCAGGCGCAGTTCCAGATCACTTTTTCCCAGCGTTGGAGTTGGATGTTGGGGTGGATTGAGAAGGAAGTTTTGCCTCCTTCTAATAGGTCTGTGAAGATTTTCTGGCGGTTTTGTTCTTGGGCTGGATCAAGAGTTGGATTTGGGAATAAGCCTAGTTCGAGACGTTCGTTTGTTGAGTGCGAAATTATCCCTGAGGTGTGTTGGGTTGCTCCTGTCCAGCAGACGCAGGAGATTATCGTGTTGTCAGGGAATGTTGTACGGAATGGTTCTTCGTTTCCGACTCCGTTTTGGATTAGGACGAAGGTTGTGTTGGGAGAGGTGACGGATTTGAAGAGGGGTGGGAAGGTGGCGGGTTTTATGGCTTTGTGGGCGCAGACTATGTAGTCGAATTTGAAGTCTGCGTCGGAGGGAGATTTGAAGACTATATTTTTTAATGTTAGGAGGTGTGTAGGAGAGAAGAGGAGGGATGTGCCAACCATGGGCTATGTTGACTTTATGTTTTCCGTGATTGTCGCTTTCGATGATCAGGCCATCTCGCTTGACGGCTTCGCAATTGGATCTTGCTACGACGGATAATGAGACGTTGGCGTTCTTGCCGAGTATGAAGGCGTAGAAGCCGCCGATTCTGGATTCGGAATCTGTCAGAGGAAGTTGTGGCAGGTCTTCGGGATGATCGACTTACGCTCCCAGGCCGAATAGTAGGACATTGATCTTCTTATCGCTGGTAGCCATGGTGGGATATTCAGAGAGTCAAGTGCTTGAGCGTAGTAGTTTCCGTCTCTTTCTTGACTTGTCACGCCCTAAGCATTACCAAGTCTGGTGGATGTGGTTGAGATGGTCTATACGACTTAGTCACCTTAAGAAACTCTCACGTGCTTTGCAGATGGAGTAGCATTGTCCATGTCTCTCGAGCCTGCCCTTCAGTTGCCGATAGTGGATGGTGGAGACGATGAGGTGGAGTTGTGCAAGAGCGACCCCCAACCTCGGCCCCCAAACCTTCTCACCTCGTTACCTCTTTTCCCGCCAAGCGAAGTCATGCTTCTCATCCGCCCATAGCCCATCGGAAAAATAGAGACATGGGTATCTCGTGGCAATCCAATCCGCTTCTTGCTGATTGTCTTTGCTACTTCGATGATGATTCTCTCCTAACAATTCCGGTACTTCTACCTCTCATATCATGGCCTCAGTACATGGCTCAGAGCTCGCAAAAAACAACACAAAACAATCTTGCTGGATAGCAATCGACGGGACAGTATGGGATGTAACATCATTCCTCGACCAACATCCCGGCGGAGCCAGCCTCATCCTGAAACTCGCAGGCCAAGATGCTACTGAAGCATATTCCACATTCCATGATCTGGACCTAGTAGAAAAGACCTTAGATCCCAAAGCTCGGCGAGGAAATATAGACACCAGTACGATTCCTCAAAAGACTCAGCAAGAACAAAAACAACCTCAAAATCGTATCATTTCAAAACGCCCACCTCTCAGCTCCATGCTCAACCTCTCCGACTTCCAAAAACTAGCAGAGAAACACATGACCCCTCTAGCCTGGGCCTACGTCTCCTCAGGCGCCGACAACGAAATCTCCCTCCAAGAAAACGCATTAGTATACTCCCGAATTTTCCTCCGAGGCAGAATCCTCCGCCCCATAACCAATCCAGATCTCACAACAAAAATCCTCGGCTACACCTCTTCCCTTCCAATCTACACATCTCCCGTAGGTCTAGGAAAACTCGTACACCCAGACGGAGAATGCTGTATCGCACGAGCCGACGGAGCAGAAGGGATTATTCAAGTCGTGAATACAGTAAGTAGTATGAAGATTGAAGATATAATGGCTGCGAGAGTTAGTGAGGATCAAACTGTATTTTGGCAATTGTATTTGGATCGGGATTTGAAGAAGAGTGAGGCGTTTGTGAAGAGGGTGAAGAGGTGTGGTGTTAAGGCGATTTGGTTGACGGTGGATTCGCCTGTGACTGGGAATCGGGAGAGGGATGAGAGGATGAAGGTGGAAGAAGAGGAGGATTTGGAAGAGGTGGTGAATGGGACGAAAAGTGGTGGTGGTGGAGTTGCGGCGAGTAATAATAGTTTTATTAATGGGGATGTTGATTGGGGGATTGTGGGGTGGTTGAGGTCGATTACGAAGTTACCGATTGTTGTTAAGGGGATTGGATGTGTGGAGGACGCGGTCGCTGCGTTTGAGTGTGGTGTGGATGGGATTGTGTTGAGTAAGAATTACGAACAATTTTGTTCTAACGTTAGATCAATTGCTGATGCTTCTTCCCAGGTAACCACGGTGGTAGATCCCAAGACACCTCACAGCCACCTCTGCTCACCTTACTCGAAATCAGAACATACGCTCCGCACATCATGGGCAAGCGGATGCAGATCTTCGTCGATGGAGGAGTTCGACGAGGGACTGACATCCTCAAAGCGTTATGTCTCGGTGCGAACGCAGTCGGAATCGGGAGACCAGTCCTCTTCAGTATGTCGGCAGGATACGGACACTATGGTATTCGAAGAGTGATCCAGATTCTAAGGAAGGAATTGCAAACGAATATGTCTTTTCTTGGAGCTAGGAAGATAGCGGATTTGACACCAGCTATGTTGAATACCAGGCCGTTGGAGAGTATGTTGATTTCGAAGGCGAATCTTTGATAGAGATAGAGATGAGGTATCCTTTAGAAGCCGATTCGGCATGATGATTGAGATGTCATGCATCTCTTGAATGTGATGTTCTTGTCCACGGACGATGTAATGATTCGTCCGCTTTGCCCGCGGACTACTCAAAACACATTGATAAGCCAAACCACCACTCCGTATCCTCTTCTTGTTCTTCTCCTGTACAGAGCTCTTAGTGATATGAGTCGCATTTACGAATGACTGATTAACTCCGGCATTGAAATCCAAAGCTACGCTTTGTTATCATGCTTGATCAAAAACAATATAGCGGGAATGCACGTCGTAGCGGTCGACGAACCCATGAGGGATTACCAATTGGGTTCGAGTTATCTGGCCTCATTTCAGGCACAGGATGCGACAATGCTGATAGGGTTGGTTGAATTATCAGCCTCGGGCTTCCACCGAGAGTCTTTGAGATCCTGCTGGTGATATTCCGCTCACATTATGCACACAAAAGCTTGTACAGCTAGCGATATATAAAGCGCGTGCTTGATCCAACTTGTCTTTGAAGCAACCGAATTCATTATGTCGAAACGTTACCCATCAATGAAGAATGTCTCGCCAGATCCTCTTGGAGAAACCATACACTTTCCATTCTCGAAGCGAACAGCACCCAATCGATTCCTGAAGACTGCTCTGAGTGAGAACCTTTCATCCTGGGATCCCGAGAACCGTAAACGATGCGGCGTACCGGGACAAGATCTGATCCGCTTATATCAAGTGTGGGCCGAAGGCGGAAGTGGTCTTATTCTTACCGGTAACGTGATGGTGGTCGAAGATCACCTCGAGAATAAGCGCAACATGATGATACCGCCTGGTGCACCCATCCCAGGATCGAATGCGGACTATGGAAACTTGGATAAGCGGATCGAGGAAGAGCGCTTCGCTGCATTACAAAACATTGCGGCTGCTGGAAAGTCGAAAGGAGGTCTGATGGTGGCTCAAATCAGTCATCCAGGCCGTCAAACGGGCAAAGACATTAATTCAAACCCAGTTTCGGCGAGTGATGTTCAGCTTGTCAAGTCAGTCTCTGCGTCGTCGCAAAGGCCATATGTTGACCTGATAGCAGGCACGAGCATCCACTTCTCGAATTTGCCAAACCACATCCTGCGTCTCAGGATGAGATCGACTACATCGTTCGAGCGTTCGTTCATACGGCCCTTTACCTTGAAGCTGCTGGATTTGATGGGGTTCAGCTTCATGGAGCCCACGGGTATTTGCTCGCGCAATTCCTATCCTCTACCACCAATAAGCGCACAGATCAGTATGGTGGTGATTTGGAAAGCCGCACCCGCATCATCAAGGAAATTGCAAGAGGTACGTCGTGGTACTGTCTCTTGTTGACACAGCCCAAATTAAGCATCTTCCAGGCATTCGCGAGCAGTGTCGGTCCGACTTCATACTTGGTATCAAGCTGAACAGCGTGGAATTCCAGGAAAGCGGGCTCCAGGCCGAGGAAGCCAAAGTGATCTGCCAGATCCTGGAGCGCGAACAATTTGACTTCATCGAGCTGAGCGGAGGCAGCTATCAAGAGTTTGCGTGGAAGCACAAACGTGAATCCACCAAAGCTCGGGAGTCATATTTCATGGAGTGGGCCGACCTGATCGCGCCTCAACTGTCGAAAACGAAAAGCTATGTCACTGGTGGCTTCAAGACCGTCCCAGCTATGATTAATGCTCTGAAGACGATTGATGGAATTGGGCTTGGTCGACCAATTTGCCAGGAGCCTGCCTTGCCGAATGATATGGTAAGCGGCAAGATCACAGGCTGTATCCAGGGCATCGTTCCTGATGATCAGTACTTCCTAACAGCAACGATAGCTGGTGCCCACATCTTGCAGTTGGCCGAAGGGCAGTTGCCTTTCGACGCAAGTCAACAGAAGGAACTTGACAAGTTCATGGCAGCCCTTGACGCGTTCTTAGAAGAACTGAAGTCAGGCAAGGTTCTGAGTTGGCCACGGATGATATAGATCAATTTTTCTGAGAATAGGTTGCTTCGAGGATGAAATGCCCATAGCTGGAGCAGAATGCAAATATTTTCTATTCTAGCAGTGTCAGATCAACACTCCCGCGCAGGTTAGCATCTCCGCGTCCAGGATCATTCTGTAAGAACGTGCGTAAGTTCGTTGACTCCGGTGCAGCTCGTATTCAATAGCACCAGGTTCAGAATGTGGATAGACCAGAGCACTTCGGCATTTTTCTGATACACTGCCAAGTCCTTGCAGACCAGATGTTCAGGCCTGTAGCGTTTGGAGAACTCGTGTCGTTGCCTGAGACTTTCCAATGACTGTCAACACTGCCCCGGTTACGATGGCTTGAGAACTTTTTGGTGAGACAGTCGCCGAGAGTAGTCGTGTTCTTCATGCTGACCCTCGTCAATGCTTGCCCCGATAAAGCCACTGAAGGCGTTCAGAAGGACTGGTGCCTGGAGGTTGCCTGTAGATGAAAGTCACTCGCTTGAAGTAGAGAGCTGGCGGCGGGCATTCAGCGAGTGAAGTGCTGGCATTGTGAAGTGCTGGCATTGTGATGGCGGCCCTGCAGTAGCTATGCACTGCCACGCAATGCATGCAAGCTTGTGTGGTGCGAATCCTTTGAGGCTGTGCCAGGAACGTTTCGTTTCAGAATCGTGGGTTTAGGAAGAAGGTGCTGACTGACGGACCCGTTCCGGCTCGCGTGCGACGTGAATTCACATGAACGTCATGGCGCATGCAATTTTCTGGAAGACTTTCCGATATCATAGTGAACGACGAACGATAAAGAGAGGAGGGAAAGGGAGAGAAGACAAGGCCGCGGAGAGGTCCGGACCGGCCGACGGCGATCCGGACAGCCCACTTGATCAGCCCAGCCTAGCCGGCACTGGCGCATTTTAGCTGTTTCTTTAACTGTAGTTTTCTCTATCTATACTGTACCTATTGACATGCTTAATAGCGCAAATTCATTATAGTGTCGCATACTATTATACGCTTTAATATTATTATAATTAGTATAGTAGTTATATTTTAGCTTTTAATATTATAAATCCTTAATATATTAGCTAACTAAGCTTAACTACTATTTCTATACTAACCTCTCTATAGTAACTCTTTTTTCTTTATTATACTATAACTACTATATACTATTTTCTAATTACTCTAACTCTTTTTCTAATTACTTTTATAAATAATAAAGCTTTTTTCTATAAGATATTATATTACTATATTACTCTAGAAGGCGTAAATCTATAGTAGAAGTATAGCTAGCGCCTATACTATACTCTTAATAACTCTATAGCTATATAGCTTCTTAAAGCTATCTTTACTTTTCTATATAAATACTTACTACTTTTATATAATAGTAAGGTATTTAATATAAGAAATAAAGGTAAGAAACGTATATAGGACTAGAATTTTGCTAATAGATACTACGCTAGTTATTATAGTTTAAAAGATAGTAGAAAGCTAAAATTATAGTATACTTATAGCGCTAAGATTACTATAAATAAGTATAGATTAATATATAAAGATCGATACTATATTAATAAAGAAAGCTATTATTTAGGCTATCTAAATATAGTAGATATAGTAATAGGTTATATTTATATAATTAATATTATATTTAAAAGGACTCTTAACTCTACTATAAAGATATAGTAAATTACTATAACTTATAGAAGTTATATATATCTTAGAATATATAACCTCTTCCTTTATCTATACTATAAATAGCGTATACCTAGCTTTAATAAGATAATAGATAAGACTTATTTACTAGCTTTTACTAGACTTCTAATCTATAAAATATAGTATATTCTAGAAGCTAAGAATATATAGCCTATTAATATATAGTAATACTATAATATAAAAAGAGATATTTAGAAGAAAATAGATATTAGCTTAAGATATATAGATAGCGTCTAGGACAACTATAATAGTATTATATAGGCTCTAGAGTCTTATAACTTTATTATTAAAGTATAATATTATTATTAACTCTACTCTATTAGTAAGAAATATATAGAAGTAGAGCTTTTATAAATTATATTCTATTATCTAGACTAAAGGCTATAAGCTTATTACTTTACTAGTAGCTTTATTATTAAGATCGATATAACGTTTAATACTTAGCGTAACTAGCTACTATTAATTATAGTTACTATAATTATAAATATAGAAAAGATCTTTCTAGTATTAATATATTTTTATAAAGAAAAAGATTTACTTAGTTTTTTTAAATACTAGAAGTTTATTAATAATTATATATTAAACTATAGTCTAGCTAACTCTAGAGCTTATTAATCTATTACTATAAAGATTAGTAATTATATAAAGGCCTTCCTTACTAGTATATAGTATAGAAAAGAAGAAGAAAGTATAGCTATAAAGGAGATAACTTAGCTTTATATATTCTATATAGCTAAGGCGTTTAAGTTATATCTATTAGCTATAAAGAGCTATAGTAAAGCCGAGTAAGAAGAGATATATTATTACTTAATCTAGTAGTAGATTAAGTCGCCTATAATAGAAGCCTTTACTAATAATTATACCTAATTAATAGATAGCTTTAAGCTAGCTAAATAGACCTACTTCTAGTAGTAATAGATTAGCGATAATAAAGAATACTTATTTATAGAGTATTATATTATATAGTATCTAAACCTTAGTATAGTAGCTATATAATATAGTAAGAAATATTATTACTTTATTAAATACCTTTTAAGCGTATACTTATTAATTAAAAAGACTATCTATCGAATATATATAGATAGTAAACGTTACTTTAATTAGCTAAAAGTTCTTAAAAGCTATAGCTATTAGAAGAAGCTAGTTAGCCTTAATAATATTATATTTAGCTTTATAGCTTTCTAGGTATCTTACTTTATACTTATTTATATAAATAATAAGTAGTAGAAGCTACTATATTATAGATAATAGCTACTAGATAAATAGCTACTTAATAATAATAAAGTATAGTTAGAATAGCTACTTCTACGCTCGATTAATTAGCTACTAATAATTAATATAATCTATAATATAGCTATATCTAATCTACTTTATTACTTCTATAACTATAAGTTACTAAAGTAATATAGTATCCTCTATTATTACTATATAGCTAGAGCCTATATTAATAGTATAGCTCTACTCTTATTATTAATCTATAGATACTAGCTAAATAACTCTATACTAGAAGATTATTACTTCTTTAAGTTTAGCTATATTATAGATATACTAGACGACTCTAGTAGTATAGATAGCTACTAGTAATATATAGATAATAGCTATAATACTATAGATACTATAACTATTATAGAAGATAGATATTATAACTTACTTAATATTATAAAATACGCGTAGTATATATAGCTTTAATAGATATAGTTTAAGGTACTTAAACTATATATAAATAATAGTAGTTATAAATAATTATCTATAACTATTCTTTTAAAGCTAATTTCTACTTAGTTTAATCTTTCTTATAAAGTAAGTAAAAATATAGTAAATAAAGTAGTAGAATAAGTAGTTTCTACTTTTAAAAAAGTTAGCTAGAATAAGCTACTATAGTATTATAAACTCTCTAAGAGATTTAAGATAGCTAAGCTACTATAATCTAGTTAATAACGTAGTTAATAACTTAGTCGATAACGTAGTTAATAATAGCTTCTACTACGCTATTATAACTATCCTCTAACTAAAGTAATTAAGTTAATTACCTATTACTAAATAGTAAGAAGAAAGAAGTCGCTAGACTTATAAAGAATTAGTATACTTATAAAAAATATTAAGTAAAAAAGTTAAAAAATAAAAATTAAAAAGCTATAGTTAATATTAATAATATAGTCCTAATATTTAAATAGGCTTCTACTATAGTAGCTATAGTATTATAACTATTAATTATTAATAATAATAGTAATAGTAGCGCTCTAGCTATAAGTCTAGTATATACTAATAATAATAGTAATACTATTAATATAAAAGAAGAAGCCTTCTAATTATAGCAAAAGTATAGACGCTTTATAAAGAGATAATAGCTTAAATAATAGTATTAGAACTAACTTTCTATACTCCTAGTATTAATAATATCTACTAGATCTACTAAAGTCTCTATACTATAGGTTAGACTCTTACTATTTAAACTAATTACCTTAGTAATTAAGCCTATTATATCTTTAGCTATCTAGAAAGTAGAGAAACCTATAGAGATAGTAGATAATAAATATAGTAGATTTAATAATTAAATATTCGATAACTTTATAGATATAGGTCTACTAGTAGATCTACTAGTAGAAGAGGCTATAGATAGGTCTTCTATATAGGTAATAGATATAGAAGAATATATAGAAGAGGCTATAGAAAAGGAAGAACTATAGCTAGAATATAGTAAATATAAGAAGAAGAAAAAGTATTTATATAGAGATTTAAAAGCGTAGAGAATAAAGTAATATAGTAGCGTAAAAGCTAGCTTCTAGATTAATAGTACTATACTACTATCTTCTATCTAATATTATCTATCTTTTAGTATATTATAAAGTATATTAATATAAGTTATTATAGCTATTAAATATATTTCTACGTACTATAGTTATTAAGATATAGCGACGACAAAGTTGTGTTAGCGTTATATAGTAATGCCAGCTAGCGCTAAGACCCCGACTTCGCAGTAGGCTAGGCTGATTAAGTGGGCTGTCCAGATCGCCTTCGCGGACCGGCTACAAGGTTGTGCGGAGTCGGATAGCGAAATCGGATGGAGAAATGCTTGCGAGTGAGTGAACATGTTCATGATGAGCACATGCCAAATGTTTTCCCGGACCAAGAGCATTTGCTGGCTGGAGCAGGAGCATGAAACGAAGAGCCACGACTCGCCTGCCTGAGGTATAGGAACTTAGTGGCTTGATAGCGAAGAGACCGCATACATTACCTACCCATGACAGCCGCTTGAACCTTTTGATGCTATTTTTACTTATTACGATCAGGCGGGATGACGACTTCGCTTCTTGTCTTCACCTGTGTGTACCAGTATTCGTCCAATTGCTCATCTGTATCTTGCATAGGGCAACGTCAGACACATCCTACACTACTGTGCATATGGTCTCGACTCTTGGTAGATGTGCAGCGTTCCCGTCCAGACGGTGCGAATGTGAAATGCAATGTAAATGCAGCGTGTCAGAAGGTCACGTTTCCGTGCCTCAATTCGCCCGCTTGTGCCTGCCGACCAGAAGTGGGCTGTGATCCTGGATTCTGCCATCGACAACAGCCTTTCAGACCCGCCACGCTGCGCCGCCTTTCCAAGCAACACACCCGCGGACGGACACTGGTCGCCAATCTGCCTGCTGCGTCAGAGCTTCTAGGGCGATTTCTTTGTGCGCATTTGCAAGTGTGCAGTGAGCGAGACACATCCCAGCCCGCTCAGATTAGGCGCGATCCTTCAGCTCGACGCCGCCAGCGCTTGGGCCGCGAGCGAAGTCTTGTGCGAGTGTGCGGGTGCTCTGCGCTTCTCACAAGTCAAGACGTCGCGCGCATTCTCCAGGGCCACAGATCGCGCGCACAGCTGTGCTATTCCTAGCAGAGCAACACACCTCATCGCTGCAGGCACCCAGAGCTCACGCTCACCTGTTCTCTCCTGCTCTGCCCAGGAACAGGGCAACCATGGACTCCATCAATCGTGGCCGCTCGCCCTCGGCGGGTCAGCAGCCTAGTCATATAAGACACTCAGCATCCGCTTCGCCTCACCCGCCTACTTTGGCCTCTTCCTTTGGAGCTGAGGATACTACCAGCGCCCCACATACTGCCAACAGCACCGCCAACAACACCTTCGCGACGGGGCTCAACTCCTCAGGCCAGTTCACCGACCCCAGCTTCACCACAGACTACTCTCAGCAGGCGCAGTCCTTTGGATCAGCCTATCCAGACTTCCAGCAGCAGCAACAGCAGGGCAACAGCAACAACTTCTTCCAGTCTCAAACTAACGCCGAGTCATTTCCTACCTTCGATATCAACCAGAACAACTTCGACCAGAACAACGGCTTCGACCCAAGCCTGCTCGGCGATATCAATCCTGCTTCGTTAGACCTCCTCCCCGCCGACACGGACCTGAGCAACAACCAGACGCTAGATCCCATGGCGGCCATGGCGCAGTCGCACTCGCCCACCCCTCCGCATCTCGTTGCAGACCAGAGGCGCATGTCAGGCAGTCCGAGCCCACATGCTTCGCCAAGATTCGCACAAGCCAACTACCAGATGAACAGGCCACGAAACGTGTCAGAGTCGCTTGATCCGTCAAGTGCCATGTTTCCGCAAGGAGCAAACGAATGGATGGGCATGAATGCGTACCGATCGCATAAGCGGACACCTTCAGACAATCATTCGGATATATCATCAAATCATGCGTCGCCATACATGGGCAATCTGGACAGCTTTGACGCACATTCGTCGCCTATGCTGAATGCTTCAAACGACCCTACCTACAATAATGATCTCGGATTACAGGCATTCTCGCTCAGTGAGCAGCAGGCGCAGCAGTTCTCCCACAGCCCTGGTCACAGTCCCGGACACTCGCCTCATCTTATGCCGCAGCAACCAATGCTACCACAATTCACGTCGCAGGACAGCTTTGGCCTAGGCACGAACATGAATGGTGTTCTCACGCAAGGCCAGAATGGTATCGACATGTTCCCTGGTACCGGCATGGAAGCTTTCCCGCAGCTCAACAACGATAGCTCCAGCCCCGGTGGCCGAGCAGATCACATGAGCCCGCCCGAGATCAACATTGATTTCGCGCCACCTTCGAGACAGCCAACTACTGACTTCAAGCAAGAGAAGTCAGAAGATGCGCTGTCTCCACCGGCGCGGAGTAAGTTACTTCCAGTGGCAAGAAGATCACGTGAGCTGACTCAAGTCATAGTGCAACGCAACCGATCCAAGTCAGATTCACATGCTGGCTCTCGATCCGCTTCGCCCGCTCTTATCGGACGTGGTAGGTCTCCGTCCGCTGGGAGCGGCGGTGAAACTCTCTCGCCCTTCGACAACAGTGGCTCCAAACCTAACTCACGATCTTCCTCCCCTGCGAACCGAGGCCGAAACGGCTCAGTTGGTAGTCGTGCGCGAAGCACTAGTAATGCTTCAGATCAACGCGACTACATCCTGGACCTTGCCGACCCAGGACGATCCCCTTCAAGTGGCGACAACAAGGGTCGTGTGCAGAAGCACCCAGCAACTTTCCAATGCAATCTCTGCCCGAAGCGTTTCACACGAGCCTACAATCTGCGATCGCATCTGCGTACACATACAGACGAGCGACCATTCGTGTGCACAGTGTGTGGCAAAGCTTTTGCACGTCAGCACGATCGAAAACGACATGAAGGCTTGCACTCCGGCGAGAAGAAGTTTGTGTGCAAAGGCACACTTCAATCTGGGTCTCAATGGGGATGTGGGAGGCGCTTTGCTCGTGCCGATGCTTTAGGTCGCCACTTCCGTTCTGAAGCTGGTCGCGTTTGCATCAAGCCTCTGCTCGATGAGGAAGCGGCCGAGCGACATCGGGCCTGGATGGAAGAGCAACAACAGGCGCAAGTAGCTGCCGGACTTGTCGCTCCGCAGCCTGTAATGGGCCAGCCGCAGCCAGTAGACATGATGGGCAACTTCCTTCCTGCCGCACTTCTTCAACAGTACCCAGCCTTGGCAGGCATCGACTGGAGTAATGTTCCTCAAGGTCCGCCTCCCGACGAAGAAGCCTACTCTGGACGCAGTTCTTTCGACGCTTCAAGTGGAGGCGAGTATTACGACGACCATTCAGAAAACGAAATGGGATATCAGGATCAGAGCATGGGTGGCATGAATAACATGAATCACATGGGTATGAACAACATGGGAGGTATGCAGCCTCATATGGGCGCATACGGTGGCACTGCGACTGGAGATTATTTGAGCGATTTCGAAGGTCGATGATGACTTTACGGCCGGCAAGAAATGAAACACGCGCGACTCCGGATTTGAGCGCGCTATGATTGCGCTATTGGCACGAGATCGTGCATGCTCTTGGTTGGAACTTCTTGATTTGTGTTGCATCTGATACCACAATTGGGCCGGCAGGAAAAGCCCTGCTTTCAGGTCAAAGTCGAATGGATATACAGGCGTTTGATACTTCAAGATTTTGCGGAGTTGATGATACCACTCTGACGCTAGATTAGCAGCATGTTGAGTTGAGCAATGAAATGCAGAACAACATATCGACCGTTCATGGCTTACCATGTTTGCTCCTTCCTTCAATGTCTTGACTCTTGTGCCTGGGCAGTCGCAATATTGACACCGAAAGGAGCGGATTTCGCAATTGCACCGAAATGCGCTTCCCAAAACAGAATACGATACGGGGAGATTTGAGGACCCCAACTCACCCGCTCTCACCTCATCCTTCCTTGTCAAGTGGTCGGCCTCGTCTGTTCACCATTTTGCTTCTTTTCAACGATGTCACTCTCAGGCAAGGACCGCTATGGAACAGGCCGGTCTGCACGTATTCTCTGTATGTGCTCCTGTGAAAGCATACACGAAACCCTATCACCAGAGACGAACACATAGGAAGTCACGAGCGGGATGTTTCCAATGCAAGCAGAAACGTGTACGCTGCGATGAAGGACAGCCTTCCTGTACACGATGCAGCAAAAGATCCCTGGATTGCCAATACCAAAGCAGTCCTGGAACGGACAGATCAAGCGCGAGTCCTTCCCATATAACATTCCACGAGCCAGTGCAACAGCCGTCACCTCAGCTCACATATGAGGATGATTTGGTCCAGGAACTCGGCCTTGGTGACCCGTCAAGAACATTGACGAAAAGTTCCGTCGAAGATCAATTGATGCGGCATTATGAATTGATCACCGAAGATGGCCTCATCATGGGACCCGAGCCTCGAAAATATCACGACAAAGTCATGCGAATGGCAATAGATGTATGTAAGCCCCGTCCATTCTCAAAAGAAACTCATAATAACCTTCCACACACAGCATCCCTACCTCTCCCACACCCTCCTCTCAATCGCCGCCCTACACCTCACATCCTCCAAAGTCCCCCACTTCAACACCTACAACCTCCTCCACATCTCCCACGCCCTCACCTCCTTCCAAACCGCAATTTCAACCCCAATTTCCCTCGACGACTCCGACGCCCTAATCCTCACCGCCCTAATGCTCAGCATCCACTACTTCGCCACCTACGAAATCTCTTCCTCTCCAGAAAATTCTTGGGTATTTTCCTCCGATCCCAACAGACTCTCCTGGTTCAGCATCCAACAAGGTCAATCCGCGATTCTATCACAAGTCCGACCTAACCACTGCCGTTCAGGATTCTTATCGCATTATACAGTTACTTCTAAAGATCTTCAGAATCGAAGTCGTCGGCTTCCTCAGGCGCTTTTCGATCTTTGTGATGTGAAATATCCTCGGGGTCCGAGAGGTGTGCATCCGAATCCTTATCATGATATTGTGCATGCTCTTGCATTACTTATGCCGTTGGAGGCGGGGATGGAAAGTATGTTGAAATACATGCATTTTTGTGCGAGGGTGCATGCGCCGTTTGTGGCGTTAGTGGAGAGAAATGAGCATCGGGCCATGTTGATTTTGGGGTATTGGTTTGGGTTGTTGTGTAATGCGGTGGGGGATTTGTGGTGGTGTCGGAGGAGGGCTTGGAGGGATTGTTATGCGATTTGTATGTTTTTGAATAGGGAAGGTGGGGAGGATATTAGGGAGTTGTTGAGGTTTCCGGCGGAGGCGTGTGGGTATGAGGTCTCTGGTGGGATGGGAGGCATGGTCTTCGAGAGCCCGGAAGGGGATTGAAGGACGAGTTTCTTCGTGAAGCTGTTAAAATCATTGCTATGGGGTATATCATTAGTTCTAAGATCATCTTCCTTAAGGTTCGGAGCACAGGACACAGTCCCTTGATGCTACTTCGGTCCCGCGTAAAGCTCAGCAGGATTCCGAGTCCCTCCTGGCTGTTCTGCCTGACCTGAAAGCTCTGCCGCGTGCCAGGTCTTAGGCTCTGCCATCTCGGCAGCCGCTGGTGCTGTGCCGTCCATCTCCGATATCGAAGCATTATGCGGTGCTTCTGCTGGACCTTTCGATCCGTATCCATTTGCGCCATTCACCCCTGCTGTTCTCTTGCCCTTGCGTTTTCGGTAAAGGAAGAACATCGCGGCTCCAACAAGTGCCAGCCCAGCCACGACGCCGACCACAATGCCGGCGATAGCACCTCCACTCAGACTGCCATTATCGCTGTCGCCGTAGCCCGTAGCGGAAACTGGGGTGGATGATGTCGTCGAATTCGAGGACGAGGCCGAGGTGTCTATAGGAGTCGGTGACGGCGCTGCTGGTACCGATTCGCTTCCCGCATTGAGCGTATTCGCACGAAGGCAGGTCAAGAAAGATTTCGTACCAGCCAGAGTAATTGGGCGGGCATAATTCGCGATGGGAAAGAAGGCAGTTATGAGAGGAGCTATTAGCCAGTTTGCAAGATAGTAGTTCTCAGTTGTTGCCGACTAAGTACAGAATGACAATTAGCTCTAGTATTCTTTATAACTTCAGCGCTAGAGACTTACGCCGTATTGAGTCCACATTAAGCTGTAACTGCTGGAATTTATAGTGCAAATGGACTCTTCGACGAGGGAGTTGTTGCTTGTGAGAGCTAAGGAGTCAGTCAGTACCTCAAGATGTACCCTGATATGTAGCGTTTGTTGACATACCACCACCCAATGCTGGAGGGCCACCGTAAACCGCCATGGGTAGAGACTCGTTGAAAAAGGTCTTGCATGATCCCGGAAAGTTCTTGGTGAGCATGGACGCCAAGTCTGAACATACGGTGGGCAGGGAGTCTGCTGTCAGGTTGCTATCTGGTCCTGGTGTTGGTCTACCGGTGAGCTCAGCGGAGAATTTGTTCGTCAAGTCGATGAAGTCGTTCACGCAAGTCTCGTCCAGCGCCTGTTTGCAATCTCCCGTGTCGTTTTGACCACGCTCGAACGTATTCAATGTGAATTGATTAATCCAAAGATAGCAAGCATCGTATCCCAATTCGTAGTTATTCGTGAAATTGGAGCTACCAGGGGAGAACCATAGCGACAGCTCGGTGATGTTATTGTTTGCGCTGGCATTGTACGCCTCGTAAACAGTTCCTGCCCAGCTGATGTCTGAGTTTGTTGTGCCTACATCTGGATTGAAAGAAATGATGCCTGTCTATATGGCAATCAGCGTGCGCGGAGGTCATAGGTAGTTCATGGATGCGTACCGCGTTCGCATCTGAAAAGGTCCTGTTGCACAACTGAGATCCATTGAACGCGGTGTTTTGTGAGTTACCCGGTGCGCCTGCGTTTAATTGAGCTGCTGCAAAGCTCAATGCTGATGTGAGAAGGATTAATAAGGGTCTCATAACGTCTGGCTCCCAGCAGGGAGGCTCCGAGACATAAAACTACAACCTTGAAGTCTGCCAAAAAGAGCAAGAGAGAAGAATAGATGAAGAAGATAGCACTCTCTGCGACGTCTGCGTGCGTCCAAGAGCTGAGACGCCGTGCTGCAGTGCCAGCAAGCCTCCTACGCTGATTCGAGCGCATTCGCGACCTCGGGCTTGGCCTAAACGGTATGATTTGAATCTTCTCTTGGTGCTAGCTGAAAGCATATTGGCATTATGTGGGCTGATCCTACTCCATCTGGATATGCCGTCTTCTGGCCGGATGTCCTTCTTGGGAGAGCTTATAGGTATACTCTCATCCTGGGTTTTTGGATCCTTCATTAACAGTCATCTCGCCGTCTTCAAGGTGAAATATCGATCGTGTAACATGGACACTGGGCGCCAAGTAGGAAGCATGATGGGGAGCCTGGGGAGGATGGGAAGGAGTTGCGATGCTGACTGGGGTGCCACCGGATCTTGCCGAGCCGTCTTGGCTTGGTCAGCGCGGCTTCCTTGAGCGCGTCACGTCTTCGACAGACAACCTGGACTTCGAACGACAAGACACAAAACTGCCCTATCAAACGCCATCTTCCTTCGTTACTTCATAAATACCATTCCCCTAGTATCGTTACCGGCCCAGCTTCGATAATGCCCAGATCTGGTCCCGCTCTGATGGAATGCCATCCAGGCCCACAATGTCCCGTGTTGGCGGAATCGACGAAACGCGTTCGTGACCAAGTGATGTCGTATTGTATGACTGAGGCGAAGAGGAAAGATGGGAACTGAAGACATCGAGCGTGAGGCAAAGAAAGAGTTATCGTGGGTGCTGCGAGTCAGTTGCGTGAAATAATGGCACGACGTTACTACGCTGTATAGACATGCCTCTCACAAGGCTGAAAACCCATCGCCCAGCCGCTCTACATACCACGGACTGTTTATTCTGTACTGGCACGCTTCAACGCGTAGGGTGGTAAAATCAGCACTCAGACGTGCTTTCAATCCTGTAAGTAAGATGTTCACACCCGGAAGCTGCTCATGTACGATTGCGTGTAACGGACGGACATGCTCTTCGTGCTTGTGTGCATTTTCTTTACTTCTTGTACAGTTGCTTCAAATTTGTTCACAGTCTCGGCGGGAACCTGCGTCAAGAGAAGCGAATACCTGTACACATCGGGAAGCGCGACGTTCGTACTATCTGAATTCACGGCAACAACTGAGGGCGGCTACAATGGGACCAGAACGAGCACGATCGACTACAGACCCACCGCACCGATCACCACAACGTCTCTATCAGGCACGAGGATACCAAGCACGTCAACGACAAGTCCAGCAGAGACTGCGTCGGATACGGACGGCGCAGTAGGGCAATCCAGAACAAGCGACCTTTCTGCCTCCTCGTCAGGCTTGACAGTGAGCAGCCGCGGTCCAGCAGTCTCGCGGAGCACAGCATCTCCCACAGCGTCTCCCACAGAGGCGACCGAGTATACTAGCAGCTTCACGTTTAATCCGACACCCGTACCGCCATTCTCATCAACCTCGTCTCCGACTAGTGCCCTGCTTTCAACGGGAGACTCCCTGACGTACGGATCGAGTGGTCTCGCCGAGTCTACCAATCAGACTATATCCACGGGCTTTGGCGATATCAGCGCTGCCAGGACTGTGACGCTCACCATCACTCAAGATCGCATCGCAACCATTACCACGACCATTGGAGCATCTGGCTCCTTTGAGCCATCATTGTCACAGCTTCCGGCTTCCACAGTGACCCAAACCACAACTTATGTATTAGGCTCCAACGAAACTTGCCAAGTACCCACTTCGCAAGCAGTCACTTCTGCGTCTCTAGCCACAGCTACCTCCAGCATCGGCAGCAGTACCAGCAGCCCTTCTGCGACTTTAATCCCCGGCGGCAACTTCGAGAATGGTACCCTCCCTCCGTCGATCGACACATCACCCAGCAGTACATCAATCTCTGCAAACGTCACCGACAATCCAGCTGTACAGCCTCCCGATGGATCTCCTTACTTGCTAATTACGTTCCGACGTACTGTGATCTTACCGCGACAGGAGGCCACCACGTACGACACGTACAATGTAACGACAATCTTTGCCATTGAAAGCGGAGATCAGTACATTATCTCGACAGTTGCTACCGAACGCTCGAACGATGGAAGCTCTCCAGATTGCTATGTGACATTGTGCGCGGAAGGTGGGTGTGGGAGCAGGACACCGCTGACCATGACCTATGAGAGCTATAGCTATACATTTATTGCTACTCATGATGCCAATGCCACAGCCGTCTTCAGCTTTGAGTGCGCAGGTTCTGCCTACGTGGGAGTTGACAATGTGTCCGCTCAGCGTGTCGGAACACCTGCCGCGTCTAGTGGACAATCGACAGTGTACGTCGATAGAACCACCACGATTCTGCAGAGCGCCTCGACTGCTACCATCACAGAAACAACGACTTTCCAGAACAGCGCGAGTGCTCAGAATGCACAGACGGTCACGGTGACTGCATCAAGCAACTCTAGTGTGACGGCGAGCACCATCACGCAGTTTATCACCACTACAATAGTGCAAACCACCTCCTTCGAGCACGAAGTTACACGAGACTACAGCGTCACCGATACTGTCTATAGCACAGAAGTTCAAACCACTACCTTAGCCGGTCGAAACAATACCTACACCACTACTGGTAAGAACTTTCCCTCTATTAGATAGGGCCGTGCTGATTTGATAGCCGTGGTCACCTCCACAAGTACATTGGTGGCGAATTACACAACCGCAGAAGTCAGCACTTATTACACTACAGCGGTTCAGTACGTTACTGCGACGCCATCTCCCAGCTTGCAGAGGATTTCTTTAACGGAGTATCGCACGTACACTGCACCAGGAGGCACTGAAACCACGACTGGTGAGTTTCTTCAAGGCTCTTGCCGCAAAGGCTTTCCGCAACGATCTATGCTTCGTGAATATGCTCGATTGAAGAGCCCAGGCTGATCGTGATTAGCCATTTTGACCACTACCACATTGTCTCTGTCTCAGCTACCTGGCAATACCTTCACGACGCTCGAGATCACAACAGCGCCACCGGTGACCATTACACAAGTTTCGACCGTACAGCAGACCTTGACCGACTTCGTTACCAGCACCTTGCCTCCTGCAACTTCCACTATTGTCTCCACTCAGCAGCTGACAAGCACGTTCATCACAACTTTGGTGCAAACACTCACGTAAGTCCTCCCTAGTCCTGTTTCTATCTGCAATCAGGGCTGAAAACGCTCAGAACTACGCAAAATGCATCAACAATCACCTTTACGCCGCTGCCGGAGACCACAACTATATCGGCCTCGACCATCACGTATACGCCATCGCCAGAGACCTACACTCTTGTCTCGACGAATGATCGCACTACGACAGCTGTTGAAACTACAACTTCTGGGTATCCCGTGACACAAACTCTGGAAGCATCTACTGTCACATATACGCCGCCTCCCAGCACTTTTACAGCGTCTGGTGAGTTCATACAGATTTGCTGCTAATGTAAACATCGCTGATTATATGTGTAGCCTCGACGATCACGGCCTCTTTCACGACAACGACTACGCAGTACTATACAGCTACAGAAACAGAAACAGGGACCGAGACGACTACCTCAATCCTCCCGCCGTCAACGACTGATAGATATTTCACTTCTTATCGGACGGATACCACAATTCTCTACTCGACTCTGCCAGCGCAAACCAATACCGAGACGGCCACCACGAATTTCTACATCACAGTAGATCAAACCGTAACAGCCACGTCTATCTTACCCGCGCAGACCGAGACTGCAATAACTTACAGGACCTCGACTGTGTATCAGACCAACACAGTCACCACGAGCCTGCCTCTGGCGACCATCACTGCCACCAGCGATCGATACTTCACCTCCTACTTGACGGAGACGGTATGCCTTGAGCTCAAATGAATGCCATTACTTACTAACCTCTTCGAAAGGCCACACAGACGCCTTCTCCAATCACTTTGACAACCATTTCGGATCGTTTCTTTACAAATACAGAAACGACGAGCTTGCCACCGGGGACTGCCACGGCCACAACAGATCGCTTCGTTACCAATACGGAGACGACAAGCCTGGCCGCGGGCACTTCATATCTGACTGGGACTGTTACAAATACACCACCTCCGCAGACGACCACATACATCAGCAGCTATCCAGTCACGACAACCTACGTCTCGACACAGCTGGTCACGTACACATCTTCATACCCTGTGAGCACCACTATTGTTAGCACTCAAGTCTCGACGTATGTGAGCAGCTACTGGCAGACGGTCACCGAAACAACGAGCTTACCTGCACGAACCGATACAACCACATTAGTACCCGCCACGCAGACTGCTACATCGACGCAGATCGACACGGCGACAACGAGCTTGGCTGCTGGGACTGTGACCGCTACTGCAACAAGCGATAGGTTCTTTACAAGCTACCAGACAGGGACAATCACGAGCACAGCTCCACCGCAAACCATCACGTAAGCTCAGGCATCATTGGCTTCGCACGAGCGTTACTAATTGTTGAGAAGATACACAAGCAGCTACGCAGTCACCACAACAGCCGTATCGACGCAGCTGGTCACATATACCAGCTCGTATCCAGTCACCGCAACGCAAGTTACTACTGCTCCAGGTAAATCTCTATATCACATCGAGTGAGATCTAGCTGATCAGATTCAAGGCACCACAGTCACTAATACCGTGACCACTACGAGCGTTAGTACATCTGTCAGCACTCTGGTAACCACATATGTCACTACGTACACGCAGGTAGGTCAAGTAGGAGCAAACTGCCTCCAATGGACCGGGCGGCGAGGCATGATATGGGAGCTCAATTGCTTCTCATACGCTCCACATGGTCCTCATTACTAACTTGTCTCTGCAGACTACTACATCGGTCTCTGTCCAGCCTACAACGATCGTCTCTACCAGCAGCTATCCTGTAACCAGCACAGCCGTTTCGACGATTTTCGTTACCTACACAAGTTCTTACCCGGTCACGACAACGCAAGTGACCACAGCTCCTGGTAAGCTCTCATCTTGGGTCGATTTGGCAAAGCTGATTGTGGAAAGGCACGACGATTACGAATACGGCCACGACAACCAGTGTTAGCACCTCAATCAGCACTCAGGTCACCACGTACGTAACTACGTTCATGCAGACTATGACGGCCACTGCAACCCAGCCCACGACTGTGGTTTCCACTGCTACACCTCAAACTCAGACCGTGACGAACACACCTCCAGTTCAGACTTTGACGAACACACCTCCTGCTCAGACACAGACCGCTACTGCTACCCTAGCTCCTTCGACTTCTACGGTGACCGCTTTCGTCACCATTACTCAGACCTCAGTCTCAACCTCCACACGGTCCGTGACACAAACGCAAACGCAGATGCAGACGCAGACACAGACACTCCCGGCTCAGACTACTACCGTGATTCAATCCACGACTGTGACGACCACATCAACGACCACCGAGGTAAGTTCTTATTCCATTGAAATAAACTTTGCCCTCTTCATATGCCTCTGTACTACCCAGAGTCATGACGACTGACTCTGGGTAGTCCTATACAACCACATCACTTTGCAACTACAACCCAATAGCAGGAGGTGGTTTCGATTACACAGACCTGGCAAGCTTCTGGCAAATCAATCGAGACAGCTACGATTCCCCAATCGAAGTCAACAATGGCCAAGACGGGTCAGGTACAGATGGAGGTTATGCCCAATACAACTGCAATGGCCTATACGGAAACCTCGCACAAGCCGTCTACACCTGCCAAGACATCGGTTACGAAGTCCGATTCAACTATGTACTCCAAAACAGGAGCTCCGGAAACGCATACATCAACGTCCTCTTCGATTGGCAAACCGTCTACAGCATCACCACCGATCCATCAAGCCCCTACTCCGATTCCATCGGAAACCCACTAGACGGCACCTGGCAATACACCTCCTTCACATTCATCGGCACCTCAAACCCAAACCCCTACTTCACCTTCGAATTCAACTGCGATGACCAATCCAACGTCTATCTCGGGGTGGACAATCTCGTAGCCGTAGCACGACCCGCATCCTAACCTGTCTATAGTATGACTCCGGCAGCACACAATTCTGCGACACAAAACTCGTCACGAACGGGGATTTCGCAACCCAAGATTTATCCTACTGGTCCAAAAACAACGATGATTTAGGAGACGTCTCAGTCAAAGCTCGAAATCCTTGTACTAGAGAATGCTACTATGCACAACCTTACTGCAGCGCTGGTGGGACGGAGATCATCTCACAAGCTCTTTCGGCTTGTGCTGGGATTCCTTATTCGATTCAATTCGATTATGTTTTCTTCAATGCTACGGCTGATGCGGCGACAGTCATTGTTTTATTCGATGATGCGATCGCGGGACAGATTACGAGTGGAACGGATGGGGCAGGGGATGATGGAGGTGGATATCCGGGGAGTTTTAACACGGCGCAGTTTTTTTACTATGGGAATGAAAACACGACACCGACTATTAGTTTTAGCTTTGGATGTGGCGCCAGTGCGATGGTGTTTGGGATTTGTTCGGTGCAGGTTTTTGCTGTGCAGGCTTCTTAATAGACGAGGAAGATGGCGTTGACATCTGCACAGGGCTTCGAGTCCAGACCATCATCGCGCCATTTGAAGAACGATTATAGATGAGGCGTACGCTGATCAACGACAAAGCCAGCATCTTCCAGCGTAGGCTCTGCAAATGTTCTGGCACCTCCCTGAGGTAAGACCGCATCCCCGCCCATGGGTGGCACTATTCCCACGTCGACACGCTTTTTCGGCGTGTTGTCATCATCAACGTCATGAAGACAACAATTGGACTGTTTTCCAGTAGCAACATAGCCTCCTTCCGCGCGACGAATTGCAATAGTTTGGCTGTGGCTTCGAGAGGATTGACAGGGTTGGAGACCGGTCCAACATCGCTAGCGACAGAGACGTCGGTGGAAGTCAATGAATCAGGTGGTGTGTGCCTCAGGACAGGTGACGAGGCCACATCGGCGCTGTTGTTCGGATCAAGCATTGGAGAAAGTGGAGCTAGACTAGGCGCCACCTCATGTGGACAGACCTTTGAGGGATGGTGGTCGCAAAGCTGCGAGGCGGTAGTGATGGAAGGATTGAGACTGGATGCACTGTACTCCAGAGAGTCGGTGGCGATTGATTAGTTTCGTGGCGGGGTCGTGAGGAACAGCGTCCCAGATCTCTTCTTGTCGGTGGCGATGGACATCGGTCGATGACAGTCTTGGTGATGGCATTGGCGGCGGCGTGGAGCGAGCGGCCGCCATGATGATCTGATGTGCTGCGCTCATGCGATAGGGTGGAAGAGGAAGAGCGTGGGAGAGTGGAGATGTGGGAGAGTGTGATTAGAGAAACAGTGCCAGAAGCGTCGGGCAGGTGATGCAGCGGCTCGAGCCAGTCTCCCGGTCTCAGATGTTTGTCTTTTCTTTGGCAGCGTGAAGCGCTGCATGTTGAGGTCTCCTGCGCACCTTCCATGGACTTCATGCGGCAAACGGCCGAGCCTGCAGCCACTCGTGGAGGGTGGGCTTGTGGCCTGGCAGGCTCCATTGGCAATGACACGCTGAGCGGAAGAAGGCATGGCGTCGGGCTGTCCGTGTCTGCGTTGCTTGGATGTGAAGACGTGAGTCTCACAATTTACCAGATCCTTGGAGGATGTCGAAGCTGCTCAAGATGAAGACTGGAGGCAAAAGGCAAGAGCAACCCTGACACAGAGAAGTGATCTAGCTATCAGCGCGTCGCGTCACGTCACTCAAATGCTTCAAGCTCCAAGCTCCAAGCTGTCTTTTCTCTCTCCATCGAGGTTTTCCAGCCATCGCGAGTCGAGACCATACTCCCTCAGCTTCATTTACCTCTAGCTGGCAGATCTTATTCGCCGCGCCCGTGCAACATGAACCGACTACCCAACGACAAGATTACCCAGTCATTCACCGATGGCTACAACAAAGCTCAGGCCTTCTATGCTTCCGACCAGTTGCAAGAGTGTATCGATGAAGCTCGTAGTCTCATAGCCGAGCCCGCCATACCACGCTACCATCGCATCAAGACATTACTGCTTCTTGCCAGCACAGTACCCCAATGGGCCGAGGCCTGGGAGTTCCACAGGGAAGCCCAGCTGCTCTGGCATCTCGTGCGCCGCTACCATCCGATAGGCGAAGACATTGGCATCGATGACACCATGGAGCAGCTATGGACCTCCATTGCAACGCTGAAGGATGTCCTCTGCGCAGAGGCACCAGATGGGGTGGACAATAGCCTCGAGGACGATAACGAGGTGGAGGAGGAGCTCGTCGCGGATGCCGCAGCCGAGCAACAGAAGGCGGAAGAGGAAGCGGCACTCGAGGAGGCAGATAGAAAGGCGTTGGGCGCGACCTCTGTCGAAGAGATGCGCATCAAGATTGGCGTTGGCAGTGCCAAACAGAACAAAGAATGATCATCGATTGGCGCATCCGTTCCGTCCTATTGACGCTCACCTCTTCTCGTTCCCACGATCCTTCAACACATCCGGTCCTTGACCCCAAGCCCCAGCGCCTTTCCCCCATTTCACAGTCCCCCATACATGGGCCCAAGATATCTTCTTCGCTGGCTCAAGTTTCGGCTTAAAAGGTCCTCCATCAAAGCGCTTGAAACTCTCTTCAGGTCTCGTGAGATCTTCAATGGCATCTCCCATCTTAATTTCCGTCGGTTTCAAGCTCGCAGGAGTCTCTGATATCCCAACTCTCTCCCACCTCCTCACCTCACTAGGCGTAGGTCTATGCCAGCCCTCCTCATTCCTTGCCCACCATCTCTCCGAACACATTTCCCAAAGTCGGGATTGTGCACGTTTATACGCGAACCTTTCATCTTCACCTGTGAAGGCTGAGGTTTTTGTGAAGTCTGCTTTGCTAGCACGGACTTCGTCTGGATCTATTGGTTTACGTTCTAATTCTGCGTCTGTTTTTCCGAAAGAGCGACCAAAGGGATTCGAAGGGGAGCCGCCTTTTGCGCCTCGGGATATGGGTGTGTCGTCTTCTGTGGCGTCGGCGCGTAGGAGGCCCGCGAGACGGGCATGGGTGTAGTCTGGTTCGGGATCTGGTTCTGCGTAGTTGGGGTTTTGGGTTAGGATATTGGGTCGAAACGGGTTTGTGGCGTCTTGGTAGACTTCGGAGAGAGTTTCTGAGTAGACGCTATCGCCGCTGTCGCCTTCGGAGTCTTTCTTTTGTTCTTCTGGAAAGAAGATGTCGTCTGGACCTGCTGCGGCGGAGATGAAGAGTTTGCATCGACTTTCATAGAGAGCGTCGAGGAGTGTGATGAATCGACGTGCTTCGTTCTTCATTAGCCAGTTGAGGACGGGGACTTCTGTGAGGATTATGGTGTGGTAGGTTGAGGCCAGAGAGATGTAGTCGGCCGGTCCGAAGGTGGCTTTACAGAGTTCTGGGAATGTCCACATTGTGACGCCTTTGTACGCTCTTGGGATGTCGACGACACGTCCGTAGACTTGCATCACTGCACGAGACCAGGCTGTCGTACCTATGGACTGGCCGCCGAGAGCTTCTCTGATTGAGGATTCTGTCTCGGTTTCAGTTGACTCTGCGTCGGCGGTGATACTGTAGTGTTTCGGCATTGTAACAGTGGTTGGCTGTGAGTTGTCCACCGATTCTACAATGGCATCGTCAGACGCAGATGCGTACCCTGAATCTACATCGTCCAGGTCGATATCTTTGGTCGGCGCGATGCTACCACTCTCCATTCTCCTGAAGTCTCTCGCGCCTTCCATCTCCCAGACCTCACATCTCGCCTTGAGGACATCCAGGAAAGCAGCAAATTCGTTATAGCTGCCAAATTTGCTCTCGTTCTGTGCGCGTCTCCGGAATCCAAGAGAATAAGCCCAAGTCGGTTGTTGGGGTGCAGGCGCAAAGCCAATACCAGCAGCCTTGGCCAATTCTTCAGGCATTCGATTGGATGTAGCCACAAGCACTCCTCCAAGTTGAAAGAAACCAGTCATGAGATTCGTCAAGATCTTTGATGCCACTCGATCTGGCATTTGGAATTCATCTAAGAATAAAATGGGACTTGTCTGTATCATATCCTTGGCCAGCCAAAGAAGTGAATAATCGTCTTCTGCAAAAGCCAAAGCAGAAGGTAACGAGGAGGTCCCAGCTCTACTTCGATCAGCGCGTAGAGCTTCTAGTTTTGCAAAAGTCTCTAGCATGAAGGTATTGAAATGGCTCCTGCGTTTCTTCCGATTCGGTAGGCAATCTGCGAAAAGGTCTATGAGCATTGATTTTCCTGTTCCGACCTCGCCGTGTAGCATCAATCCTCTGGGGGAGTCCAGCTGGAGGGCAGATTCGTGGGAGGTCAATCGTCGGGTGAGGGAGAGAGTGTCTCTTCTTTCCCTTGATGTAAACCATGATCTCCAAGTACTTGATCTTGATCGTGGAGCATCTTGTTTGGGATCAGTGATGCGTCTCTGCGATCCAATGGCCCGAGATATTTGGTCTAGTCGATGTGAATATTCTAACTCGGGTTCGTAGTCCTTGAGACGATCATATAGCTTTGCCAGGTGTATTGCGAGGCGATGTTGTGCCTGCCATGTGTGTTAGCGAAGGAGAGATCTGATAAGGCACATGATCGTACAGGATCAGAGGTGATTGCTTTGGTAGCCAAGAGTGCTCGATATTTCACCAGAGGATTGGTGATGGCAAGCCCGGTCGCTGCACTGGCAGACATCTGACATGATACAGTCTAAGAAAGAAGACAGGTCTAAATCTATGGTCTATGTTCAAGCAAAGAGAAGAGTAAAGGCAGGCATTGGTAGTGGTAGTCAAAGTGGTGACGTCGTTTCCTCGGCTCATTTTTGATGGTCAATGAAACGCTCGTCAAATTTTGACCAGAGGTGTACTGTGTGGCTCGAGACGAGGCGGATGGTATGGATCTGACGACTTCAATCCAAAGGCATCCTCCAGCTCGCTTTCCCTACACACTGATCCATATATTTGCAGTCATGGGCGGCCGTCTGAGCAAACCGCAGGGCGTAGCAGGGACTACAGAATCTTCTGTCCCTGCGAAGCCCGGCGCTGCTCCATCGCCCAAGAACCCATTCCCGCGCGGCATCAACAGTCGAACTCTTGTAGCTCCAATGGCAGCGGCGACAATGGCATTGATACTGTTCGTCTATGCGCGGACCAGCATCAGAGCCGCAAAGGCAAACGCACAGAGACATCGTGATGCGGACACTGGTGGCGAAGGGTTAAGTCTCTTGGCTGAACATAGACGGCGGCATGGCCTGGCGAGAAAGGTCGAGGGAGATGAAGGCGGGACAGTGAGACAGTTGGGCAAGCAACTTCTGAGCGGCGGTGAAAAGAAGAAGGATGGACGTGGAGATGCTGTCGACGACGATAAGGCAAGTGGCGAAGACGAGATGTCGAAGCTGCTCAAGATGAAGACTAAGGGCAAGAGCAACGCTGGCGAGGGAAAGTGATACAGGTGCTACTGGATTTGAGCCTCCTCAGATTCTGGCTCGATAGACAACTTCCACATGGCCTTTATGCTTGCCGACGATGCACGCAACCATAATAGTCGGAACGTGTGTCTTCCTTTGCTTCAAGCCTAGCTGGAAGGATCCAACACCACTTGACCAGACCTGCTTGTCCTGATCATCGATGGCTCCCGCCGGACCACACCTCGACTTTCTTACCAGATAATGCTCAGATGTCGGACTGTTCGTCGGACCAAGTGCCGACTGGCACTTCTCCGCAAGCTTCGATACACTTAGCCTTGGCCTGCGTCCGAGCCTTCATAGGAACTGTACGATGGCCCTTCATGCTGCTGCCCCTGGCTACGATTCCCGGGCTCCGTGTCGAATGCTTGCGGAGATGCAAGATCTGTGGTTGATGCTTCGAGTTTCTCCGTAGCCTTCCGCTGGCTTGCCAGAGTTTCCCCACGTGAAGGTCAGTTGGCATTCTCAATTCAATCTGCGCCAGTCTCTGGTCAGCATACATGCGCGGAAAAACTGGCACAAAACTGCTATGCGAGCAACATTCTGACAGCGCGACGAGGGTCTACGGTTGGAGTGGAAGAGGAAGAACATGGGTACAGCAGTAATCGCCCCGAGCTCCGTAACGCCATGTGAAGACCGTCATCGCGGGCACGCTCTGATCTTCTCAGCGTATGGAGCTCGTATGTCCAATGCCTGCCATAGCATTGGAAATGGAATGCGCGCTATTTATGATCCTTTTTGCCTAATCTAATCCTGGTTTCCTGTGCTGACCTGACACCAACGAGCGACGATGCATCGAAGCATGCTTACACGCTAGTCGTTCTGTCTTCGCTTGCTGACTGAAGGTGTTAGTTGGATGGTATCTCGACTCTGGGAGTGAGACCGGAGTTGGTCCAGCAGAGGAGTTGGACAATAGAGCCTTTGTAGTCTCCACAAAGTCGACGGTGTGAGGAGAGCTTCGTGACGGCCACTCTAGAGGTATAGAGACTGGGCGGCGACGATATCGCGTCGCACCTTGGTGAGGGATGACTCGAATTTCTCCTTGAGCTCATCGCTTCCCATAACCTTGGCAGCTTCTGCAGATTGTCGCAGAAGTTCCTCAAGGCGGCGGAAGAGACGGATCAAAGATCCCTCGTAGACATCGGTCATTTTACTATCAAGTATGTCAGTATTCATTTCCTCATAACGCGTCAATGGCACATACCAGATCTTGGCGAAGCTTTCTCCGTGACACCAAGCATAGACGACCTCCATCAGTTGAGGCTTGAATGACTGCAAGTATTCCTCCTCATTGACGAGAACCTTGCACTCCATCGACACCTTGGCGACTTGTCGAGCGGCAGCCTGGACCTCCCGGTAGGCCTTGGCAAGCTCTTCTTTCAGCTGAGGCGCATCGTCGCTCTTCTCTTCGAAGATGAAGCAAGACATCACAGCTGCGCACTGCTCTGGCGTGAGATCATTGAAGAAGCCGTTGAATAGGAGTTCGGAGATGACAAGCTCGTCGCCAGTCGAGATCTCGCATGCTGCACGAGCCTTGATCTGCACGACGTCCATTTCATTGACGAACCCAAGACGACGAAGGACACGCTTGCGGTTCTTGAGCTCATCGAGCTGCAATACAGACAGAGCGTCGTTCATCTGCTTACGAAGACCTTTCATCTCGGTGTCCATCTCCTTCTTGAGAGCATATTTGTCGTAGAGATCGGCGAGGCGTTCGGATTTGTGCAGCGGGTGAGAGAGCAGCTTATGCTCGAGAACTTCGATCTTGCGCAGCAGCTTCTTGAACCCGTCATCATTGATGCCCATGTTCTCGATGGGATCCAGAATAGCGACGCCGTCTGGGAAACGGCGTGAAACCTCCTCGAGCGCTTTCCGCACAGCATTACGCTGTTCTTGCGATCGGAGATCGGAAGGCATGAACACTCTAATGTGGCCGACGCTATCGATTGTGCCGTTCATGACGGGCACAACCTCCATCTTACTCTTCTCGCCCGGAGCTGGTGGCCGCACACCAGGCGGAAGGTCCTCCTTGAGTTGGCTGCGATCCGGCGAGTTCACGTCTGCCGCAACACTCATGATCACGTCAACAACAACGCGCTGGGAAGGCAGTACATCATCGGCGGCCTGGCCTCGTGTAGGCTTGACATTTGTGAAGTTAACGACAGCACCCCAACCGAAGTCGTGGTCCTTGTACTTGATCTTGACCAAGCGGCCACTCTGCAAGAATCTCGTCAGGTATTGTGGGTGGGTGATGACCTTCCTCATGTCGTCCGCAAGACTGGTGAGCTGCTGTCGTAGATCGTAGTACTCCTTGATCTCAGCTTCGTCCTCGATGATCATGTCGGCACGCTTCTGCTCAAGCTCCATCAGCTGCTTCTCGATACCAGACACGGAAGAAGCATTCTGGAATTGGAAGAAGCAGCGTTCCAGCATAAACTCTGGACTGATGCCCTCTACCCGGATGAGGTTGAGTACCATGTTATATCCAAGATGAAAGGCGCTGTTCAGCTTGTCTTGCTCACCACGAACAATCTCCTTAGCCACAGTTGGGTCCATCTTTTCGTCGATCATCATGATCACGATACCTCGCTCATCAAGACCTCGTCGACCAGCACGCCCGGACATCTGGATAAATTCAGACGGTGTGACCCATCGCTGGCTGACACCATCGAACTTGCGCACAGATGTGAATACGACGGTCTTTGCTGGCATGTTGAGACCAATGGAGAAAGTTTCTGTTGCAAAGAGAACCTTAATGAGCCCTTCCTGGAACAAGATCTCGATGGTTTCCTTCAAGATTGGAAGAAGACCTGAGTGATGGATACCGATACCGCGGCGAAGGAGTGGCAGGAGATGCATGATCTGTGGAAGCTCTTTGTCTTCGTCCGACAAAATCTCGATCGCCGAGTCGAAGACCTTTTGAACCATCTGTTTCTCCGATTCGTCGTTGAAGGCAAGCTGGCTCATCTGGAGAGCGTATGTCTCGCACTCTCGCTTGGAGAATGAGAAGACAATGACTGGATTGTAGCTCTTCATCATGATCATCTTTACGATCTTGTAGATGTCTGTTGGTCCTTCTTTCTTGCCACCCTTGTTTGTCTTCTTATCCTTGCCTTTGCCTCTCCGCTTCGCCATAGGGTCAGATCCGTCGTCGCCTGCCCTGTCAGCAATAGCGGACATTGCCTTGTTGAAATTCTCTTCGCGGAATACACCCTTCTCGTCGACGATGAGATGGATACCCTCGGCACCAGCTGGGAAAAAGTAGTGCTGCAGCGGTGTTGGTCGGAAGTCAGTGTAGACAACGTGGCATGGTTGATTGTGTGTCTTGGTGATCCACTCGGCGAACTGCATGGCATTGGGAATAGTGGCAGACAGGAAGACGTAGCGCACCTTGTCAGGGAGAAGGATGATGGTCTCTTCCCAGACAACACCTCGGGACTTGTCGCGCATATAGTGCACTTCGTCAAAGACTACCCACGCGACTTCGCGCATGATCTCACTACCGCGATACAGCATTGATCGCAGAATCTCGGTGGTCATGACCAAGCAGGTCGCGGTCGGGTTGATGGTGACATCTCCGGTCATCAAGCCCACATCGCCAAATTCAGCTTGGAACTCGCGATACTTCTGGTTGCTGAGGGCCTTGATGGGACTCGTATAGATGATTCGCTGATTGTTCTTCAAGCACTGCGCAATAGCATACTCGGCGACTACAGTCTTGCCTGCACTGGTGTGCGCGGATACCAAGACAGACTCATTGCGTTCGATTGATGCAATAGACACTTCCTGAAACGGGTCGAGTTGAAAGGGCCACGTCCGAGCCGGTTCTTCTGGGCGTTTGTGCTGCGAGATGGGCACATATGCGTAGTCCGGAGGCAGCGAGACCTGATGGCGCACCTGATGCTGCAGCACGACAGCTTGGTTCTCTTTCTGCGCCAGCAAACCAGCCGCACCTGCTACCTCGCGGGACTGCTCAGTCTCGAAGGTGTCTGCTACGATGGGCTCGGGCTCATTCTCGCGGCGTTGGCGCTTCTGGATGCGCTGGTCGTCGGAGGATGAGGTGTTGTCGGCGCCATTAGCGAAATCCTTCACATCCGTCTGCTCATTCGGATCTGCCGCAGCATCTGATATGGGCGCATCTGCGCCATTCTTGATGTCGCCATTGAGACTGCGCTTCTTGCTCTTTTTGTGCTTTGCGCCGCCTCCATTTGCCTGCGGCTTCTCGTCGAATACGTCGAACAAATCGTCGTCCATGGTGCGTCAATGGCACGGCACGAAACAGGAGATCGACTAAGGCGCGCAGTGGTGAGGTGAGATGACGATGTTGTTTGTTGGTCGGTCTTGCCGTTGTAACCAAAAAGTCGATGCCGCCAAGCACGATCTGGTTTGCTAAAACCTTGTCACGGGCGTTGCCGTTTGCATCCAGCTTGACAAAAGTCGAGATTGCTCGATTCACAATTTGTGGCTTGCAGCTGATTCTGCGTCTCCATCGTGTCACGACAGGGAAACTCCGACTGACGCTTGACGTGCGTCCAGAACGGGCAGGAGATGTCGCTCGGATATGTGCGCGATCTCGCCGCTCGAGCCATTTCACGTGTATGAGAGAAACAAGCAGGAGTCACCAGAGAATTCCGACAACACCTGCACCACACAGAGAAGCCCTCCGAGTAATGTATCAGCACAGGGAGAATATCCACGAGCTGAAGCACTACGACTCTGTCCTCCAACATTTCTAGGACATCCGGATGTGATCGGACGGCTATTTCCATCGACAGAAGCGTCTGACCAAAACCATGCTGCAACGGAGTTCGGATGTGGCGCTATCGACACCATTTTAAAATTTACTTTTCCTGAATACCTTAATGGCGACGCGTTTTCTCGAGAAAAAAATTAGGAGATGTACCTCCGGAGAGATGCAACACGAATGTCTGGTATACATTGTTTCTCGGACATTCGTATACAATGTTGCCCAAACGAAAAATCGCTTAGAGAGTTCAGATCACTGCTTATGAACAACACATTCGGATTAAGCTCATCATACAACCCCAACACCCAGTTATAAAAAGCTAATACTTACTTGGAGGTTCTTGGCGATGCAATTCCGAGGCTTCCTCGTATACGGCTGTCTGCACCAACAGTGCTTGCCAGGCAAGGGAATGAACTCTCGAGAGTTGTGGAACCCACAGCTTAAGAGTGAGTCTAAAGGACTGCCTTCTGTTGCATCTAGACGTTTTCTGAAAAGGTGGTCTGGTTAGTCGAGGCAGACCTGCGCAGGTCCCCTTGTCTTACAAAGTGGATCGATCTGGCCCGCTGCTTCCCTAGTTCTAACTGGCAAGAGTTTCTGGTTCAGACAACCGTAGACATCCGCACGACGACAGGGTGAGGTTGTCGTTATACCAAGAGCAATACGGAAGCGTCAAAACTGGCTGTGTTAGGCTGGAGGCAGTCTCTCTCCGTACAGACCCTGATCCTACTTGCAGCGCCGCAATGCGGCCGCATCTTTTGTTCCACCTTTCTGAAAGCCTAACAGATATCGCCACGTCGTACTGTATCGTATACTCCATTTTCCGGAATATTGAGCTGCCTCAACAGGTTGCACTGTTTCCACAAGGAGTCCTCAGACCCTTGCTGCGCAAGGAATTGAGAGGAGGAAGGCACGCGATCAATCAGCAAAAGGGGACGAAGCGGAGATAGCTTCGTTGCTCGAAGCAGTGTACTCTGTTGGCGCAAATGTAGCCATCGTATAACGAACAGGTTTATCCTCATCCGTTGCTGACACGAGTCCGGATGACCTTTCTTCAGTCAACACTGACCCTCGACTACCGTCGCCAAAGCTGTTTGAATACTAGACGAATCATGATACCAGATGGGCATCAACCAACCACCCTGAAAATGTATAAGAGCCTCGTCGCACCCTGCGCTTCGTTCAGCTCAGATACCATACAGCACGCAAGCTCAGACAGCAGCGAACATCGGAAATGCGCACTGGAACATTGGCCGCACTTTTCGCCGCCTCACTGGCTAGAATTCACGGAGCAGCTACGAACATCAAGGGCGATGCAAGCTATAATGGCATGAACGATGTTGATACAACACACAGTGCCAATCTGGATGCTCTAGAACTTATGACCACGGATCTGAACTCCCGAGACGCAGCCGCACAGAAAGGTCAACATAGGAACAACTTCCCTGGCGCACCACCTTGTGGAGACACATGGATCACGCCTCCTGGTGAAAAGCCCACAGACCAAGACATAGCGGACGCTCGTAAGTCTGTAGCAAATGGGGACAAATTTCCCAAGGGCAACAAGCATTGGATCTGCAAGAAGCAGTATGTGATATGTATCAGGTAAGAATCGCCTAGGATACGACACCTGAAATTCGGTACTTGCGCACAAAGACTAACGTTCTTCCACTATTCCAGAATTCCGTATGGAGTTCAACAGAATGGTAAAGGATTTTGGGAAATAGCACGTTGGTCGAACAACGGCGACGGCAGTAAGTGTTCCTTCTTCGACACGCAAACATACGACGATAGAGTCCCGCTGACCCTCTCCCTTTTTCCACCACGCAGCTACTCTTCTAGCCGTGAAATACTGGCAAGAATCTATCACGTGGACAATAAGTGGCAGTAGCGCGAAATGTTATCTCGCCCATGGGAGCGAATGGTGCTGTGCTAAGGGCCGTATGAACTGGTATTACGAAGACGAACACTATTGGCTTCCTGGCGATTCAAAGAAAAGTGAGGATTATAAGCACACGAGGCAGGTGGGAGGGTCGGACTGGGGAGGGCCTTGCCATTGTGGCTTCAATCTCAATTCGGACTTGATCCTCTCGATATCTTAAGGCTGGTTTCTTGTGAGGATGTGACTGTGGATAGATTCGGGGAGATAGAGAGCGTGGGAATGATCGACAATGGCGGACTTCACTTGTGAGTATGCGTATGAAGATTGCAGAAGAAAGGCACGTCAAAAGGAAGCTCCGTTTGTATCCAGCTTGACAAAAGTCGAGATTTCTCGATCCACGATTTGTGGCTCTGCAGCTGCAGCTGAGATTCTTCGTCTCCATCGTCTCACAACAACCACAACCACAATCACACGTGCAGACTCAGGAACAAGTCCACTCGCACGGCACCTACACCTACACTCACAGGCTTCACAGAATCATTATTTTTTCCACTCCATGTGTGTTTATACGAGATAGTCACCCGCGATCCGTATCTCCTGTGACGTCTGGCGCCGTTGCTCTGAGGCCTCCAGCTAGCCGATGCTTCGCCCTGGGCTGGATCTTCACGACATCTCAGCCACGTCCGCAACGGTCAACTCTGACCAAAACAAGCATGAGATGACCGCACATCGTGCGCCTTAGCCGCACCTAAGGATTAACCGTATGAGTATGCGCCAGTCGCAATTAGATCGCTACGAGCAGCGGTGATTACAGCGATGTGCCCACGGCTCCCTCAACTGCTTCAGCTGCGGAGCCGAAGTCTCAATTCTCCGTAATATGTACCTTCGTACATATGCACAACATGGTAGGCATACTGATTCATCCTGCCTTTTCCTTCGGTTTCCTTGACTCTCGATACTCTTCGCGACTGCCACGACCGTTCGAAACACTCATTCCTTGGAGAATCGTTACGCTGGACCCACCATGGATACAGGCTTGGTCGTTGGTCTAATTACTGGCATTCTAGCCGCTTGTGTTCTCCTTGCTCTCATCTTCACCTATGCGCTGCGAGAACGAAAAAAGGCAGCTTTGAGGCAGAAAGGATATCTTTCAGCACCGATTCAATTCGAAGTCACACCACCACCTCCAGGAATGGTAGAATTGGAATCGCCTATAGAGACACCTGACCGCAACCGATCAATAGCATCGACGCTGCATGGTCATTCGCCTCCGCCATCTCGTTCAACAACTGCTTCGAAGAGTACGATGAATAGCTATTCCCTTCCTCCTTCTCGCTCCACTACAAGAACCATGACTGGATCAAACAGTCCGAGACGTCCTCGGGATATCATCACTACGAAAGGACCTCGATCACTTGCGATGGATTCGACAAGGGTCTGCTCCCCAGTGAGCTCCATGCATGCGTCAATTTTGTCGCCGATGTCTTGGACTCGAGCAACAAGTCCAGTGAGCACACATGAAGATGCCGAGTTTAGCAGGGATGCAGACTTCAGCAGCATTCGATCACCATCGCCAGCATATCTCCCAGAGACTTTGGCGCCAGCTCCACCTATAACAGGATACGCTCGCAAACCAGTTCCAGGTCGGCACATGACTGTGGTCTTGGAAGGCGATTCTCGGCCAACATCGCCACAAGAAACAACTTCTCGAGCACCTTCAATCAGCGACTCTTTCAATTTCAATACTTTCGATACTCCAGTCGTCCAAACAGCGACGGCTTTTGACTTCACTAAGCCGACCAACACATCTCGTCATTCAGTCATCCGGTTGGACGCGAACGGGAAACCAATTGTGCCGGATTCGCCTTCCGCAACGGTGCTGCAATGAGCCTTGCGTTGAATGTGCTGGGCTCGGTCTTCTCCAGCTCAGCTTTTCAACTTCCACCAGTAGAGACCAGCAATGAAGCTTGGTTCACATCTACTCCAGGCTTCTACAAAAGCCATCAATAATAGTGGATAATGGTAGAAGCATCACCACCACAACCATGATACCCCGTGTGACGAAGTTACGACTTGTACATAGCGCAAGCCGCTGCGAGCAGGAGTTGGATGCTCGCATAGTTCGATAGTAATGTCTTAGGCAGAATCAGAACTAGCATAATTTGCCCGCTGCTCTCCGCCCTGGTGCATCAATCTCATTCCGACAAAGTAGAATAACGTGAGCAGCCCGATCAGCGCCGCCAGTGAGACGACGCTCTCTGCTTCCATAATGATTGATGAGATCGCGTAATCGATTCAGGCGACCGCTATTGTGGCTGGAGACTTCTTTTGAGGCCTGATGGAGGGGAAAAGCAGTCATCGCATGCTCCGGCTCTCCAACGTTGTATGTTGTCACTGTTGTGTGAGCGTTGACACTACGCCGAAGGAAGAAAGCTTCTCCTGCGCTATCGAGAATAGACCGAATGAGGATCGGCCTGACGTACGCAGCCGCAGTCAATGCAGTGAACCCTGCAGAGTGAACACGTGAAGATTGCAGAAGAGGCGATAGAGTTCGCGAATCGGTCCGCCCCGAGACTTTCGCGCCTTCGTGTTCGCTTGAGTCTCGACCGGGGACACGCAGCAACGACGATCCACCAGACGACATCCCTTCGGCTGCTTGCATACAAGACCAGAAACAGGACTCGAACGGGGACAACACCAAAATGGTATCCTGGGGAACGTACGTATTTCCGCATTGAACAAATAACTCACAAACAATAACTAACAAATCAAGCAGCATCCAAAGTCTCGTCCTCTTCTTCGGACCGCTCCTCCTCCCCAAAGCAATAGCCTACTACCGCAGCGTCAAAAACCGGCCAAAATCCCAAATCAGACCCCTCCAACCAAAAGCCTCATACGCCCTCACTATCCTCTTCATCTCAGGTCTACTCGCCTTCATCTCAACCCTACCCTTCTTCCACCAGGAAAACATATTCCGCCTCACACAATCCCGACTCCATACATCTGCCGGGGTCCTCATAACACGTCTCTCTACTCTCCGACCTCTCACTCCTCGAGACGAAAACCTACGAAGTATTTTCGACCAAGGCGGTTTAGAAGCCAGATTACTCTACGCGCGCTATGGACCAGACGTAGTCCTCAATTGTCCCTTGAGTAAAGCAGGAGAAATTGGAGCTGGAAGGAATTATTTCATCTATGCTATCCCTTCACTCCTGACACCTCATCTTCTCCATCTCTTCGCACTTGGAGTCGCAACAAGTGGATTCCTAAGTGGTCGAGAAGGCGCACGATGGCGAACAATCGCAATAATCTCAGGTTTAGCTCTCGCCCTAGGTGAGATATGCTGGATCGGATACTTCGACGACACCCCCAACATCCGCAGCGTAAGAGTCAACGACATAAACTTCATCCACTGGAAAATGCTCGTGTATCGAGGTCTCGCCATCTCCGCCACAGACGGGATTCTAGGCTGGGTAATCTGGCTCCAAGCCACAGGTCGCGCATTCTTATCACCAACACCAGCAAACGAGAGGATTCTAGATCTTGCGCAGAAATTAGAATCGGCGTTTGGTAAGATTCAGGCTTTGGGGGTTGTGAGGAATGGGACTGTTAGGGATGCGGGGAGTAGGAAGAGGTTTGAGGAGTATTGGATGAAGGAGGGCGAGGTTATGAAGGATGCGATGGAGCAGCCGGAGGTTTTGACTGCGCAGAGGAATGCTTTGGCGAGAGCGGATGCTGGGAAGATTGGGAGGGAGGCGGAGGCTTTTGTGGATGGGTTTTTGGGAGCTGTGCCACAGCCGAGGACCGCTTCGTAGACGAAAGCGTAGATGGATGTCATTCATGGATTTCAGTGCTTACTTTTTGCTACATCGTTTTTATATCCCAGGTTATCGATACCCTGCCTCCTGGCAGATGGGCGATGTGAGATGCCTCACAATCACCTCAAAGCAGACTCTGAACGGCTGTTGTGACAAGTTCACACCCGCCATGCACTGGCTGATCTAAGTCGCATAACAAGCACTTATCTGAAATGAGACGTCGATCATCAATTGAATTACAGAGAGTAGATTGTTTGAATTTCCATGCTCTAGCATCTAGCTATTCGGACAGAGCGAGGCCGTATACAGTAAGCTGACTGCTTTTCAACTTGTTTGGTCCCACAACAACACACTTTATATCGTATCACACACTCATTCATACAACAGTCAGAAGAGTAGTTTTCGTTTTCATTTTGTGCCGCCAATCTTCCTACTCGGACTTCCAGCGCTTCGGATGCCACGAGCTTCAGCAGCAAGCATACTATTCCTACGAATCAGCACACCATGGTCAATACCATCCACGTTCTCCTCCTCAATGTCAATGTCCATGGCGTCAGAGCAAGTTCTGCCAACGGTAGACAACGGTGGTCGGTTCTCAATGTGCTCGACATGAGGTACTTCCTCCTCAGAAGCACTGTGGTCGTCGTCCTCGTGATCGCTGACCATACCGGGAAGATCGGCATGAGGGCTCAGATTGGCGGAGTTCAATTCCTGTGGCGAAGACATCTGGCTGTCCAGGTGTGAGTCATGAGGTGGCGCTGGAGCAAGCGGAGATGGTCGAGGACGCTGAGTTGGCTGTCTGAAACCTTTGCGGCTGGGCGGGCGAGCGAAGTAGCCTTGGCCACCAACAGTGCGACCGACAGGTCCAAATGGAGTGACGGGCGAGTTGGGATCAGAGGGCGTCTCGGGCGAGAGCAGGTCCTCATCGTAGAGTTCAATCTTAGCGCGAGCGGCTGCAACAGCTTGCTCGAGATCTCCTCCCATACCCTGCTTGCTCATGAGAGCTG
This sequence comes from Pseudocercospora macadamiae, assembly GCA_012978405.1. Classification (NCBI taxonomy): domain Eukaryota; kingdom Fungi; phylum Ascomycota; class Dothideomycetes; order Mycosphaerellales; family Mycosphaerellaceae; genus Pseudocercospora; species Pseudocercospora macadamiae. The sequence continues at coordinate 222,145 of WRNY01000026.1, forward strand.
AAAGGCGAGGCATCTGGGAAGAGCCCTTAAATGGTCCAGAGCCGAATGTCGAGGCCGTCAGCCTAGGAACAGGCGCAGCAGGGATCTGAGGTACAGGGCGAGGCATGACTGCAGGCAGAGAGCCAGGTGCATTCAGCGGATGTACCAAGGTACCATGAGTCTGAACCTTGGCCGGGGTAGCGGCAGCTGAAGTAGAGATGCGGCTCACGCTAGGCTTAGGAGCATGAGCAGCATGAGTCTCGGCCGGCAGATTTGCCTTCTCATTCTCGTCCAGAAGTCTCCCACAGTCGACAGCAGCAGCGTCATGAGACTTGTAGTCAACCTTGTGGGCGATACGGCAATGGTTGAGAAAACCTTGAATGCTGCTGAAATTTCCGCGCAAGCAGTTGTTGCAGATGAGCTTGACAAGTTGGCCATCGGTTGAGCGCTTCAGAACGAGAGGAGCAGACTTATCCTTGGGTGGCGCAGTGGGATAGTTCGGTATGCTGAGACCAGGTTCTGATGTTCGCGTCGAAGAGCCGAGAGATTTGCTAGCAGGCTTCCGCACATGACCAGCTCCACGAGTCGAGCGACCAGCGGCACTAGCTTCAGCATATGCCATAGCCTCTGGCGAAATCGAGTCAAACTGAGGATCATTCAACAGCCACTGCCGATAGTGTCTCGAATAGGGACCATCAGTGACACCGTATGGCGGAGCATGCGAGGGCTTAGAGAAACCAGACGGTGGCGTAACGGTAGGACCGACGCCATCGGAGACAGAACAGGATGGTCCGTTGATGCCCGGGTAGGGACGAAGTTCACATCTCCTGAGCTGTTCGAGGGCGATCTGACACTTGGCAAGTTCTTGTTCAATCAGACGAAGCTCGTTGTGCTTGAAAAGAATCTGCATGTTGAATTCGTTTTCGATGACTTGCTGGAGTGGCGACAAACTTGACATGCGGGCTGTTTCTTCATGTGCTGCAATAGAAACAGCTTCGTGGGTAGGAGCTTTGGAGGCCATTTTAGTCGCGGTCGCCGAAACATTCGTCTCTTTAGGTTGGCCTAGTGGAGCTGCTACAACTTCTCCAGATCCTGAATTCGCTTCTCGGGGAGCCAGAGGTGCTAAAGGCTTCGTCGTGGGGCTTGACTGCGTTGGAGCTGGCGTTTGCGCGGGAAGCAAGTTTACTGCGGGAGAAGCTTGTCGGTTGATGTCGTTTTGCTGCTTCTTAACCGCGGGCGTTTGCAGGGGCGAGAGATCCGAGCTGTCAGATCGCTTTCTCTTCAAGTCTGTGAGCATAGGTATTTCTACCATAGGTCGCAACTTTTCGAAAGGCGGCTTCTCCGACAGCTTCATCTGCTCGCTGCACCACGGCAGCCGAAATATACCCTGCATGATGGGCACAGCGGTGCTAGGCTCTAAGATATCCAAGAAAAAAGCCTAGAACCTTCTGCCTCCATCAAGCGCGCAGAGAGATGTGATGCGACAATAAGCCTAGCTTATCGTTGTCGCATTTGGTGTCGCAAAGGTTAAGGGAGGACCGTGAAGGTCTTTTTGGAGTCGAAGGTCACCGCAAGATTTCTTCAGTCCTGCGTGGTTGCGTTTCGTGGGTGCGGCTGGGGCGTGCAGGCGTGGTTGAAGTCCAAGATGTGAGGTCGCAGGCGACAGTCGGCGGAGATAAGGCCGCAAACAGGCTCGTCAGGTCGTGTTGAAGGGGCCGCGAGGCGTCAAAATGTATTAGAATAGGCGCTAGTAACACAAGTCAAGGTCTATGAAAGAAGTAAAGAAGTAACAAGTCTAGAAAGGGTTCCCACGGCGCAGAGGCTCGTTACAGAAGCTGAGGTTGGACGTTTGTCCCAGAGATGAACGAAAGACGATGGGAGTGGGAGCGACACAAGCAGGACACGACAGCGATGTGGGCCTCCAGGCCGGGCAGAAACAGCGCGGATTGGCTGGGGCACCGAGTCTTTGACGCAGCACAGGCGTAAGAGCTACATGGCTCCCGGACGCTACACACTTGCCGTAACCTTCAAGGGCGCGGTATGTGTCCCTATTGGGCGAACATGATCTGCTCCTCGCGTCCGTTGTGTGCCATCGATGGACGACGATGGTGCCAGACTGCTTTGGGGAACCGATATGAAAGTGCACTCGTGTGGACTCACCCCTGAGAGGCGTGGAATCTTCTGCTGTGCTTCCACAGCGATCCAAGGGTGACGGCCAGGTGTTATTTTCACGTTATTGTTGTTGTTGATGCACAAACGAGGCTGTCGGCGCATTATTTGTTTGCGTGGCTAGGGTTGCTGGAATGCGAAACGACGTTTGTACTGCTGTGCTAGGCAGGCAGGGCAGGGGATCAGTCATCACGCAAGAAGCATCCGACACCCACGTAGCTGCATCTGAGTCGTCCACTTTGCGCCGCATTCGTCGCTGTACAGAAGCTGCTGAGACGCCAAGTCGTCGCCGGTCAAGGCTTCAGCAGCTCGTGAAACAGCTCAACACTGTATCAATATTGTTCAAGTGTTGTAATTAATATCCCGTGTCTTCCGCTTTTACGAAGCTGGTTTGGTCGTGGACCGTGATTGTGAATGGAAGCTTCCCGACCATCGCCATATTTTCGGCTCGCTGCTTGGAGGCGGCCGCCACCATCAACTTCTGTCGAGTCACATCGACTGCCTAATCTCCGCAACAGTTTTGAGACACACGACGGCTTTCCTTTTCTCTGCGACTGTCACGTGTCGCTCGAAACAGCTTCTTCCCATCCTCGGCTGTTATAAGGACGATCGCAGAGACTTGAACATTGTTGAGACAGGTCGCAGACGGCCGCCAGCAGGACTGGAAGGTACTCGTGCGACAAGCATCTTGACTCTCATCATGGCGTTCGACGAAAAGTCACTGCAAAGCAGGTATGACCTGGTCAACCTTTCGGTTTCTTCTTCAACCCAAATATCGAGCCGCACTTCGGCCGTGAGTCGACATCTCGATTCAAGCGGCAATGACGGTAGCAGAACCACCGTCGTTGTGCTGACCGCGGCTGCTAAAGCTGCGAACAAGTTGATCAGTATTGCTGAAATTGCAAAACGAGATCTGGCGTCCAAAGGCGTCAACGTCTTTCAATATACCGCACTGAGCTCCAAGATGGTAGAGATACCACGGGAGGACGGCAAGAACCAGAATGGAGAGGATTCTGATGACGCCTTCCAAATCATGGGTGAGGAGAAAGACAACGGCATGAAGAAGAGAAATGTGCCTGTGATGACGGTCTACCTCTCCAAAGTACCAATTCGAGAGTTGAAGACTGCTTTTGGGTGAGAGTTGCTTTATCTTCCAAGAGGAGTAGTCTACTGAACAGCTCTAGTGAACAAACTTGAGTTGAAACCATACGACTTAAATCTCGACTGTTGCAGCCCACAGCCATGCCGAATGTGAACATTGGAAACAATGGACCTCTTCGATGCCTGACACGTCGCGAGGCATGGACAAGAAGCCAGACCATTTGTATGCTCCTCGCAGCTTGGAAGACTGGCGAGCGACCTTACCAGCTCGATGCCGAGAATACCTTGCCCTTCTCTGTGTTGCATCTTACTATGGCCACGTCAGGCCAGACAAAATGAAAGGCGACATGGAAACTACTCTCGGTCTCCGGAGAAGGAACTTCTAAGATTCAGCTATCGCTCTACCGATGAGGACTCCAAAAGGTCATCGATCAGTATCTCAAATCAGGCATTTTATTTGCTCACAACAAAATCAATGACGCTACCTGAACGCTCTCAAGAATGTATATTACAGCCCGTACTTTTTCCCACTCAGTCCAGGAGAGAAAGAAGTTCTACTTCACCTGAATACCCCAAGAGTGCTCCTCATTCCCATACATGATATCGACCAACCAAGTCTTGATCAATCTCGCATAAGTTCCACTCTGGCCATCCGCCATCGGAATCTCAAGATCATTGCCTCGGAAATGGATCTTGCCTACTGGGGCGATGAAGAACGCTGTACCCGCAGCGAAAGCCTCCACCAGGCGACCTTCCTGGTGTGCAGTGATAATGTCGTGCATTGTGAAGCGCTGCTCCACAACCTCAACTTCCTCGGTCTCGCTGGTCGACTTGACGAAGCGCTCCTTGGCCAATTCCAGAACGGAAGCTCGCGTGACGCCTTCCAGGATGATTCGCTCTTCCAAAGGTGCCGTTACCTATAGCAAACAAGATTAGCGGATACTTCTCCAGATTGAGGAGATCGTTTCACTCACAAGCTGCAACTTCCCACTCTCCTTGGACCTCCACACGATAAAGAAATTCGAAGCACCAGCCTCAGTAACCCAGCACTCCTTCCCAAACAACCAAAGTACCTGATCAAAACCCCGACTCCTCGCTTCACCCTGCGCAACAAGACTAGGTCCATAATTCGCTATGCAAGACATGTTAGTCATTCCATCACTGGCAAGTAGGAGAAAAAGTTACATACCACCAAGCTTAGCATATCCAAACCCACCAGGCCAAGCTCTGATCGTATCCTCATTACTCGCCAACAACTTCAACCCCGAATTCGAATGCTTCGCAGCCCCATCCAACGCCGGAGGAATACTCTTACTCATATCCGGAAAACAAGCAATAATGACATACAACAACGCCTCCCTCGGTCTCTGAACCCCCAAAGCCTCATCCGTAGCAATAAAAGTCGGCCTAATATACAAAAAATGTCCAGCCCTCTCTTTCGGTAACCATTTATCTCCATCCGTAGCACAGAGTGCTATAATCATTTTTTCTAACTCTTTGGGGTCGAAATCCGGTAATGCGATACGTCGGGCGCTGTTGAGCATACGTTGGCAATTTCGCGAGACGCGGAAAAGACGGAGTTGGCCATCGTAGCCGCGGTAGAGTTTTAGGCCTTCGAAGCATTCGGTTGCGTAGTGGAGGACGGAGGCGGAGGGCATGATGCTGAGAGGACCGTAGGGGATGAGTTGGGGGACGTCCCAGCCGGATTCGGATGTCCAGCGGGCCTGATGCGAGCGTTAGCGAGCAGAATTGCGAGCGTCAGTGAGCAGAATGTCTCAAGACGTATGTTCTTTATACTCACAGAAACCATATGATCCGTACACGTCTTCTGAGCTTTCGTCTCAGCAGAATCCGGGTCCGGAACTGCTCTTGGAGTTGAAGTATATGTATATGTCATTTTCGAAGTATCAGGACCAGCGCTCTTCTCGCCATTGACAAAAGCATGTTTGATTCCAGCCTGTGTGAGGGCCGAAGCGGAAGTTGAGGTAGGTGTGTTGGCACCAGAAGTCTCTGGAGTGAGTGCTGCGGGAGCCATTGCGAGTGACGAGCGTAGCGAGTTCTGTTCGAGTCTATACGTGTGGACTGTGTTCCTCCCTGTACAAAACAAAGGCGGAATGAAGAAGTGAGACGATACTCTACTTAAGCAAAAACAGTTGACGTACGTCGTCCCGGCGGGACAACGGCCATTTCATTCCAATGGTAGTCATAACTAAGCTCGTGACTCTTATCACACGCCCTACCGAGATAGTTAAGTCCGCAATGCGCGTGGCTCCTGCATAATTGTATCGTTACGCTGCATAACCGCACACAGCCAGATGCAGGTACGTTGCCATTGGATCTGGAAGGTGTGTGGTAAGAAAAATTCGGAGTCGCTTCCTTAAGCCGTTCGGATAGTGATGGCTCAGTGACTTTGCCGAGGAAGCCGGTATCGGTGGTCGTTTTCTTGAGCCGAGATCAGATCTGATATCTGGATAGATGTGATATAAATGCGGCAGACTGCATCATTAGGATAACGATTTATTGAAAAGACGACTCGCATGAGAAAAGCAAAGACTGCAGCGGCATCTCATGTACGCCTTATGCATGCGACCCAGGACATCTCTCGGAGATATGCAGTGAGCTGGAATGATAAGCCGCGCAAAACCGCAGTTTAGATAACAGCATCTTCGATTCTGCTTCAAACAGAATCCTCCCACAAACAACGCCAGTGCAAAGAAAGGGGTATCATGCGGTCTTCGTCGTTATACTGTCGTGTCCTGCGCTTCCTCCGGTAGTAGTTCCGTCATCATTGTTGTATATATGTCGTAGATTCATCCAGTTGGGTCGTCTAGCTGAGGCTCGCTCACTTCCTACATGAGACCACCGAGCGTAAGCTTGCCCAAACCCGCCATCTCTCCCTTGACACCTGCTCGGGTTGTGTCTTCGAACTCCCGAACGACATTGGCAACAAGGATTTTGCGAATGGCTTTGTCAGCCTTCGAGAAGGCCTCTCCTACAGCTGAACTGCAGTTCTCTGGACCACCGATGATCTCAATGAGTTTTGAATATACGTCTATCAGAGTATCACAGAGTGTGCCGAGTGTTGTGTTGAAGTCCGGTTCGAAGGGAATATGCGGCGTCAATAGATACGCGAACTCGTGGCCGGTCGGGTTGATTGGCGAGGTCAAATCCTGTGGTGAGCCGAGATCACCCTTTCCAGTATTGGGGATGCCCAAAAGCTCTGCTTGGCGTGTGTCGATGGAGAGGTTGTCCGGAACGATTGCAGTGCTTGACCGCCGACCCTTTGCACCACGATTACCAAATCCCATGCCAGATTTGAACATTTGACCCATCCTGCCCTTGCTCACAATGTTGCCACTTGCATCAAATCCACTTAGGTTTTGGTACTCTTCAAATTCCGTAAGTAGTGCGGAAAGCGCCTTGAGGTATTCCAGAGGACTGCCCGAGTTCATGTCCAAAACTGCTGGCAAGCTGTATCCGAGCAGGAAGTAGTTGGTTGCTCTCCTGCCGAGCTTGTGTGTTTGCATTGATGGAATGGTGGACAACGATCCCTGGGAATAATGATACATGCCGAAGTGATATATGTCCCCTTCGTGAAGCTTGCGCAGGTAGTCGACTGTGGCCATACGCTTCGCCGACGTCTCCTGTATTTGCGTATATATGGTATTTGGATTTAGAGGTCCAGCGGGAACGGTCGGCACAGACGCAGTGGGTTGCAGTGGAGCGCCATTACTGTGTGACGACGAGATATCTCTCACAACACTGCTAAAGCTGCCTTGAGGATGTAGATTGGGTCGATTATCCGCAGAAGGCTTCCTGCCTCCATGGACAGGAGCCGGAGGTGGTGCAGCTAACATGGAAGGGAAAGTATTGGTGCGCTCAATGGTCGGCGACTTTGCTGCTGCCAGATTGCTCAGGTACACAGGTGACGTGAGCTGTGGGAGTGCCTCGGTGGACTTGAAGCTGCGTGAAAGGCCTTTTGCAGTGAGAGATATCTTCCTCTTGAGGAGCGGTGATTGTGTCTGGGTTGCGGCAGGCGCAGACGCTTGCGGGCGGAGGACGTCGACAATCTTCTCCTCGTCGCTGTTCTCGATGGGACTGGCCGAGCTCAGCGGCGTGAAGTCGTGACCGTTGTTGGAGCTGGGGCTCTTGCTCTTGTGTCCGAATGAGCTTCCTCCACTGGACAGCGTTGTGCGATGGCTGCGTACGCTCAGACTCCTCTTAACATTTGATCCCAGGTCCTTTGCGCTTCCCGTGACTGTTGTAGTCAGGCTGAAGAGGCTGCTTTCACGGCGATGGGTAACTGCTTTACCGCCTGTGACGGCGCCGCGCTCGTCGATATGCACAGGGCTTTCGTTGGAATTGGTGTTGGCGGTGTCGATGGTTAGCAGGTCGGTCTGGCTGGCGTTGGCTTTCGCGTTCCCGATAGCATTGCTGCCGTGACTCGTCTGTCTTCTGAATCGCGCAAAAACAGATCTGCTTCCACTGCCAGCAGCTCCAGTCCCACTTGACGTCGGAGTCGGGGTTGATGCTTCCAAGGTGGGCATCTCTCACACACCGTTCATGCCCACACCCGCTTTCCCACTGCCCCTACCTAGATCCTGGCTGGCTGATGACTGATGCGGTGTACCCTTCGTACCTGCTGGCTGTGCACGGGATGCCTTCCTTGTCCGTCCCAAACGATCGGATTCTGGGTCTCGCTGTGGCGTGTGAAACACTGGGTTTCCGTTGGCCTAGCACAGCTTAATTGATTCCAGGAGAGACGAGATATTTACACGAAAAAGGCCCTCCCGCGATGGTGATTGGGCATCAACTTCGGCAGCTTTCAGGGGAGCTGCTTGGCGGCAAAGAGCTACGCCGAGGAACATCGTGCAGTAGTCTGCTTTATATATGCAGGTACTTACTCATGCATGAAGGCCACCTCATGCCATCACATCTCAAACACAACCAGGTCTGATATTGCACCCTCATCTCGTTCAGATGACAGTGAAGACCGCTATGCAGAGTCCCAAAGCAAAAGGACAAATACTTAAGCCTTACAAGCATCCCAGGTTGCAAGCAACTCTCGAACATGGATCGTGACAGCTCCAGTTCTCTGGACCTTGCAGAGCTTCTACAACGACAGCTCAAGCTACAGCAGCTCTCCTTCAACCGAGTGTTGTTCATCATGCACTTACCGGACTTGGGGGAACTGGATGTGGTGGATGGAAGGCGCGGACGACTAAAGGCAGTATTCACCGGACATGTGATCCTGTTGATTTACGCCTTGCAAGCAGCAGAAAATGGCAATCTGCGACAAGAAATGTGAAACGCGACCTGGCGAAGCATATATTTGAGCCTCATTCGTACAAGCTACACATCGTGACGTCGAACGAAAACGGGGAGCGAAAGTGCATCTTCTGCCCTAAGACCGGCCGAGGTCTACTGCAATGTCGTCAAAAGATTGGACATTACATTCTCCAGAGAGCTTCGACCACATCACATCTCAAGCATTGCCTTGATTATACTGAATATTCCATGAAGTCTCACACTGTCAATACCGACTACAGGCAAAGCAGGAGCCAATTTCCAGCAGTACACTGCAATCTCGGGCTAAACAAGTAGGACCAAGCAGCTTCATCAGGTTCAGAACTTTTCGAAGGACCCGAATACGGTGTTCCGGCGAAGAAAGAATTGACCATGTAGAGCAACTTGTCAACGAGGACGATGCGCCCCAAACGACTACAGACATGGAATTCTGAGAACAGATGTGATGTTCCACGTCATCTCCATTGCAGTCAAGGCCTAAGTCGACTTCAGTACATGACGGCTTTCTTCTACTTTGATGTTACCAGCGAACTCACGATACAGCCGATAGCATTAGGACGATGGCAAGAAAGGAAGCGAATGGGCATGCATGTTCATTGCTAACTATTCAAAAGCCACAGTCCACCACCAAATCGCTACCACATACGTCAATCCGCTACAAGTTTTCAGTGTCAGAGACCCATCCAACCCAACGTCAATCCGCACCTAGGCATGATTGGTGGCTTCCTTGCGCAATCCAAACAGTCTGGCCCATTTTCTGCCAGCACAGGCGGCGACCTTTTCATATCAGGTCCGCAGCGCCCGGCGTCAAGTCCATCACCTCCTATCCCAGACATCAAAGTCCACATCAAAATCCTCCGAACGCCATCACGCAGATGCGAAAGTCCACCAAACCAAACCCAAACACCAAAAATGCAAGATCCCGATCCCAAACTCCAAACACCATAATCCAAATCCAAAGGTATCCTTTCATCAAGCGCCTTCACAATGCGACCTTTCAACTTTTCAGCACTCAATCATCTCCGCGAATAACAACCGCTCAATCTTTCTTCGATGCGCTCTTGAATCAAAAGTCACCCATTGAGCGTCCTAGCTCAGCAACGGGGTCTTTCTTGGGTCGACCTCGTCTCTCTGGACGATTATTCTGGCTAGTCGACCCAGCTTACAAGTTCAATTCGCGTCCAAGTTCTGCGAATAGCTTGTCGTCTTCTTTTTGGCGACTCTGTTCGTTGCCTTTCTTCTTCGTGGCCCGATCTCGTCTGGGCGCCGGCTTATGGATCTTAGGGCGGTCCTCTGGGGGAGGTGCTCCAGCTCGCGTAAAATTGTTTCGCTTGGATTGAGCTTGACCTGCTCGTGTGTAGTCCCCTGGTCTGCAATCTTGGCCTCGCCTGGACCAATTCTGCCCGGACTGTCCGCGTCCGCCGGTGTACTGCGCCTTGCCCTTGCCTTTCCACTTACGAGTTTGATTCGATTGCTCGTGGTCAGCCTCGTATCCATCCCTCGCCGGTTGCTGGCCGCGCGTGGGCTCATATCGAACGAGAGGAGTCGAATATCCTAGCCGGCGGTCCTCCTCAAGTCGCTCGAAACGATCACGGGACACGACCTGTGGATATGCGACAGGCTCGTTACGGCGTCTCCAGTCATGATCGTCGTTGCGCATGTTGGGACGAGGGCCGCGGGCGTGTTGTTGCTGCTGATTTCGCAGCTCGCGAGCTCGGTTCAGTCGTGCGCGGTCATCATCATAACTGTTGATGGTGGGATCAACGTGCGGGTTTCGTCTCGGATCATGGCTCTCGCCGCGATCTTGGTATGGACGCCGATCGAAGTTCTGGCCGTTATATCCATCCGAGCGAGATGGGCCTTCTCGATGGATCGCCGTGTTGTGGTCATTGTGGCCATTGTGACCACGATCCCGAGAGCGTGAAGGACTTCGAGGACTATCAAGATAATCTCCACCCGAGCGCGGGACAGGCTGCTCTCTATCTCGCTGACGTCCACGCTCACGCTGCGCCTCGCCAAACTTGTTCTTCGGCTGGCGCTGCATCGCCGGCTGCTCTTGCTCATCATCGTCCATTTCAGTGTCGCTCTCTTCTTCGACGAATAGGCCTGGACTCTTAGGTTGTTTGACTTTGTGAGGGCGATCATCACCATCTGGGCGTTCCTTGCGGCGGGAAGGATTGGGCTTCTGAAGGATACATGTACCGAAGTTATTTCCACGGGGAACATATGGATTGCGCTGGTTTTTATTGGGTGCCGTTTGTTGAACGTTTGGTATCCATCCCTTAGGACCTGGGGGTGCGGTCGGAGGGATCTTGTCAACAACCATCTCATCGGGCTCATTGACTGCGGCCGGAGCAGTGGGTGGCGTCTGTATAGGGAAACCGCTGACTGTCGGGCTGGAATAGTACGATTCGTCGTCAATATCCATCGTTTCGGGCTCATCGTCGGGTGCCGTCTGATCGGGTTCTGTCGGATGATCGTTTGACGGCTGGCCCGCGGGTGGTGTTTGGAAAATGGGTGGTGTCTGGAACACGGGTGGTGTCTGGAACCCGACTTGCATCTGGCCAGCGAAGATATCATTCTGTACTGGCTTGTTGGGGAGGGGTGGCGGGCCTCCCTTCTCAGCCTCGCGCGGCGTATAGTCTTCGGCCGGTCGCTTCAAAGCTCGCTGGTGTTGTGCAATGCGATGCGCATTTCGCTGCCGCCACTCAGGCGTAGCCTTGTGTGGCTCGCACAACCAGCAGTCGTTCATAAACCACTTCAATAGGCTATTGCAGCCTCCACATGGACGATCCTGGCGGATTTGGCTCACGATGCCAGTGGTATGAGACTGGTGGTTGGGAACGCTCGTGGGTTCGGCATTCGTACCTCCCTCAGTCTCAGGTTCCTCCCAGCCGTTGTTCGCATCCTTTTCTTCGGACTCGTCATCAATACCAGCTGATGATGACTGACCTGCCAGGCTCTCGGGCTTCGTCTGGTTCTTTGCGTCCCTGATCTTACCCAGACCGGCCATCAGGCGACGCATTGCAGAGGCCGGATCATCACCCTCATCCTCATCATTCTTGGGTTCATCATCGCTTGAACCGTCTTCGCCGTCCTCATCGACATCCGTTGACGATTGAGACTTATTCTCTCCATTCCCAGTCTTGACGGCGCTGGACTCGCCTTTATCGTCCGGGAAGTAATCTTCAAGCACAATCCAATCTTGAAGCTGATCTGGATATTGCACATTGATATGGTTGCAACGGCATTTCATGATGACGTTGCCCCACGCTGGGATTTTCTCCTTGGGCTTGATCATCGTCTGGGCATCCAGTGCCTCATTGCACCCTCCGCAGAACACATCGGTAACGATCTCGACGTCGTCGGCATCACCATTGTGCACTTTCGGTGGTTCTGTCGCTGGGTACACAGTTTCATCCATAGGTTCAACTCCATGGCCGGTGTATTCAATCCAGATGGGTCTATTCGACGGCAACGAAGCCTCGTGAGCCATACACTCCTTCTGGTAGTCGAGATTGGCCCTGGTCTGTCGCTCAATCTCGCGCATACTGGCCTTCTTCGCTTTCTGGCGGTCACGATAAGCCTGAGGATTGTATTGCTTATCCAACGAAGTTTGCACCGTTTCTGCGTATGCAGCCCAAACCATTCGATTCTTGTAATCGTTCAGTCCAGAGACGCTATCGGCAAATTCCGTGGAAGCTCGAATCATCATCTCCATGTCCTTCTTGACGAGCATCTCGCCTTCTTCAGGATCCATGGTCAGAGACTTCTCCCAATCCGCTTGGCATACATCCTTGAGCTGATTGAGGATGATGTTCATTGCGCAGTCGGATTTCTCTTCATTGTGGTCGACATGTTGCAGCATCTCCTGTCCGCATCTGCAGCCGATAACTTCTTGTCCTCGCGCAATGAAGTATACCATGTCGCCACTAGTTGGATCGAAGATGAGCTTCTCGAGCAAGCCCTTGCCTTCCATTCCGTACGGGCCAAAGTGATGCAAATGGTTGTAAAGCAACATGGCATGGGCATATTCGCTGGAGATTGGAGAACTCTGCAGACTGGAAAACGTAGGAATCGCACCATTGGAAGTGATCTTCACTGCATCACCGACGAGATTCACCTGCACTGGCTCCTGTGCAGGTGTCTGCTCGACTTCAGGTGTGCGTGAAAGTGGCAGCGCCGCTTGCTGCTGACCTTGCTGAGAGATCTGTGAAATTTGGATCTGCTCAGTCGAAGTGGCCTGTGGCGACTGGTTCACTTCATCGATCACATGCGGAGCTTCTGACGTTTCACCGTTCACTGGCAGACTGGTCTCTGATGCTGGTGGCAGGAACACCTGTGAGACCTCGCCCTGCTCGGCCGACGTGACCTGCGACGATTGATCCACATCATCCACCTTACGAGAAGCTTCTGGTACTTCTTCGTTCACTGGCTCAGCGAGCTGTTGCGCCGATGCCACTGACAAAGGAGCCGGTTCGCGTGGATCTTCTGGAGTCTGCGTAGATGTGGTCTTATCGACGCACGCGACGCTTTCACCTGCTGGTGTACACTCTGGTTCTGGAAGTGTATCCGCCCCTGCGCAGTCTGTCGCAGATGGCGTCGTCGTTGGAACCTTCACCGAGACTGGGACCTTGGAGCGAGGGCGCTTGCGCTCAGCCCGGGTGAGCACTGCAGCGACTTCAGCAGGGCGCAGTTTCACTTCCCTGAGGCAGTCGCCAGATTCTGCCTCTCGGCGGAGCTTCTCAAGCTTCGGATGCAGTTTCGTGAGTGCGAACAGCCACTTCTTGGCCTCATTGAAGGCTTCTTGAACCTCCAGGTTAGAGAAGGTGTAGTCCTCACGCGACGATGACTGGTTGAAGTTCAACTTGGACTTTCGCTCGAACTTGTTTCTCCAGTACATGTATGCCTCCTCGGCATGCTGCACATCGAGCTGGGTTTGCTTATAATTGAGTGCATGCGCATCTCTATAAGCTTGCAGCTCCTTCTGAAGTCTGCGAGCACGATCAAGGGCGGCGTTGGAACGCGAGGATGGACCTGATGGCGTGCTTGGCTTGGTGATGCGGTGAGCGTCGCGCGTCCTATCCTGAAGCTCGGCAACCGTACGGCTCGCTGGCGTAGATCGAGGTGCTGAAGATGGAGCGCGGCGGCTCGAGGGCGCATTGGAGTTGACCGACGACTGGTGTATTGTCGATGGCTTGCTGATAGACGTTGAGACAGGCACCGGAATGCGAGAAGGCTTCTTCGCTGGTGCGGTTGGCGTGAGCCGACGTCTATCGGCATGTTCAGGCGTGGTCTGAACATCCTCTGGCCAGGCTCCTGGCATGCTGAGCACATCTGAGTGCTTGATGCGCTTCTGACCGCGCTCCATATCGGCGCTGACATCCTTTTCCTCCTCGAGGGCATCAGCGGATCGCTTCTTGCCAGCGACCTGTGGCGGCTTCTGAATGGTGGTCGAGTAGCGCATATTGAACTGCTTGATCCGTAACGCGTTGGCGCCTGCTTTGATGCGCTGGGCGGCGCGCTGCTGTGTGGTCGACATCGTGAGCGGCTGTGTCTTGCGATGGTTGGCAAGAGGGCGCTGGTAATGTCGAGGACGTACTTGCTATCATCAAGTGGTTTCCGAACACTGAGGATGAGAAGTCGAGGAGTCGGACGAGACAGTCAGGTCGACAGTCGGGAGGCTGATGGCCGGGGGCCGGTCGTCTGTGCGACCAGGCAGGAGCCAATCAGGAGAAGCGGAACCCACGGACCCACTTACGTGAAGTGAATAGGAAAATCCGGAGGACTTACTTCACGACTCACAACGAGCCATCGTACCCCTCTCCACAGACTATGGGATGTGTTCTGATTGATTATAGGTTCTGGAAACAAGTATAGAGGCATAATACTGCATACAACACTTACAGTGCTACCCGACAATTGCGCCTCTGCTACACCTGGCCACAATAAGGTACGGTAGTACATTGACCCCGTTCTGCAGCGCTCTAATCAGCTACAGGTCTGCAGATGCGCTACATACATTGTTTGAACAGTGACATCTACCTGTCTCGGTCACTCGCTTTGTGTCGATCTCGCGCATGAAACATCACGGACGAGGACGCTCAAAACATTTTACTGCCGTTTTTATTCGCTAGTCGACAATTGGAAACACAATACCAGAGCAAAGTTGCGATGTGGATAAAGGTGCTGTCCTAGCGCTCCATCCGATGCTTCCTACGATACTCAGCTTCCTCCTGATTGGTCTAGCATGTTCTGGATATCGAACACATTCACTTTCTGCCTGACCGCCAGAGCAATGTCTACGCTGGCATGATCCTCCGTACGAGAGTGGGGGCGAGCGAGCTTCTTTGCTTCCCTCCTCGCCATCCTCCTATGCCGCAGCGCCTCCTTTTCGTTACCATACCGCTCAATCCACGACTCGATCTGCTGGGATTTCGTCACCTCACTCTGTCGTTCCGTAAGTTCAATCTCCGCCTTTATTACAAACTCATATAGCTCTTTTTGACGCTTATTGAGAAGCATGTTCCTGCTCGACATCTGGCGTGCCTGGGTTATGTTCATTCCTGACACCAATTCGAAAACGGTCTGGGCCTGTTTAAGCGCGTAGCGGGCCGCTTTCAGCGCTTTGTCCGCATCGACGAGTATGTTTCCAGACGGTGGCGATGGCCGCACGACTGGTTCGAAGATGTATGCAGTCCGATCTGGTTCCTCTTGCGACTCACGCGCAGGCACGTTCTGTTCAATCCGGCTTGCTCTCGCCTCGTGCAACTTCTCGAGCCTGGTGGTAGCTTCAGCGACTCGACGAAAGGCATGCATCTCATTGATTGTGAAATGGCTGATGTCGCGGCTAATCAGCTGCTGGTAAGTACTCCCGGTGAGATCCAAGAGGTAGCGTCTTCGCTCTCTTAGCTGGCGATGTGCTTCCTTCATATCTGCATGTGGTGACTCGCCTGACTCTGGGCAGTCAGGTGAAGAGACAATTGACTTAGACAAATTGTGAGACTCGCGCCTCTTGCTTTCGAGAAGAGCCAAGAAGCGGATTGCTGGCATTGGGGGAGGGCCGTGATGAAGTTTTGCGGTGCTCGAGTGAGACGTTGTAAATTCCGGCGACAGCTTGAGGCGCTTCCGTCGATGTTCTTCTTTCATAGCTGCATCGCGCAGCATCTGAGCATGGGACTCGCTAGGCACCAGACAGCGCTGCAAGTGGTCTTCTACCACTCCTGTATACTTCTTGCTCACGTCCTCGAGACTTTGAGGTTCTTCCGTTGCACGGCGTTTGAGAGCCCTTGCCTTGTAATCGGGCGTGCGAAGTCGACTCGAGTTGCTGAGCGACATGTCGGATAAGTGGTTGTGGTTACTACTTCTCGTGAGTGGCTTGGACGAAGTCTCCCATGGGCATTCTGTGCCTGTTATGCGTTGGCAGGACAATTAAGAGCGAAAGCGAGGGCAACTCGAAAGCGGCACATGCCGTTAGTGAAGTAAGTGAATGAATCAACGCTATCTCAGGTTACGCTATGCAATGCTTTTAAATCCACGTACTGCCATCCGTAGCTCGACGCCTGTGCCTACCTCTACTTTGTTCACGTCGATTATTGAGACCGAAATCGAAGGCATCCATTCGTCCTCCGCTGTTGCCGAAATGAAATGGCTGTGTCTGCCCAGTCAATTGCCCACCATCTTCCAGTGTGGGCGGGTGTACCCAAGTCTGCTCCGTATAGGTAAACCCAGAGTCATCGACATATGCTTTGAAATCGCCCTCGTCATGTGCAAAAGTTCTAGCAGTGAACGGTCTTCTCCCAGTCAAGCTGCTCCCAGCCGTCTGTAGCGACAAATGATTGTCAAGAGCTTCTTGCATGACTCTCTGAATTCTCCAATGTGCCTCCTCTCCTCCAAGAATTTGTTTCGGTGATATCTCAATCAAGCCTCCTTCGACTATAGGGTCTGGAACGTAGTGCCTGGGTGGCAGGACCTCCACTTGCATGATCGGCAGCACACGATGAAACACATCGTAATTATGGATTTCGCGGGTGACTTGCTGGTGTACAATCTCGTGCGTGTCCACTACCACCGTCTCGTGAGTGACTGGAGGAGCGTATGATGTGTATTGAGTGGTGTCCTCCGTGTTGGTCAGGTCAACCACGCCATCAAGGGAAACAGGACTGGAAGAGTCATGGACCAAAAAGTCCCTGCCATTGTCGGTCTGGGAGTATGAACTGGAAGAAGTCTTGCTGTCTGGCGGTACGTCTCGGTATGCACGATCTGACTGCCGGGACGGATTTGACACTGTTATTTCTGGAATGGCAGAAGGCATTTGCTTAGCTTGGGAGATGCTGCTCTTCCGCGCGGTATGGGCCTGATCCGAGCTGCTACCACGGCCGTGTAGAGGCCACGTTGGTGATGATGGCCTCCTGAGAGACGACGTCCTCGCAGGAATAGATGTCTTCGGGATAGATGAACCTGCTGAATACAAGTCGTCGTCCGACTGTGCAATTGCTACCTGTCTTCTTGACCTCTTCACCTCTTCGCTTCGCCGGTGACCAGAATCCGTATTGTGCCGGTCTTTATCCAGCGCTGCTCGGACAGCTCTGGAATCGTGAAGGTCTCCAGCCAAGATGGCTTCATCTCGAGAGATGTTTTTGTTGGCGTATCCTTCTGCAAATGGGTCCCGAGTCGGCCCAATGAGCACACCCCGCGATCTGCTGGAGTCATTGCTGACTCGCTGCAATGTTTCAGACGTTCTGCCACGCGCGGCTTGGTCTAATTTCTTCGAATCTTGTCGTCCATGGCGAGTTTTGGCTATGGCTGGGTCACTGCGGTCGATCGTTGAGGTTCGCAAGCGCTCGTCGTTGAGACTCAGGTAACGAAGGGCCTCTGGCAGCCCCTTGTGCCCAGCCGTATCTGGCTCCTTCTGCACATTCTGCCACTTTCCGTTTGGGTTCGGTATGGTCGCGGTTGCCTCTGTGCTCTGCTTCGGTGCCGTAGTTTCTGCAGCCTTTTCAGGGCTGCTTGGCTGCGGAGCTGATATCGAACTCTCGCTTTTCTTGCTATAATGCAGTCCGTAGAACAACTTCTGCTTGAGGTTGGATGGCATCGAACCAAATCACGTTCTGCAGGCCATACTCGAGGGATAACAATACTGGAGAAGCTAAAGACCTACAATGTCGTGGCTGCACAGACCTCGTGCCAGCCATCAATAGTGCTGTGCACAACAACTGTCTGCTCTTCCCGCCATCGCTACCACCAAAGCGACCAGCTGTGGCTGAAGCCTCACTCTCGGAGAATATGACGACTTCGTGAGTGAATGGCTTCGCTTGCTGCCGCAGCAACATCGACGGCGCAGAGCTTCTGCTATTGCTTTCGTACGCGTTCACGAGCATATGACGTTGTGTCATCTTTTGGCACGGTAAATGATGGTCCAAGAAGGGCAGATGGTACCGATGATGCGTTGAGTTGAAGGAGGCGGCTCGATCTGGAACACGTCAATCCTTCGGGTCCCACTCAAATGCTTGGCAGGAGCGACTTCACACCATCAAACTGCACCAACTCTTGAAACCTGGAGAAAGTCCCAGTAACCTGGCCGTATACACAAGCGATCATCTTCGCAGACACCTCGCTTGCAAAGCTACCAAGTGACAATTCGACAAGTAGACTTTCGATTGATTGGATCTCCTCGCTCTACAGAGCACTACTGCTCGGTGTCGTACCGCCGCTCCATCTTCCCTTCGGCGGTTCCGTGGGTCCAGATCTCAGACATTATCTCAAACAAGCATTTCTTGTGCAGAATGCTACAGGCATCAGGCCTCCAAGATATGTATCTTGCCACTCCTACATGCCGTCCATCTGCTTACGACTTCATGCTGGCAAGTGGATAGCTCGGCCTCTCCTAGCCTCGCACGATAGGCTTGCGAACATAACAGAGCCGTGGCAGGAAGCTCAACAAATCAGCTGTCGAGGCTGCACCGCTTTGAGCTCCGTTCTTGCCACAAGCATGGGACGAGCTCGAGCATATTCACACCAGCGGCGACATGCCACGTGGGAGTGGACTCTCCTATAGGTACAATGATGTACGAAACGCTCGGATATGCGGTACTCAACATCCCGTATTGGTTCGGTCGTGCAGCTCTGGCATAGCTATCTGGGCCACACTACCGTTTAGTGGATCGAATTTTGCCCGACCAGCGGCTATAGTACGATCGAGGCTCATCTCAATCGATCTCTTGAAGGAAATCAAGCTTGAGACTCAACTGCCATACCAAGCATCGCGCAATCGTTTGAAATGGCGTAGTAGCTCTTGGGCAACGCGATGACGTTGCTGTTACAGTAAGTCTCACAGCGACTACATAACGGATCACACCTCTGTGGGAAAAATAGACATCTCATAACCATTTCTCCATCTCATCAATAATCAATTCAGAAAGAAACACTAGCCGCAAATATGCAAGCCGCCAAGGACGCAGTCAAGAACTTCACCAGCAAGGCTGGTCACCATGACACTACTGTTCACGAGAAGGTAGCCCCTTCTGTGCAAAATGAGACTGTCACCCGCAATCAGGAGGACCGAGTCACTACTGCCATCGACAAGGAGGTGCACCAAGATCACTACCACACCAGTGTGCAGCCCGTGCATGACAAGGAAGTCCTCCCAGAGAAGCATCATCACAACCTTGTCGGTGTTGAGCACCGAAAATTCGAGCACGATGATCACAACAAAGTGAAGTCGACACTTGACCGGGAAGCAGCAAAATTCAAGGACTCCACTCAGCGTGTCGAGGGCCAGCACACCACATCCGCTCAACCAGTTG
Organism: Pseudocercospora macadamiae; assembly: GCA_012978405.1. Taxonomy (NCBI): domain Eukaryota; kingdom Fungi; phylum Ascomycota; class Dothideomycetes; order Mycosphaerellales; family Mycosphaerellaceae; genus Pseudocercospora; species Pseudocercospora macadamiae. Next base: position 241,506 of record WRNY01000026.1, read on the forward strand.
CTGCTGGAGAGCACGTGCACCACCATGTGCACGAAACTATTCAACCTGTCATCAACAAGCAAACCATCGAACCTCACGTCGTGCACACCACTGTCCCAATCCACGAGGTTCACCACAACGCTGCTCAACACCATGCCACATCTCAGCTCCCAGCTGTAAGCATGGCAGACTACAAGAAGCAAGGCGGTGCCCTTACCGGCCGTGAGGAGCGTCAAGACGCCTTTGATGGCTGCCCCAAGCCTATCGGTGGAGCAAGTGACGATGTGCACAAGCCAGGCGCTGGCATCACTGGCTCGCACAGCCACAACCGCAACCACACACATGGTTCCAACGGCCTCAACGGCTCTAATGGTCTCACCGACCGCAGCCGTGCCGGTGAGGCTGGTGTGGGTGCTGCTGGCATTGCTGGCGCAGAGAAGCTCGCACACAGCGGTAGCCACAACACCACTGGCACTGACGGTACATCCGGTGGCTACTCGGGCAACCGATACAAGGATCTGCCAGATAGTGTTACTGGCCAAGGTTCCAACACCACAGGTGGCACTGGAGGTGTTGCTGCCACGGGCGAGAAGCATTCCAAGCCTTCTTTGCTTGACCGTCTCAACCCAATGAAGGATGCTGATGGTGATGGCAAGAAAGGATTGATGGATTAAGTTGACGACCAATCATGACCTACGAAAAGTGAGATACTAGCGTTCTAGCGTATATATTGTATGATATAAGATATCATTCTTGGACACTTATGACTCCTCTATTCCATCGTTCCTACCAGTGCCCTCCATCCTCCATCGAATGCTCTCTTCATTCTCTGCCATAAAAAATCCAAGATCTTTACCATGCCAATGTAGCCCAAGCCTGCTTCTAACTGGCCACGGGAAGACGGCAGCTAGCTCACGTACATGGCGGCCGCTCGTAACCATGGATCACCAAATCCCAATCTTCTCCCTAGAACCTCGACCTCAAGCTCAACCTTTGCAGGAGCTGCCTTACATTTCTTTGGGCCCGACTTTTTCCCAGTATATCGATCATGTATTGAGCCTAGAGTTGAAAATGAGATACATTCATGTACTGAGGATGGACGAAGTTGTCACATCTTGGCCTACATATTTTGCGCCAATTTCGCTACGGACAGGTCGAACTGCTTTGCGATCTGGCCGAGCTGGGCTTCGTAGTAGGGATCTTGTATGCCGCCATGTTGGTCCGGGTTTCGTTTTGCTACTGCAGCATAGCATAGCTCATCGCCATTCAGTCTTCAACAACCCAGGCCTTGACTTCACCATCATCGCCAGTGCTGATAATTATCTCTTCATCTTGAGACGTCCTGCCCTTATCGTAACGTGGGCACCACACAACATGATTAACCTCAAAAACGTCATGTGCGTTCTCAATCTGCGCAACAACCACCCATTCTGTAGCAGACTTGGTTTCGTCCGATTCGGGGGTTGGCGTAGAGTCGGTCATTACAGTGTCCTTGTCTCTCCATCTCTCCTCATAAACGAATATCAAGCCATCGCTCCCTGCGCTCACGACTCTCCCAGTCTTCTTGCTCCAACTGATGGCGTATATAGGACGTTCGTGTACTTGCGGTAATCGTGCTTCTTCAACCCATTCTTCCTCAAAGTCTCGATTCTTCCATATTGTAGGCATCCTTCCTTGTCCCGTAGGCGCTTCAGGCTTATCTTTCGGTATCCGCCGCCACACTTGTATCGTTTTGTCGTCCGAACAACTCATCAACCGAGCACCAGCCTTGGTCCGTACCTCCATTTCTGCTTTCTGCTCATCTGTCGTGGCTTCTGCACTCGCGATCTTTCCCACTAGACTCGCAGGCTCGAATTCCAACCACCACACTGTTCCTTTATGCCCGTCAAGCAGAGTACAGCATGCCCAATCATCCACATCTTCCCTCCACAACCGAATTCGATCATCATAACTACCGCTAGCCAAAAGCTGCTCTTCCGGATGCCACGCCACACATTTGACATCACCTTCATGGTCCTGAAGTACAGCCATAGTCTCGAAATTATCCTCATCAAGTTCTTCCCACACCCACACACTCTTGTCGCGCGAGCACGTAGCTAGCAAAGGCGCCGTAGGACAGAATGCCACGCTCTTGATCTCGGAATCGTGTCCGTCGAGAATCACTTCGAGTCTCCATTCGTCGTCATCTTCGTCATCGCCTTCTTTATCACCACCCGCTAGCCCACCTGTGAAGTCTACCTCATCCTTGCTGATTCCTCCTACAGTCCCCGTCCCCGCACCTTCTTCCCATCTCTTCCAAATGCCCGCACTAGCGTCAAAACTTCCAGTCGCGAGCACACTTTCTCCAACGTTGTTCGGCTTCCACGCACAGCTTCGTATACTGCGTTTATGCCCGCCTGATATGACGGACTGCTGTTGGAATGTCTGGAGGGAGTAAATTCGTACTGTTTTATCGGAGCAGGCCGTTGCGATGATGGGGAGGTGAGGGTGCGGTGTTGAGAGCCACGTTCGTGTATTGCAGGGCGGTGTGAAGGTAGCAAGTGGTTTTAGAGCGGGCATGGTGTTGATACCAATGGCGAGATGTGTGTGAAGGAGTTGGACCTCGAGCTCGAGAAATTTGGGATGACGCAAGGTGGGGCTGGGTCCGTGCGTAGCGAGAAGACATGTGAAGATGTGGAATGGTAAGCATGTGCAGTCAGGGTCTGATGAAGAAGTCTGTGAGACGAGATAAGTGTGAGAAAACTAGAAGTCCTTGAGATCGAGTAGTCGCATTGAGAGCTCGGCTGAAGTTGAGTGGCACATGGTATTGGATTTGCGATCTATTAACCGACAGAGTATACACTCAGCGTTGCTGTATGCATGCCAACCTGCTAGACTGAGCCTAAGATCACCACTTTCCACCCTTGCCCTTTTTCTTTTTGCTTGCACCTGGTTTCTGTTGCTGCTGCTTGACCACTTCGCCACCTGGTGTTGCTGGTCTGCTTCCATCGCTCTCGTTGGCTACAGCACCTTGGCTGAAGAGCGCCTGTCGCGCTTTGGCCTTCTTGCCTTTGGGTCGATATGTGCTCCGATCTTTCAATGGGAGCCAACGCTCGGGATCGGGCTTCTTTGATGGGTCAAAGTCTTTCGGCATGCGAGACTTTCTGATTTTCTTGGATTTCTTAGCTGCGCTGTCCTCTGCGGGTCGCTTGCGAGTCGCCTGTACGGCGCCGGATGATGGCAATTGTGCCACACCGGCCTTCTCGAGAGCATCGACATCAATGCCGCTTACAAGTCGATCGACTGGAGTCAAGGATGCCAGGTTATCATCGCCGGCTTTGTCCGGGGATGCTGCTAGTAGCCCGGCTGCTGCGTATCTGTCGTCCGGGTTCAATGTGTGAAGCTCGTTGAATATGTCGTTGGCAAGTTTAATGTGCTCTGTATCCTGTGATTCTAGCAGAGTACTACCTGCTGCTTTGGCCAGGTGAATGTATCCCACTGGTCGATCTTTTGACTTTCTTCGCCAGTACGATGCCGCTTTGGCGAGCTCTGTTCTGACATGTCCTTTTCGTCCTTGACTGTCGTAGAGACTAGCTGCGGCTCCCACCAGGCCTGGGGCAAAACGCACGTCTTTCTCGGCATCGCCAGATTCTTCAAGCCGCGCAAGAAACTTCTCCACTAGTTCAGTGGCCGATGCTGAATTCCCAGTAAGAATGTACAGCTGAGCGATAGTCAGAAGAAGGCCGACGTCGTTGGGCCTCTTCTCGAGTATGGGTAAAATGTGCTTCAACGCCTCCTTGCCAGTCTGAGATTTGGCGTGTGCGGCTGCGTTGACCACAGATAGCGAGTTGTAAAAGGAATCGAGGTTTGGTGAAGGCTGTTTTTTGACACTGTCGTTGGTAGAGTCTGCCGTACCACCAAACTTCATAGTCTGTAGATCCGAGGCATACCGACTCCGACTCAGAATTGCTGCCTGAAATTGGAACGGATGGTCTTTCTGAGAGCTGAGGTCCTTCGACAAAAGCCGCTGTGCAAGATATGGATTGCCCGAAGGGTTTGATGATATGTTGTTGACTTGTGCGATGTGCTGTGTCACAGGATCCGAGATGGTACTGACATCCAGTTCCTGTGCCAGTCTTGCTGCCTCGTCTATTCGGCCCAACCTTTCGAGAACGTATATTTGTTGGACCTTTATTGGAAGCAACTCGGAGTTCTTTTCCTCCTCGCTGAGATCGTCCAGAGAGGCGCACAGGCCGCTGGCACGTTTGAGCAGCACCTCTCCCTGAGCCAGCTCGCCTCTTGCAATACTCCCACAAGCTGCATTGTACGCGGTCTCGAAGGCTTCCAAGTCCTCTCTTTCCGGCTTCTTCTTTTCCACCAGATCACCACGACCAGCCCATTCCAGCTGTGCATTCGTAGCGCCTGAATTGATCCTCAGATCGGCCTGGGTATCGCTTTCCGGGTTCGAAACAAGCTCTTGATATAATTCCGCCGCCCTTGCAAAGTCTTCTATCCGGTATCTCGATTGCGCTTCAATGTGCTTTGCGCCTCTCTGTGTGCTTTTTCTTGCAAGCTCCGCCGCGGCTTGCGGACTTCCCGACTTGTACAGCGCATATGCGTGCTCCAGACTCGCAATTTCCTTGAGCGCCTCGCCGCCCGCATCCAGCGCCTTCAGTGCCTCTTCATAGCGGTCGAGCTTCAACAAAGCGACCACCTTGACATGACTCGCTTGTAGATTGCCCTTGGACTGCTTCAGCGCAGCATTGGCAGCCTGCAAGACCTGCTCATCGTCGTCGATATTTGTCTGCTTGAGCAGTGCAGTCAGGCTGGGCAGTGACATGCTCGGGTTGGTGTTGGTTGCAAGACCACTGCTCTCCTTGCACTGCTCAAAATGTATTCGAGGACTCCAGCATGTGATCGCGTGCGCGCCGTACTGTGCATGTGCTTGTGGTATTTAGAACTCAAGCTCGGGATCGGATTCTGGTGGGTCACTTTTTGTCTTGGCGTCAAATCATTTGGACCCCACACCTCCCCGCCCTGCCTCGGACTACCTCGCTACCTCACCTATTAAACGCGAGACGGTCTCAGTCTTGCATTACTTGGTATGCATACTGTGTGCATCACCACTTCCCTAGCTGACGGTGACCATGCACTCTCTTATCTTCGTTGAGATCGCTCACCGGTAGCCACCTGGCCAGCAGACAGTCAGACCTCCAACATGATGCTGAAAAACGACCTATGGAAATTGCCACCTGAACTCCGCGAGCAGGTTTATCTACACGCATTCGCGGTGAGACCAAATGAGCAGAAAGGCGACTATGTCAACAACAGACTTGATCTCCGCCTCATAGGCGACAGGATCTTCCTCACTCCCAGCAAATCCAGGAAGTATCGCAACCGAGGCCACCACGCCCTACCACTCCTGCGAACCTGCAAAGCCATCTGCAACGAAGCTTCACCTGCATTGTATTCCTCTCTGGAGTTCAAGTTGATCCTTGGAAGCTCGCCGAGCCGCAGCTTTTGGCACGACGAGCTCATCGACATTGATTTGGGGTTCGTCGAGCAATGTGCCTTCCTACGCCACGTTCGGCTACTCAACGTGTCCATGGAGTTGAGGTCCAAGTTTGATGCAGATGCACTGGTCGATGAGCAATGTCAAGTATTGTTACAAGCGCTACCAAGACTTCGGAGGCTGGCCATCTCACACATATACGTGGCGTTATTCCCAGACGTCCCGCTGGCGTACGATGCAACTATTCTGCAGTCTTTCCAGCCTCTTCTTGGCGAAGACGTCAAGAAGATGTCTACTATCCGTAACGACAAGGCGACGAGGAGGTTCTCGAACTCAACTGGAGCAGCACCTGGACCTTTTGCTGCTGCTCAGATACCCGGCTCGGAGAAATGCTGCTTTTAAAGCTGGAAGAATGAACATCAAGGGTATCGCTCTTCACGGGCAGAACTGACGATCTTATGATATCGCCTTCTCGCACATCCGAGTAGCGCTTCTGTTCTGGACCAAATGACAAGCATTCCTCACATCCCGCCTTGCGCGAAAGGATTCCTTGCCAAAGAAATCGCCTCGCAACAAGAGCTTGCTATCGAACATCATGAATCCTCAATCCTTATGTCAACCTGCGGATATTACTTGCAATGCCTGGAGAGGTATTGACTTGAGAGCTGTGCTTTCTCTCAATGTGAAGAGAGTCTTGAATGAAAGTTCTATAGCGACAGACTTTCTGATCCATCAATCCATCCCCAAGTCAGCTTGCATATTTCTCATCCTTCCCGATCGATCAGTGTCACTAATCTAAAAGTTCCTGAGCGGATCACCAAGAAAAGCCTGAATGCCACTCAAATCAACCATAGTATACTGCTTCAAGAACCCACCAGCGAAGGTCGCAGCCTTGTTACCAAGCTTCTGCACTGCGCTGGTGACGAAGCGCCACTACAAGTCAATATCGTCAGCTCAGCTCTTCAGAAAGATTTTATGGCATATGATTCACCTGGAAAGCATTCATGCTCTTGTCATGGAACGCGAGCCAGCGGTTCGTCTTCTCCTTGTTCTGGCCATACTGGAACGAGTCGTCGACCACAACGGTGAACTGGTCCCCAGAAGACTTGTTTTTGAGGGAGTCGACATAGCTCTTTTGGACAAAAAGAACGCCTTGCTCGTCTCCTGAATGCTCTGGTTAGACTTTGATTCAGGAGGTTGATATTCGAAGCAGTCTCTAGGTACCTTGGCTCTTGTTGTAGAATGGAACTGAGTAGTATTGCTGGCTCCTTTGAGAAAAGTTCTGCTGCCACTGGACAGTGATCTCCGTAGCGGTCAGCTCGCTGGCTGGGATGAAGATGGTGTTGCCTTTCTCAACGACGCCCATTGTGGAAAGAGTAGAGTGATGGGTTTGGAGGAAGTGGAAGACGTTGGTCGTGCTGGCTTCTTTAGATTGCGGTCGAGTTGATGCTTGTGAAGATGTGGCCACAGGTTGTCAAAGAGCGTTCTTTTTATGTCTCTGTCACCGATTGCCAAGGTTCTATTCCAAAGAATTGCGTATCCTCAACTCGAGACAATGATGTACAAGAACGCCGTCGGCCTGTCCATGAAGCCAAACAAAAGCCACCAACAGCCAGATACAATCCATAGAGATCGTGAGATTCACTTCAATCGAGGACTTTGAAAGCGCCATCGCTTGCACCGCGAAGCTGAAAACCAGCCAGGTACCTTATGGAAACCATACATGGAGTGTTAGGCATTGGTAACCTTCACCTGAAGCAGTGTCCTCAGGTCGCCACGGTCGCAGCGTGGAGCTGTATGCAAGCATGTAGGTGATGGAAATCTGCACAGGCTGGCTAGAGCCAGAGTTTGGGATTCCAGACTCGAGACCATGCCGGGATCGATCCACTCGCCTGATGTCGCTAGCTTCAAACTTGCTGGGATGTCGGCATGTTCCACACAGCCTGACCCACACAGCTCGAATGACACCTGTCGTGGAACCGGGACCAATGCCGAGAGGCTTCTGCAAGGCTTCGCACAGGACCGATGAGGCTTGATCTGTCAATGAGCGGTCAATAGCGCTCGACGAGCATCAGATCTTCTGAGGCCTTGGTGATGGTTGCGGTGCTATGGAGGTCTTCGATTTCGATAAAGGCCATGGCTGTGCGTGAGATTCCTAGGTGGTCATCATCCACCATTCTCAAAATCGTTCACCAGAAAACACAGGATGTACTTCGCCGAGCACAAGTTCCTTGGTGACACAACAACAATTCCTGGTGTAGATGGAGCGCCAGACAAAAAGAATTTCACACTGAACAATGGCCTGGTCGTTACCTATGGTGACATTAACGCTTTTGCCGGAGATTATTTTGGCCATGAAAAGCCAATTTCCTTGGACAAGACTGACTTCGGCAAGATGAAGTCAAACTTCCAGCGATGGTTTGATCTTCTCGCGCTTGCGCCCAAAGCGAAGGACAAGGCTGAAGAGCTGCGGAAAGCGCTGAAGCCGCTGAATGATCAGGCCGAGCAGATCTTAAGCACAGATGGATCGGCTGAGCAACTAGCATCGGTCTACCAGAAGAACCCACTAGATATCTGGAAACTCGATGCCATCACCAAAGATCCTCGGTGGGCTCCGAATGGAGCAAACTTCAACTTGCTACTGGCGACCAATGTGGATCATTTTGCGCAAGAAGCTCGTATAACGTACGATGCTGGCCATGCGCTTGCTCTCGACCATGCTGTCAAAGGAGATCTGGACCGTGCGTTAGCAGTCAATGCCTTCGCGGACCACTTCTTGGAAGATTCATTTGCGGCAGGCCACCTGCGTGTTCCTAGAGCTCAACTCATGGAAGCCAGTCAGAACGCAGGTCTTTCTTCCCAGCTCATTAACGCCTCCGCTAATGTGAGTGATGATTTCCCTGCTCTCAGTATTACATTCATGATTGGCTAAGTCCCTCGCAGGTCATGCATGAGGAGGACGGTGCGCTCGGCCTTTGGGTAAGAAGTCCATCGGGAGAATCATGGAAGGCATTCGGTGACAGTCGACTTCCTGGGCGTGACGACTCCGGCAAAGCCACAACCACAAATATCGCACAATGTCGTAAGGCGCTGGACCAGTCGGTCAAAGAGGTCATGTCTGCATATGAATCCAAGTCTGTAATTAATCAGTCCGATTTCAGGGCTTGGTCCCATGCTCCTATCATCGAAGCGATTGGAACGGATCCAGACAACCATGCTCCACTTGTCAAGGTCGAGAGCAGTAAGGTCAAGGTCAGGATAGGTGGACCCAAATCGACAGAGTTCAAGGTGGCTGGCGACATCGGGGATTGGATTGGATTCTACACAGAGAACATGAAGTGGATTGATGCCCAAGTCAAGATGGCAGTGAAGAATTTCTTGGGGTTCGAGCTGTGAAGAGGCCAAGTTGATGTAATCGCGAATTTCCAGTTCCAGGTCGAGATTGAGCAAGAACGTTTGCCAAGAACAGTCTACTTTTGTCCCTTGACGCGTCGAAGTCTTCCGTAGCGCCCCCACGCCATCTCTTTCCGTCTCTGCTGTTTCTTGTCCGTCCAACATGCCCATCAAATCGATCTGTACGAACCTCTGAGCAGCCGTGCCATCGGCCGTGACAACACTCCTCCACTACTCAAGGATGGAATCATCACCTATGGCTGCCTTTCCGCAGGCCGCGAAAGGTAACTTGGCGAGGGAAGAACTAGTGGAATCCTTCCAACGCGTCTCCTGAGAAGAGTCTTCACTCATTTCATCTCCCTTTTCGTCTCTATTCATTGACAAATAACCATCGACCTCAGCCTCGTGAGAGTTGGCGACTGTCTACCAGCATCTATTTCTTGAAAGATGGCCTCAATCACCACAGCAATACCATCCGGTCTCATCGGAGATTGGTGTGTTCACACTCTCAATCAAGGTCTCTCCGCAGACCAGTTTCAGCAAGGCTGTGCCAACGCGACGAAGGGTACGACTGACTCCGACTTCGAGACTTTCTGCTGCGACGGCGAAATAATTGATACCACGGCCGACCTCTTCCGGCACACAGGAGACCTTTACATTGACCTCGCCAACCTGGTCTGCTGTAGAATCGAAGGTGACCAGCAAGGTGGCCTGCTGCCAATACAGTCCAATGATGGCCGCAGCTGCACGACAGGTACACCTACGCCGCTTGCAAGTCTGGCAGCGACCAACACAGGCAACGCGGTCATTTATCCAGTCACCTACACCAGCGCCAGCGGCGAGGCTCCGAATATTGGTGACTTCCTGTTTACAGCTACCCCATATTGCTTGTGGGCGAACACCAAGAGCGTCGATGGCATGACAGAAGTTACTGTTCCAGCAGCCAGGATCTCAACCTTGCCTGTTGGATGGCCAGACTCGGACAATCCATTGATACTTTCTGCGTACCCAACACCTGTTGGCTCTGCCGACATACTGTCTTCAACCACCAGAGCCGACTCCACTACGCGACAGACCACCAGAGTCACCAGCAGAAGTATACCAGCATCTTCACAGGATGCCTCTGAAGCAAGTACCTCAAGCAACCCAACCAGCACTTCGGCGCGTGCTTCACCCTCGACAGCGGTGACGACCTCAACTTCGGATGCCAGTCAGTCGAGAACACAACAGCTGTATGCTCTCACGCTCATAATGCTGTGCGCAAGCATCGCAATCGTGATTGGCGGTACTTGAGTAGCCAATTTGTGATGAGGCCAGTCCGAATGAAAGCTGGAAGAGACCACACCAAGCCGATACCTGATGAAAGAAGTCTGCTCGAAATGATATGCTTCTGCTCTGCAACATTAAATGTTGTGGGTAGCTTGAGTTAACATCCGTGGTATAGCTCATATTAACTTTCGTAGCGTACGATGTGGCTGAGCGCCACGTGAGGGTTGATACGGGCTAGACTCCGTCGCCCACAAAAGCTCTGCCTTATCGCAGCGCTGCAGGCACAGCTAGGAATGCAGCTACGGCCTCTTTCAGCAAGCTAAGGAGCTTTTTCATGCCGTAAACGGTCGAGATGTCCTAAAGGCCTTATTGTGGCTGGCTGTGGATGAACTATCGCGGCCTCTACCACGATGGAACCAGAATCTCAAGGACACCTCTGCTGCGAATATTCTCTTTGCCGCTACTGTACAATCGTGGTTCTTGATTCTCGACACTGTTGCTGGCCAGCATGGCGGACGGCCAACGTGAACGCAATGCAGGCATAGCGAGGCTTCAAACGGACACGGCGTCTAACGTGAATGCAAATGAGGAGAAGAAAGCTGCCACGAGCTCTGCGAGAGCAGTACAAGATCAGGATGCCTCATTGGGCGAAGAGACCTGGCGACCTGGTGTCTTCTCACAATTTCCCTGGATGGGTATTGGTGCTCTTCTCGGGGTCCTCATATGCTCGGGTTGCTCACTTGTCATACTCGGGGTCGCAAATCACAAGTCTCAAGATATCTGGCCAAAGCACTTCCGCCCAAACTCGATCTTGACTCTGCTAAACAGTGTTGCCAACATTTGTTTCTCGATTGCAATTGCGAATGGCGTAGCCATCGCATGGTGGCGTCGAGCCATGAAAGGTGGAACCATCGAGAATCTGCATAAATCTTGGAGCTTCTCATCAAGCGTGAAAGAGGCAGTGTTCGCTGGCAAGGCGTTTAATTTCATCGCCCTCGCGGCACTGACAGCGAAAATTGCCATCATCGATGGGATGTGAGTAAGATTGCGTTACGGAATAGAAGAAGTGCACGCTGACAATGTAGCGACTAGTTTGATGCAGAGTGCGCTCTCGACTTATATCGCCCAAAACGCTGGGATCCCGCAAACTGTCAACGGCTTTGCAAACGCCACCTTTCGAGCTTCAGGCCAGACTCTCGACGGTACAGCCGGAGATGATAGCACCAATACTATTGCATACGATGTATTGAAGGACCTGCTGGTCTGGTCCGAACAACCTCGCGAACTACCTCTGAACGGGTTCTGGGGCTGTGATGGGCTCTGCTTTCTACAAGTCCCCGCAGCTGGGTTTGAATTCGACTGCGCTCAATTTTCAGCTTCGATCGTGTTCCAGCCCTCCACTGGCAATGGCTCAGGTACTCTCAATGTTGGTGCCGAAGCGCCTACAAGCACCGTCATTGTCGGTAGTAGCGCTAGTACTGAGACTGCCAGTTCCAGTGCAAATACTGGCAGTATAAGTGTTGGTGCTGAGAACCCCAACGGCAACAATGTCACAAGAAGACAAAGCACATCTGATGATGGATCCATCATCATCTCGAATGGCACCTCTGTAATCACGACTCAGGCTTTAGATTCTCAGACGATCTTCGACGTTGCGTTCCATGCTGCATACACAGACCTCGCGTTTGTCGACTATTCGAACCTTACAGAAGTATTGGAGAATGGCGGACGTCCTTCCAACTTGACAATGAACATCACCTATACGCAGGCTACCGCGACGGACGCGCTCGACAACTCGTGCTCAGGCATGCTGACCAGGCAGACTTGCACCTTGCGGCCCGCGATCTACAAATACCCTGTCATGATTCAAAACTACACTCTTGGAGCTCGACGACTGCAGGGCGTGTCGGTTGGCGTAACTGAGAAGTCTTACTTCAGTAGTCAAAGCGGTCAAGGCGATTTGACCACCCAATTCAACCAAAGCAACAAGCAGCAGGAAGGCTATGAGTTTGTGAGCTATCAGAATATCTACGAGCACTCATCCGAAGGCGTAGGCACCAGTCTCGTCAACACGACTCTGGCCGGGTTGCAGAAAGCCTTCGAGATGTATCTCGGAGGTCAAGCCAACGCTACAGACATGGTTACCGGTGGATGGCAACTCGTACAAGGCAGCAATGCCCAACAATACATGTCGCGAGACCCTAGCTCAGGCTGTGCTTATTGGTACGAGAACCCATTGAATCCATCCAGGCAAAGCGAGGTGCATATACAAAGTGTTGTGGCTGCCATCAACCAGATCATGTTTGCGATCTACACAAATGTCACTAACAATGCCACGGAAAATCTGCCAGCTGTGGTACAGCAATACACAGGCGTGGAATATAAAGACAGCATCCACTACAGTACCAATTGGGCATTTGCAGCAGGGGCTATCGCTAGCACGCTGGTCTGCGTGCTATTTGTACTACCTGTGTATTGGGGATGGTGGCAACTTGGTCGCAAGGTGAGTAGTCCATTTCGATTTCATGGAATTGCACTGACATTTTCTTCCAGGTCACGCTAGGACCATTCGAAGTCGCGCATGCATTCAGATCGCCGATGACTGCACAAGCTGCTAATGGTGATATTGAGGAATTGCTTAAGCAAGTCGGGCAACGGGAGGTTCAATACGGCCATATTGTTGCTGGAGAAGCCAAAGGCGTTGTCGGCGTGGCGGAGCCGGAATTCGTTGTGAAGTTGCCGACGAAGTCATAGCCGAGACATTGTGATGAGTCCATGCATGTATACTTGCCTATTGCAAACAGCGAAGAATACGATGACAATGATGCGATACAAAACCTGCGACCTAGGCCTTCCACTTACAACTGCCTACATTTAACTCATGCTACTGCGGGCAAGATACATATCCCACTGGATCGTGCGCTGCTGCGTGGCGTCTGCATGACAGAGCTCACGAGAACCTGCAGTACCTGGATGTGAGGATGTGGTTATTGAGAAGACACAGTTGCGAGCACATCGATAAGTGAGAAGTAGTGCGTTACCAAGCTCTCTATCATTGCATCAAGACTGCACATCAAAGCTTAAGTTCGCCTGTTGCTTAGATTTGAGATGCTCATGGTTCGATCGACAGACTCCACAATGCTCGTTCCGGCTCGTACGAACGTCATGCAAGCCGTTGCGCCTCGAAGCGAGCTGAACTAAAACATGCAGCGAGCAGGAATATATATCATGCACGGGCGAACCAATGATGCGAATCTGCGCAGCTCGGATTTGCAACTCCAAGATGCGTCTCTCAGTCAAACATCTGCTCCTAGCAGGAACAGTCTCATTAGCAAGCGCTTCCAACAGTACCAGCTCACCAGGCTACACTTGCTACCCACACTGCATAGCTTCAACTATCCCAAGCAATGAATCCTCAAGCCTCACATTCGGAAAGCATTATGCCGTCCTAAATCTCGATCTTATCCCAGGCATTCTCGCCTCAGTCCTAGACACAGAAGCCGGCCAAACCTTCGTTAACAGCACCGCAACCTGGATCAACGCAGTCCACAAGCAAAACCCACCACCTCTCAGCATCTTCACCCGCATCTACTTCTCCAATTCCCGACAACCAGAGATCGCTGCCGACGTACCATTCGCCAAAGTCTCAAGCGCCCTAGGCAACATTTCCGACCCGCATACATTTGTATACTCTGCCTTCGATGTTGACGAAGCCGCTGGAGACATCGTTCTGCAAAAGACAAGATACTATGCAGGTACCGGGAATCCTTTGGAAGAGATCCTTCGTGCTCAGAAGATTGATACGGTGATTCTGAGTGGTATAAGAACGAGTGGTGTGATTCTGAATACGGTGTACCAGCTTTTTAATCTTGATTATAAGGTGTATGTGATTGCGAATAATACGATTGAGACGCCGCCGGATGAGGGTGGGATGATTAATACTGCGATTTTGGAGGGCGTGATTCCGAAATTGCCTGCGGATGTTATTACTTTGGATCAGGCTTTGGCAGCGTTGGAGAGGAGTGGCCCGGCTGTGTATTGAAATTGTGATGAAATTTGGTTCAAGTTGGCAGCTCGGTAGGACATGCCAATGATGAATCGTTAGAATTGATGCCGGAAAGCTCGTCAATCGCTGGTCTTTCTGAAGCTGAACTTGCGCTCCCATCTCCAGAACCCGCGATCATACCTCCATAACGCGAGACCCTCCGCCAGTCCAGAATCACCTTTCCAAGTCTGTTCGATTACATCATAAGCTTTCTGGATTTCGACCTCATCGTCGACTTTGTTCATCAACGTGTAATGGATTCGACAGCTACCGGCGTCTTGTGAGCTGAGCCAGCCTTCTTGCTTCCAGGGTGACTGCAGGGATTGATGGATGTCCCGCGACTGTTTGCCACCATTCTGCTGAGATACCGAGACTGCAAAGCCTTTCTTGAGACGGAACAGCTCGGTGGCTTGTACTCGAAAAGGTGAGGTGTTCCGCGTCACACTTTGAAGCGTCGGTATGATGTGACTCTCTAGTTTACTTCCTGGGAGAGCATGGAACAGTGTGAGGTGAGCTGCAAGCTTGTTGAGCTTTTTCGGGAAATATCTTCTCCTAAGCTCTGTCATACGCTCGTGTAACTGTTTGTCGGTAAGAAGCGTCAATACATAGAGCGTTTCCTCTTCGCTGCCGGTCTGGGGAATATGTTCAGGCGAGGGATATATCTTCAGGTGGTCCTCTGGTTTCCTTCTCGGCTCACTGGGAGGGCCTTGTTTTGCTTGGCTAGATTCGCTGTGGTTCCCGGCAGTATTTGGGATGCCTTTCGATAATGCTGCTGAGTAAGACATTGTTCTCAATTGAACACATATACCAGCTATGTTATGTCGCAAAGGGGGAAAATTGGGCATTGCTGCCAAGTCTGTTGAGAAAGTGCATTTTCCATCCCATCACCATCATCACGACGCCAGGAAAGTGTTGACGTAGTTGCACCAAAATCGGAACAGGCTTAGATCGTCAGGTACAATGGCAGCTGCAGGACCCGAGGTACTGTCCAATGCCCATCGCTTTGTGCTGATTCTGAGTTCTCTTCATTTTGCGGTCAATCTGATGCCTGAAGTATGACATGTACCATGTTATTCCGCGTGAGTCCGAAATGTACTGGGTGTTGTGTTCGCGAAGATTGAGAATCAGCAAAACAGAGCTCTCAGTTGGCAGGCGCGGCCGCCTTTCTCCGATGACAGGGGTCTGGTTGCCAGAAAAGCTTCACCCAGCCTCCCAGCTTCCTCTAAGGAGCAAGTTCATCCGCATCTCAACAACGACCTATTTTTCCATTCCCTTCAGCTATTAACTTTCCTGCTCGTACGAGACCATGCCGCGCCACGCTCTAGTTTTGGAGACCCTGTTCTCACAGGCAGCAGAATATCCAGCGTTGTGTAATACGGCCGGCGGATGCGACGTGCGTACAGTAGTACAACAGTCTCAGAATGACGGGTACCTGAGGAGTGCAGCTGCACTTCTATCAATGGCTTCCATCTCCGGCAGCTACTCACGATGAGAAATAATGATACAGTATAAAAGGCGAGTTGGTTTCACCCGCGACAACTACCATAGCTACCACTCTCACTCTCACCCTCCCTCAAGCCAACCACAAATCAATCATGTTCGAAGTACTATCACATTTCTTCAGGCAGTCTTTCTTTCTCGGAAGACCTGCTCTCACGGAACAGAACCTTGCAGATCAGACTGGAAAAGTAGTCATCATCACCGGCGGCTATGCTGGTGTGGGCAAAGAGCTTGCACGAATCCTCTACGAGAAGAACGCGACCATCTACATTGCAGGACGAAGCACTGAGAAGGCGGATCAGGCTATCAAGGACATCAAACAATCTGTGAAGGCCAGCGATGGCAAGCTCGAATTCCTCAAGATAGACTTATCCGATTTGCCTTCCATCAAACCTGCAGCAGAAGACTTCCTCAAGCGCGAGTCAAGATTGGACGTCTTGGTCAATAACGCAGGCGTGATGTTTCCGCCTATCGGGTCTAAGTCTGCACAAGGACACGAATTGCAGATCTCCACGAACTGTCTCGGACCATTCCTCTTTACGCAGCTTCTTACGCCCATCCTCGAGAGAACTGCCGTTTCAGCACCGAAAGCAGCTGTAAGAGTTCTCTGGGCAGGCTCGTTCGGCGTGGACGCGATTTCGCCTGGTCGAGGTGGCATGATGTTCGATAAGGCTGGGAACTTTCAGCCGCACGAAAGTAACAACCAGACGAATTACGGAATGTCTAAAGTCGGAAACTACTTCTTTGCCGCCGAATACGCCAAACGCCATCCAGTTTCTAAAGATGGGAAAGGTGTGCTGAGCATTGCTTTCAATCCCGGCAATCTCAAGACGGAGCTTCAACGACACTCTTCGAATCCGCTGGCAGCGATATTGGTGGGATGGCTGCTGTACCCAGCTGTCTATGGTGCCTATACGGAGTTATGGGCCGGCTGGAGTCCTAGCGTCGAATCAAAGAACAATGGTGACTATGTCTGGCCTTGGGGAAAGTTCGGTGGGATGCGTACTGACGTTGAAGCTGAGCTGAAGAAGGGAGGAAAGGCAGAGACATTTTGGGCGTGGTGCGAGAAAGAGACTCAGCCATTCGCATAATCAACAGAATGGTATGTCAATTATACGAACTTCGGGTGGGTTGCTTCAGATGCTTCGAATCCTTGTACTGAGCAGCTGGATGCTCTTGAGCTCGGGTTTAGAATTCCGGACTGCTGAGAATGTGTTGTCAGTGTAGCGCTCGCTCAGATTTGCCCGATCCGGGCTGGACAAAATCCTTCCGCCATATATAACGACGTAACACTTGATATTTCCTCTTCACTCTCTTAACCTAACACCACTCTTCACGATGGCCGACAGCAAGGAGGATCCGCCTGGCCTAGACTCAGAAGACTTCACATGGCCAGAGCACTTAGTGCAGAAGTATCCAAGCCTTCGAAGATGGAACAATGGTGATCAATCTGAGGTATAGCAACGATCTTTGCTTTTACCTTGTCTTTGCTCCGACTGTACTAACTTGCGGCCAGTGGAAGGGAGGTCGAGAGCAGCTGCTCCTGGAGTATATCAAGACTCTGCCAGACTTTGACCAGATTCAGGGCAAGCCAGACAAGGTCCTTGCTGCAATTGACGACTTCGCTACTCATGAATACTTCTTGATCAACATCGGCCACGATAAGGGACGAAAGGTCGCACAATTGATCGCCGACGAAAAGCCCAAGATAGCGGTTGAGCTTGGATGCTATATTGGCTACTCTGCACTTATGTTTGCAGACCAAATGCGCAAGTCGTGCACTAGTCCTGTGCAGTACTGGAGCCTCGAATTCGATGTCGAGATTGCTGCCATTGCTAGAGAGGTGAGCACAAGTCGGGACTTTTGATCTAAGACCTCAGCTGATCGGCGCCAGATCATCAGCATTGCTGGCTTGTCAGACATTGTGTCGGTAGTTGACGGCGCTGCTGCAGATTCCTTACGGGCTTTGAAGTCGGAAGGCAAGTTGGACCACATCGATTTCTTCTTCTTAGACCATGTCGAGGATCTCTATGTGGCAGATTTCAAGGTAGCGGAGCAACTAGGTCTGCTGAATGCCGGCGCTCTAATCGTTGCCGATAACGTACTCAGGCCTGGCGCTCCAGACTACAGAAAGTATGTTAGAAGCCATCCAAGGTTAGAAACATGGGCGATCCCAGGCTTGATTGTTCCTGCGGACTTGCAGGTCAGTACTCCGTATCCTCTCTTGCAAGTACGATTGTGTTGATTATGCTAATTCCGATAGGATGAGATGGATGTTAGCAGGGTGCTTTGAAGATGTTGGCAGGTGCTGATCGATATTGATTGGCTGTAGCACATACATTGCAGCAGCCAGTCTGTACCCTATAGCAGCCGTAGGTCTAAAGTGCGCTTTTCGCGATAGCAACCCACAGCGCATTTTCTTCATGTCGCACGAAAGACATGCCTGTCGTCCGACCTTGTGATGCTAAGCTGCGGTTGCCGGCGACACCATTATCACTTGGCGTTGTCTTCGCGCAGTGTCGACCACGGAAGCCTCGTCATTCGCACCTAGTATCGATCTTCTGCTGACCAGGGGAGTAGACGTCGAGTTCAGGAGTTGCCGGGATGTATTCCTTAGGGCTGTGGATTTGTTTCATGAATACGGCGACGCAGCGCGATTGTGTTTGGTTTTTCCAATCCAGGCATGTCAAAAGGATCCAAATAGCATGGGGGTGCTCGCCGCCGAAGTGCATGCGACCCGACAGCTGGCGCAATTTCGCTGTGTGCGGCACGGCAGCATGGTTACAACCAACCTCGTCGACGATGTCACCAGAGAGGAAATCGCAAATCCCGTTTTGAGGTTGGGGATAATAGTGCTCAATTTGTGTGATGATGGCATTGGCAAGGTCGATCCTTGAGCGCTTGTTAGCCCTGCACTTGTCCGATCGAGCCGATGTGTTCTTCCACTTCGCTTGTGCAGAAACGGGCGCGGCTAGGGAGATCGGCATACCGACGCCGAAAGTCTATCCTCGCCGACCACAAAGGTTTGAATATATTAAATGACTCGTGGTTTGAAGCAGGTACGGAAGACGACCTTCGGCATTGGTCTCAAGGTTCGCTCGCTCAGAGAAACAACCACAGCTAGGGTTGTCTCGGCGACTCTGGTCCGGCAAGATACTGGAGTTTCTGCCGAAGCGGTGTGGTGGCCTGAGAATGATGGATTTGGACGGCAACGTTCCCTTTTCCCCCGAGATTCGTCGCAAATGAGAGCCCTTCCACAGTTCGTGTCGATACAAGTAGCGTGGTGATGAACGTGGGATGCCCGCCAACATTAAGAATCAGAAGACCAGGTATAGAAAGGGGAGGCTCCGAGGCTCGCACGTAGCAACGTTTCGCGAAGCCAGCACATAAGGTTCGGCGCCGTATTCCGCCGACGACTTAGGCTCCATTTCCGGGGTTGATCTGAAGCCCACGTGTACTCATTGAAGTCCATTCAACTTCTGACACTCGTCTCCAATGTATCATGGTCTCCGGAAGGCTTGCATCTCTGAAAGTCACAAGCAGGCTGTTCCGCGATATATACAGCATTGCATCAGGAGCGTCGCCTACACGGACACGAATCTCGCCCCTCATTCATGCGCAGCAATCTATTAAGAATGAACAAGTGCGGCATCAAGCGACACTGGCTGTTAAAGGTATTAAGCGAGCCGGCGATCGTGGTCAATTGCGCGAGCAAAGTAGATTAAGTTCAAGATCCCTTCCAAATCGAAGGGGCTTTAGCTTGGTAAGGGTGCCTCTCCGGCTTCGACGGTTGCTCGTCCGACCAATAGGAAGAATATGGCCCTAGCAGTCTTGCCTGCGAGCACACAGGTCCTACCCTCAGCCGACAAATGGGCCAGCTTCCCGATCAGAAGACGCCCGAGCACTCCCCGGTTGTGCAGTCTAGTTGCAGGCAGACCCAGCATCTTACTGACCGTAGGCGCGGAGCCGGTTTTGCTTGGTTCCCACTGGATCTTTGCTCAGATCCAAGTCTACTGCGTCGCCAGTCCCAACGGTCACTTGTTGATTCGCCAGACACTCCACACTAGCACGGCTCTCAAGTACGAAGGAACCGCGCATTTGCTGTTTCTCTTGGCCTGGTCGTATATGACTTTGCAAGCATCCGTTCATTGCAGTTCCTGCATCCCTACCCAACGCACAGTACAGGACGCTTGCTTCTCTCAAGGAAATACACATCGACGTCATCAACGACACGGTATGCCTACAAAGACTTACCATATCCAACTTGACGAATTCGAGGCCATACAACGAGAGATCTCCCGTCTGTGACACAAGCATCGACCAACGTATCGACCACAAGACTAGAAGTCCGAGTGCGATAAGATCGATGCCAGGAGCCCGGCTTTGCACGCGACTCAGTCTCGATGATTTCCTCTCCTTCGACGGTCCAACTGGCGTCACAGTGGCTCCGGATGATAGCCGATCCAACTTTCTGCATCACATAGGACTGTCTGACCGCATATTCAGGCACAAGATGCTGTATTGCAAGATGAAGGTATGCTGCAATTCTTGCACTTCTCTTCCACTTCACCTACTGATCTCGGGAATAGGCAGAAGCTAAAGCAGGAATGAACCGACTCTTTGAGGATCGAAAATCTCTGGAGCCAGAATACGTCGATGATCTGAATGTTCAACCTCCGTACAGCGTAAAGCAGATTTCAGAATTTGCTTTCCAGCGGCAAGTCGTAAAGATCTACGAAACGGCATCCATTAGGACTCGAGGCATATACGACATCACTTGGACGCCGGCCGAAGGGAATTGGGTAATTCGCTGGATGCTATGGCGTGTGATCCAACGATCGCAGATTCAACTATCTCCGACTGTGTCCAGCAGTGTTGCTACCGAGTACTCGACAATGTCTACGTGTGGATCAAGCGCCGTCGAAGGCGTTCAGACCGCACAGACGAGCCCATTCTGGGCTACGAATTCTTCCATAACACCCCACGACTTCAGCGACAGTGAAGATTGGGACGACATAACGAAGATCAAAGTGGAGAAGGACGCCTTTCCGAGATCAACGCTTCCACCACGTCGATCCGGCTTCTGGTCAGATGTCATGGACACAACTTGAGAGATGCGACTACTTACAGCAGAAGAAATTTCGGTTAATTGCTTATGAAGCGTTCGCATGGCCACGGAAGGTGCGACGTTGGAGAGAGCTATCTCCCAAATCACAAAACCGTCCGAGGCATACATCGACGACTCCAACCCGGCCTCCGTACGGCGAAATTACAAGTCCCAACAACTCAAAGGCGTAGCACATTCCCTCCGCGGTGCGATCGTCGAATCGGAGACACCGTTTAGAGCAGACCGGTTGCGCCATAATGGCAAGAGTCGGCCGAGGTGTGCCCAAAGGATCCACACACTGCAATAGGGTTTAAGAGCATGCGCAATGAGAAGGATGCTGTCGGTCAGTCGGCGCTTGTGGTCTGGACTCAATACGAATGCTCGCTATCCGCTGGCGGCAAGAGGGCGGCACGACAGAATGGAAGGATACACTTAGGGCGCTTGGAGGTCAATTTGGTGGAGGAGAAGAGGTAATGATGAAGTTCACGAAATGATGTTGGAATGACTATTGTCGGTCGGGCAGCAACCGCGTGAGTTTCGCGGCAGGGAAGGTTGAGATCTGAGATCGTGAGTTTGGCTTCGGCCACGCTGAACCTTATCTAATGGCAACCTTATCGACACTTCAACATGCTCACCTAAACTTCATCTTTTCTGTTACTGTACTACTTTGTCACCAGGCACCGAGACCATCATGGTATTGAGAAGCTGAGGTCGAGAGGTCAATTTCACGCTCACCGGAACGCAGTTTGAAGTCTTGCTGTGAGCCACTCAGCGAAATCTGCGCCTCCAGTTTCACACCTTTCAGCATCTCTGCTTTTTGACACAAAGGTGCGTACGCGCACGTCAGCCCTGAGCGCTGACTACACACAAGCTATGAATCTCACTGTGACGGCCGGGGAGAGCAGCCCCCTCTCCCCGGCCGTACAGTACAAACTAGCTACACACCAGATCCACGATGCTTCCGTGGCTTTGGCCTAGCATTAGGTTGACGCCATGGGCGTCTACAGATCTTTTCTGCACCACACTGGTCCATCGACTTCGCGCCCTGCTCAGAACTGTCCTCAGGCATGAACGACGAACGATGTCGGCATGCATAAGGCCGAGCCTGTCTATGCTCTAACACCGGAAAGTCTCCGCTCTGCGTGAGAGGCCCGTTCATGAGCCACCTTCGAGCTTCCGTGTTACAAGTAAGAGCTCACTCTGCGCAACCAGCCTCAGGTGAGCAATCCCGCCAGTCTTCGGGTGAAAATACAGCCCTTGGACCTCGGATCATACTTGTACCAATACGAAGAGCTGCTGAGGAAGCTGCCTCGTCTAGCTGCAGAGCCGGAGAACTCTGCATCGGTATTCTGCACCTCATCCCCATACAACCAATCCGACTGTCCTTATCCGCCCTTACCCGGCGGTAAACGGCTTGTCTTGACTCGTCACGGCCTTCATGCTTAGTGATTTCTCTCAGGATTCAGGAACGACACATGCAACAAGATACCCAAGAACAAGTACCAGCCGAGACATGTTCAACAGAAGAACGATCCTGATAAAGCAGGTGAGTGGAGTGCGCCGCTATCCGTCATTGCTGGCGAATCTCGAAGTGGTAAGCGTCACAACCAGAATGATCTCCTCGGAACCCGGGGCGTCTCTGGGTCGGCTCTGTTGACAGCAACTGAATGGCGTTCAATGAGCTGGTGTGGGCCATGAGCGTGCCCTCTACGGCAATCGCAGTAATGTTTGGTCGCTGAGTACACCCCGGTTCAACACGTGGCACAAGGATGCAACAACGCAACAAAGTCTTTGAAAGACCTTGTGTAATGCAAGTGATCGATGCCGTATCTCAAGACTTCGTTCCATTGCAAAAAAAGGACACCATAGAGCCAGTCCTTTGATCAGCCCAGCAAAAGACTTGGGGAACTTCGATACGTAGAGACTCCTCACCTGTCGTGTCATACTAATGTCATCAACCTCTGAAGCGCGGCAACAAGCTGATGGCGCAGACATTTCGGAAGCTAAGGGTGGAGGGACCTCCGCTTGTACACATGGTCAACACTGTCACACTTTCTTTTCATAGGATAGCGCACGCGACCTGAATCCGCTAACCTACTCCTACAAACTAACAAGTCGAAGGCCCACTATTTAATATTCTCAACCAACAAGAAGCAGCGGCGTATTGACCTTCCAATGGGCTCTACAGGCGCGAATAGTACCTGCTGCTACCCTCCTGCAAGAAACCACAGTTTTGCCGACATAAGATCGCCATGTAAGCTGTCGCAGAGGCATAAGGCAAAGCTTTATCTCACTTGTCTCTCATATCTCTAGTCCCTTACCTGATCGATTCAAACAAGACATAAGCCAAGAGCGCAATTGATCATCCTTGGAAGTCCAAAGACCTAAGCAGAGAAGAAAATTTTCGGTATCTGCAGGCGATATACAACACTACACTTCCTCTTCAACGACTTCTTGAAGGCCTGCGCAGACCTGACTGACCTTCGATATCCTCGCCTCGGACATCGGCCTCATACACAGAAGACCACCATAAGAGCCACACCACAGTCCCTCACCAACATGTGTTTCAAGAACAACCTCAAATGGGAGCGCTGCGGACACTATACTGTGATCACAGAGGCATGTCAGGACGCTCGAAGACGGAACCCTGCCACACTGTGTACGAATGTCCACGCGCCCAAGGCAACGATCATACCTTCCGCTAGCGGAGTCTGTCCTGATCATACCCGGCATCCTGGACAGAAAGCCTCATCGCCAACGCACATGACCACTTACGGCTGAGAGTTTGCGTTGTCCTGTCATGTTCGATAAGCGGCGACTTTGCTCGATCCCAGGCGTGAGATTGGGGCGCTGATGGAGCATCATATTCCGGGAATTGATTGGCGTTTGAAGGTCAGCGGGAACTCAACGATCACCAGTGGATTGCCACAGCACACAAGTTGATGGGGCTTGCTCGGTCATTTGCTCGGTGGCGTTAGGTAAAGATGTACTGATCGAGATCTTGTGGACGCAAAATTTTTCATAGCGACTCGTCTCTTGCTCATCAGACCAGTCTCTCGAAAACCGCGCATGCGACTTTTCGCCCCCATCTCAGGCAACGCGGCCGCATTTTGTGTCGATCATCGAGGATTCCGCGAAGCGTGGCAGCATGTGCCGCTCCTGTCGGTACTGAAAACTGCCAATAGGTTGCTGTTCGTTGCTACAGCGGGATAATTGTTTCGAGGTCCACAGCGTTGGCGGGTCATGCCGATGCAAGACGACCAAAAGGAGTTTGCTGCAGCGGTTGAGTAAGACGATGCCTTCAACTACTGCAGTCCATACATGGGCCAAGGCGACTTGCAGTGGACGCTCGGTGGAGGCTCCGGAGAGGTGATGGATTGCGCATGATTGAGTATTGGGTAGTAGTGGTCGGTGATCAGGAAGCAAGGAGAGATCCTGGTCGTCTGAGCGGGGCATGAAGGTCGCACACAGCCTCGTTAAACGAACGACGAGGTGCTATACGCTGCAATTAACAGCGCGGAGGAGGAGTCAGCTCCGATTGTTTCCATTTGTGGGGACTTTGAGTGGCACGTTGCATGAGATCAGGCCGAGCTTGGTTGTGGTATTGTATCGAATTTGATCTAGTTCTAGAGCAGGTATGATTCTTCTCGAATCCTGATACTACCATTGCATCTCCGCACTCGAGCTAGGTGTGAGCTTCGCCGCTCAGACTGGAACAGTGATCGAGAGATGATCGAGTGGCAAGCTGGTCTTGGACATGAATGGACGAGACGAGTATTCGTTGAAAGCAGACGGCAAAAGCGGTAAGTAGTGTGTGTTGCATCCTTTGAGCCAGCATGGTTCTCGGATGAAAGTAAGGTTCAGCCAGTAGCACTGCATATGCAAGCGAGAACGGAAGCTGTCAGCGGTCGGGGAATGGGACCTCAATCCGATTCGAAATTTACACTGCATTGCGTGACTAGTCTCGGCAGGGCCGCGAACTTCAGACTTGGCATCTTTGACAGGTCACAGCTTGCAGTAGTTACGGCGGACAAATGGGCCTTTCCTGTGACAGCTGCTTTCCATTTCCGGAAGCCTGAAATCCAGAGCCTTTGTCGTACCTAGACCAATCCGATGGCCGTGGCGCAAAGTGGGAAGCAGGGAGCGTCGAGAATGCAGATTTGCTGGACGAAATCTTAGTTGTGATGGTCCTTCCGCGGCGAAGCACCATACGGCCAAGTCTGATGGTGAGTGTGGTTGTCAAACTTGGCAGATAAGTCAGCCGGTTACAACATCGCGATGCGGGCACATGTGAAGGAGGGTTGGTTCAGTTCCCAGGTACAAGGTTTCCTGGCTTGTTGTGCACATGGAAAAGCGGAGGTAGTGCAGGATGATTCATGATCTGCAGGATGCAAGGCTGACTGTGTTAGGTACTGATGTGGCCGGCTTTTGTAGGAAATCACTCGTTGATTCGACCAAGTTCTTCACCTTTGTGATGGGCGTCGATGCAGCTGTGGGCAATTGGTGTTGCGTCGGAGTGAGCGACGTCGTTAGATCCAAGCCTGACACTGACGAATGGCACGTGGGCGCCGCCATTGCCGATCAACGTGAAGCGGAGTAAGTAAGCGCGTCGCTAGCATTACTACCGCCAAATCACGATAGAATGCCTGCTGGGGTAGTTGTGTACAGCCATTGCAAAGACGTTACTTTCGAAATGGATCCCGCTGAGTTGGTGTTCTGCCAACGGGAAGCTTTGCCATATTTCGAGCCACGTACCGCATCCCATCGAACCCTGCTGGCTGTCGAGACACTGGCTCGAAGAACATTGAAATTGGCCTCTTCAGGACTGATTCGTGTCATCTTTTCCAGATGCTTGGGATTGACTCTGCTGCTTGCAACCAAGATATTGGAGTTTTATGCCAATCGTCGACGGCATGCCCGCCAGTATCGCGCTCAGATTGTCTTGGTTCAGGTGGTGATGCCATCTCAAACTGCAATCCCCTCTTTACAATGATGTTCTGTTCCAAGCTCTTCTTGATAGTCGCCACTTGCGCACCACGCGAATCCGTACCAACATGGTACGCGCCTGCGCTAGGAGAATTGCCACAGGGCTATCAGCATAAGCGCGCGCCTGCACCGTGATTTGGATTCGCGTGGCGATAAACATGTGAAAGGCTGGTTTACTGCGACCCCTCGAGTCAAGCTAGAGTCAACAGCTCTCCCCACAGTTCTTCGTCAGCTGAGCAGGCATTCGGCCTGCTCCCTGGACATATCAATCTCATCCTCCAGCAATCTCATTGATCGGCCATGCCATGAGACTCTGCCATTCCTGGGGAAGTACATTCCTGATGGCATATATTTCCCTCCGCGCTGTGGTTTGCTCGCCAGTGTTACCCAAATACTTCAGTGCGTCTGTGTGCCCCACGACTGCAAAGAAATACGCCAGCGTGACCAAGGCTCGAGGTCTGCCTTCAGTGACGAAGTCAACGAACTGTCTCGGGACCATGAATGGGAACATGCAAATCCAGCGAAGGTTGATATCTGCAGGCTCTCCAGCAAGGACCGCTCGTCGGAAGGACCCGATATAGCTAAGAGCACTCTCGTACCCTTCACACGTCTCCTGGTCCCATGTGTCTGTGGAAGGAATATCGCGATTGAGAATGGCACCAAATTCGCGCTGCATGTCAGCATCGAAGGTCACATTGGCTTGCCATATATTTGCTGTAGTGTCCATCAATATTTTGAGCCCAGTGCCCTCGCTAACGGCTTCTGGAGGCGGCAAAACAGTGAATGCGCCTCGACCGACTTCTAGCCAATCGGTAGGCGGCGAGTAAGGCTCCAAAGGACGTTCCTGCAACATTGCAAGCGAGTTCATGGAAATCAAAAGTGCAGCAAATGCCACCGCATCGGTGTTGGAGTTGTCTAGGTCCATGATCGCCGCTCTCTGCTCACGGAGTGCCCAGACCCAGTAGTTCTCTCGCGCTCGATAGAGTGCAGCATCTTGTGGACAGGAACCTAGAAGATGTGTCGCAGTCATGGTGAATAATGCATAGAGAACATTTTTATTAGACAAGGCCACCTGTGGCACCTCGCCATACCATAGCTCCTTCCAGCTTGGCGGAGAAGTCATACCAAAGGGGCGCGATACTGCCAGCATCCAATGATGAAGTAATCGGAGTTCCATATAACGCCTCTGCTCGGATTCTTCGGTAGCTAGGTCCTGGCTGGCCCTTGTGGCTCCTGGCGGCGCATTTGCATCTGTGTTTGCGGCGGTCGGCGGGCTTCCTTGCGAATGACTCCCTTGCGAAGTCGAGTATGCTGGGGATAGTAGAGGAGGATGAGTTGCTTTTGGCGCTGTGCTGCGCGTCTTGGTACGTGTTCGTGTTGGTTCTGGGGTCACATATGTGCAATCGAGGCCGAGGCGAAGGCAAATGCCACACTCTGGCTGTTTTTCGTCGCACTTAACCCTCCGAACTTTGCAGGTTTGACATCCGTTCCGAGATTTCTTGTGGCCTACTTTTGGCGCTCGTATACTGAGTCGACGGAAGTCGGTCGTCTTGTCCTTGTCAGCTGGCATTGTGGACGCTGTGTCGTCAATATCCGTCAGGACTGAGGGGACCAGGGAGGTTGTTTCCGAGGCGTTATACTGATTATCGAATACTGCATGTTTCTTGCCACGTTCGTTGATCGGCTCTGGTGAACCTTTGGTGTTCTATACCCAGTAAGAGGCCATGTTGCCTAAAGGAAATTCAAGCGAGGAAGATGATGATGATGGAAGGTGTCGGCATCGGCGGGCCGAAGCGCGCCAAGGTCCCGCTTGCCTCCAGTCTCCCATTCCTCAACACACCCACATCGGCATCAACAGCATACCATCCTCAACAACACAAGTACACGTCTTCACTTGGCGACATGTCACGCTCGCTTCTTACAGACATCGCATTCACGAATGAGAAGCTGGTGTGTAGGGCTGTACCTCGGCGGTCTTGTGCTTACGGACGAGAGAATCCTTCTTCGGCAGACATGGCCACGAGATTCGATGCACCTGGATGAAGGAGGGTACAGTATGAAAGTCACGGATTGACTTGAACAATTGCCTGCAACGTCACCACTCCCCGTCTCGACCTGCGCTGAATCATACAGTGCTGCATACTGGAGCCTATAACAGATCATCTTCACGGACATGCTAGGTCGCGATTCAGGCGTCTTCGATGTGGTTCGCAGCAGCCTCATCCTTCTCGCTGTGCACGGCTTTCTCATCGATGGAGACTTTTCCCGTCTCTACGGTAAGGCCGCCTTCCTCCTTGGTCCGGCTTCTGCCAATTTCTTGCAGACTAACACCTCTTGCTCTCATCTCTTCAAACTCTATGACGAGCGTAGCTTCTTCATTGCGTTCTGCTTGAGACATCTCTGGACCAACAAAGACGAAGAGCAAGATATACGCCCATACAGCTCCCAGAAAGATTCCTGGGCCGAATGTCAGCAATCTGAAGGCCCGCAAGATGCAAATGTAACTCACCAATGACTTTGCCATAGTCGTAACGCTTCTTGCCACCTGCTCCAGGTGGTAAAGGGAATCGTTCTCCAATTGTTGCTTCGATGGTTGAGCTAGCCGAACTTGCCAGGTTGCCAAGCTGGTAGGTGGCACCGTAAAACAATGTTCGCAAAGCTGGCGGGCTCAATTCAACCAAATGCACTGGAATTGGACCCCAAACACCGCCAACGAATACCTGCTCGAAGAAAGTGCTCGCTATGAGGCTGTCACCTCGTGGAATAATGTACGCAGGGACAATAGCGCCGCCAAAGACGCATGCAACCATCATCGTGAGTCTGCGGCCAGTAAACGAGGAGAGCCATCCGGATGTCGTGCTTCCAAGGATTGCTCCAAGCTGGCCAACCACTGTGACTACGGTCACCTGAGTTGGCGACATGTTGACTTGGTCCTTCAGAAAAGTCGGATAAAGATCTTGAGATCCATGCGAGACGCTGTTGAAGCCGGCCATGAGGACTACCATGTATACGAACAGAAACCAGTTTGCGCGAAAGGCTTGGTTGGCTTCTTTGAGAAATGACACGAGCGGTCGTGTCCCACCATGATCTTCAGACTCATGTTTGGCTTCGCGGGCTGCCTTTGAGACCTGGAAATGGTTCGTCTCTGGCAGATAGAGACGCCAAGCGATGATCAGCACCGGTGGTCCAGCCCCAAACCAGAAGAGTGATCGCCACCCATGGCTCGTAGTCGGTACTAGAGCACGATAGAAGATGGCAGCGAGCAAGTAACCCACCGCGTAGCCCTGCTGGAACAGGCCACTTAGAATACCTCGGGCATCGTAGGGCAGATCTTCCAGCGCAGTAGCAGCCGCAGGTGCGAGCAATCCCTGCGCGTCGTGATCAGCAATCTCTCGTTAGATACGAGTCGAGCCAAGATACTACCTACCCCCATACAGAGGCCATACAAGGCTCGGACACCGAGAAATTGCGACAGGTTGTTGCAGAAGCCGGAGCATAGCTCAAAGATGATGAATAAGAAAAGATTCACGATCATCGTCCACTTGCGGCCATATCGATCGCTCACGCTTCCAGATATGATTGCTCCCACGGATCGTAACATCAGCGTAATGGTAATGCCCTACCGATTGCCGCTGTCAGTATATCGGGGATAAATTCATGGAGGTAAAGACGAACCCAGGTGACAGCACTTGGTTGCTCATTGAAGTCTGCTGCTATCTCAGAGACTGTCAAGGACACGGTAAAGAAGTCGAAAGCTGGCAGCTGGTCAGAACGACGTCTCAATAGCCTGCTCATCACACTCACCATCCCAAGCCCATGACACAAAACCGATTCCAAACATGGCCCATTGATGCCTGTCAAGCTGCCTCAGGATCGAGTATGGGTCCATGAGCTTGGAACGGGGAGGCTTCAAAGAGGTGATCCGGGAAGGGATGTATTTCAAGATCTGCTGAGGGGAGTAGAACCACCCCGATGCCATATGGTTCCTCATCTTGGCTCAAGGGACTGCGAAGAGCGCAGTACGGGAAGATCAAAAGTCCAGGATTGAATGATCAATGTGAGACAGGAAACGAAGAGGCACGAAAGAAACATACGGCAGCAGGCGGGTACTGATGGTTAACTAGTGAGCGTACCACTTCCTCCACATGGCAGATAGATTAAGCACACACTCGAAGCTCAAATCGCAACCGACCATTTCAACAGATACGCTTTGGAGGCTGAAGCTTGCCTGCTTAGCCCCATGAAAGACATCCACGGCCAAGAGATAGACGATGCTTATAGCCAACAAAACCTCGTGGAACGTGGAACTTGTAAGCACATGGTGGTGGAAGATGTCGCACTGTGCGGGGAATCCTGGACAGGCTTGCAAGATCTACATTGCCAAGCTTCCTGCTGGAATGCGTGGCTGATGGTAGTCAGCTGGTGTACTACATGTGGGAACTCGCTTCGAATCGGAGCAGCGGCGTGACATTGGTGGGAAGAACAGGTGGAGGAGAGAATAGGTGAAGCGCAAACAACTTGAGAGGCCAAGGTAGGAAGGTGGATTGAGCTTTGGGGCGGGCTGCTTCGCGCCAAGACCTTCACGTGTCGTCTGTGCACTGACTGCAGCGGCGCTTGTACCAGATTGGAGCAGGACCGTGATGTGCATGAGGAAAAAGATTGCATGAGCGTGTCCAGCGAGACCGTGCAATGACATTCAGGTTTGCATCTCCACTATATCTCAGCATGAGTCTTGATTCCCAGCTTGCTGAGGATGTTGTGCCGGAACCAAAAGCTGCGATACCTCTTGCCAAAGACATGCAGAGGCAAAGTCGACAAAACGATCGCAAATGCCACTCCTCCGAAGACGTAAAAGACTTGTCCTGGGCCCTATCAAGCAAACGCGGTCAGCAAAGACAATCTCGGGTGATCGAGAAGAAGAAGAAAATTTACGCACCTCTTTCGCCGCCCAATCATTCACGAAATACGAGAAAGCATAAAAGATGAAGTTCTTAAACATCATCGACGCAATAAACATCTCGCTGCTCAACTCCCGAAACGCATCAATCACATAACTATTACTCGGCGTAACCATGAACACAATCCCAAACATACTCAACCCCCAAAGAAAAGAGCAAGTGTACATACTCATCTGCTTTTCCACTGCATGCGCATAACTCACCAACCCCACTCCCGCAAGCAACCCTACCGTCACCGGTAATAGGCGAAACTCCGGCTCGTACACTCCTTTATTCCTCTTCGTGCACCACAGGATCAACGGATCCATTAACAAGGACAGAACGATGCTCGCTAGTGTAGCACCGAGGAATGGGCCTACGAACAAATAGCCGACTCCCGCAGCGGAGAGGTTGTAGGGCGGGTAGAAGAAAATCTGGGCTGCGACGTAGGATTGGCTGACGAAGAAGGCGTTTAAAGCTCCAGCTCCTATAACCATCCAGAGTGCGCCGAGATTGACAATGCAGATGAAAGGCGCGAGGAACAGATGCAGGACGTTTTCATCGCTATGGACGCCTGTGAAGACGGCGAGTTCTTGGACGTAAGTTTTCTTCGGAGGCGGAGGGATTGAGGATGTTCGGGAGGTGATGTGTTCGAGTTGAGTGGCGGGTTCGGATGCGGTTTTCTCGTCGGAACTATCAGTATCGACTTCCGCGATCTCGTCGATTTCGAGTTTGGCGGCACGTTTGTATGCGGTTTCGGGGACGAAGAAGAAGACGAGAATTAGCTGAAAGCCGACGCAGGCGTCGAGGATGTGGAAGAGGTAGTGCCAACCGAGACCTAATGCATTCATCAGCGGGATGAAACCAGACGTCAATCTTGGAGTCGGGTGCTGGATTGGACGTACTGGTCGTGATAGGTCCACAAATCACAGAAGTAAGATTCGAAATGGCTGCGAGGGAAAAGGCCATAATCGAAACGAACAACCCACGCTGGTGGACAAAGAACATATCTCCAACGACAGCAAATATCAGGCTTTCGTAAGCAGAATACGAGAAGCCTTGGATAATTCTCCCGGCCAAGAGAGTGTTGTAGTCATGGCTCACGGAGCACACAATGGTCCCGACTAGACCCATGAGGGAGCCGAAGAGGAATTGAGGTCTCTTTCCGTATCGCCGTGACAAGGCGTTCACAAATGGTCCCCAAGCGCCTGCGACAAGAAGTTGGTATCCGGATAAGATGGTGACTTTGGAAATGCTGATGTTGAGATCAATAGCGAGGACTCCTGTGCCTGCCGAAAGGAGCGGACCGAAACAGGATGGCATGATGATCGCGCCGAACACTACTATGGCCACGATGGTAATCTTCTTGGTCCTGTGAAGAAAGTAAGCATGTATCGTTTGGGGCAGCGAGGATCTCACATAGGCCAATTGAGCGGGTCATTAGGATCGTCCG
Organism: Pseudocercospora macadamiae; assembly: GCA_012978405.1. Lineage (NCBI taxonomy): Eukaryota > Fungi > Ascomycota > Dothideomycetes > Mycosphaerellales > Mycosphaerellaceae > Pseudocercospora > Pseudocercospora macadamiae. Next base: position 273,666 of record WRNY01000026.1, read on the forward strand.
CTGGTTGTGGAACCAGGACGATTTTTGTGCCGCGACTGAAGCCATGTTTGAGATCCTTCCTCTGGGCCTGATCTGCTCGATGTTGCTCTTGTTCTTCTAAGTGAACTGTGCCTGGTACACGAGCGAGAGAATGATCGTTCAAGATACCAAATGCCATTGCGACGAAATGTCTTGAAGCATGTCGAGGTTGGATAGTTTGATTATAAGGTGCGAAGGTCCAGCATTAGCCAACACAACTGCCCAGTGACCGAACATGCCCCCTACACTCCCACATGGCGTTGTCTGCACTACCCCATCTTTGTGTTCGCTCGGTCCTGCTGCCGTGGTTGGATTGAGCATGGTCGCACATGGAGAAGCATGTCGATGTGGGGAAGGCTGGTTTCGATGTTGTGGCCAAACGAGTAACGAAAGTACGTACCTGTAAACCTTCGGCAGTTCTGGAGAACCCCATACTTTGGTTGCCGTACTTACGAGAGCATGTGAGAAATATTAGGTTACCGATACCGAGAATTGTCGTTAAATATGGCATACAAGCCAAAGGAGGATTCTCTGTTTGCCGCACCTGCTACAGCAACATAGTTAAGTCTAATCTCTGGCTCAGAAATTCTCAACCGTGATTCCCACGTCTCTTTCTCTGGCAAATCTCAGCAATTCATTACCAACCACAACATCCATGAGTCCCAATCCAACGCTCTTGTAAATGACATTACCTCGAGTTAGCCATTCCTTGAGACCAGAATTATCTTGCAAAGGACATCCGTCTTTACCAACGTCGACTTTTTGGCCCTTCTCTCGTGCTTTCTGCTCAGCATCTCGCTTCAGCATGAAAAGTTCACCTAGCTCAACCACTTGATCGGGCATCAACTTGGCTTGAATGACTTCGCCTGCTTCTCTCAAACAGCCTGAGACGGTGTCGACCAGGATAGCACCGCCTTCCTTTTGACGCTTGTGAATGTGTTTGTGCTCATGATGCGGTGCCACGGCGTAGCGGAGGACATCAGGATGCAGCTCGATCATGTGTGGTTTGTACGACCCAACGCAGGAGATATAGCGACCCTTCTTCCTGCCTTCGGGATTCGTGAGATAGGTCGCCGGAAACAAAGGTGTCGTGGATGGTGTGCAACAAAAGATGACGTTGCTCGCTCGCACGTATTCCTTGATGAGCCGCTCATACTCAGTGTGGCTCGGTGTCAGGATGTTTTTCTTGGTCCTCGAGTTGTACTTCTCGCCAATGTGGTTGACGTAGTCTGGATCATCCGGCTGTGGGTTGTATAGCCTCATGATGCATTTCCGTGCAGAATCGAAACTTCTTGTGACAATGTTGAGATGGTGTATCTCGTCACCTCGCAATAACAAAGCAAGACGCATATGCCAATATGCCTGCCGACCAGCTCCAAATACCGTCACATCGTGAACACTGTGGCGCTTCTTGAGGAGCATAGTCGATGCCAGCGCCGTTCGAAAGGCTGTAATTTCTTCTGCATTCAGTAAACCAGTGGTGTTTCCGAGGCTATCCAGCAGCGTGAGCGACCCTCTGACAGTAGGTGGTGAGTCATCTTTTGATGAAGTCAAAGTAAGATTTCCTGCACTATCCGTCATCTCAGAGAGACTTGTTGGTATCGAAGACGAGCCCGATCGGCGAGAATCTATGCTTTGCCGTGAAGCTGAGCTGATCGAGCTCCGAGAGTCGCCATCTGAGAAGGTGTCTTGCAGTCCTGGCAAGCCGTTTGTGTCTGAAGGAACTACATTAAGCACCTTCACGCCTTGCCCGGTCATTCCAGAGGCTGGCATGAAGATCGAAGTGGTTCCATCTTTCCTCTTCATCACCGTTCTTTCAGGTTGGTAATCCGAGCAGCAGTCATTGGCATCGCTAGAGGTTGAGTACCAGTGTAGGGCATCGGCGAGTGATTGCTGGAGCTCCAAGATGTCCTCTTTCGTGAAGGAATGTAGGACCTTGTTGACATCGTCATTACTCAGTATCTGGAGCGGCATGTCTGCGAATCTGTTTCTGGCTGTTGTCTTCGCTTTCGCTCGCTATTAGTAGTTCCACCCCTGCGCGTATGATATCAGCCAAGAGAGTGGCTACCTAGGAGGTGAGAAGAGGCCTGAACAGGATGTGACGGAATGGAACACGAAGACGAGAAGTAGTACAACGACTTGCGGGTTCGGTGTTTAGATAGTGGTTCGGAGGTGAGGCTAAGAGCTTGCACAAAGAGCGAGCTGCGTGTTACGCCACATCGTTTCGAATGGTGTTTTCTGGAGGAGCTGACTGAGCTGCAAGAATCTGCTTATTCATCATACATAGCTCACACTCTGGCTCTTGGGATTTGGGCACTTCTTTTGCATCAGAATCTGTATCAGAAGGCTACCCTTCGAAATCGTGCGAACATCTTGTAGTAGTGGAAGATGCAGAAGATGCAGGTGCAGAGGTCGCTCTCGCTATTGATGTCCCGCCACCATCGGAGGTCGGCGAGGAAATCTCCGCTGCCCCGTCTTGGCATTATCTGACCACGCGCCTGCTCTCTTGTCAACATCTTCACTTCCCACAGCATCGATGGGTGAATCTTTTTGCTACAGTGCACATGTTTGCCAGGATCAGGATTCCGGTGGGACATGAAGGCTGTAAAGCTTCAGCCCCCTATGATTGTGTCTGAACCAGTCTGAACCACGACGAAGTAGCTTGTCACTTCTTGCCATGTCTCACAGGTATAGAGAAAGTGTTTTTGACAGTGTGATTCAGTTCGCTGTCTATCTCGATTTCGTTGCCTCATACATGGTCTCGTTACCGTTATATATACATCTTTCGCTTTCCGCAATGACCACAACTCTACTCTCACCAATAACACCCAGGCCCATATGGCAAGCCCTTCTCCACCCATCTGGAAGCAGATACTGACGGCAATACAGCGATTCATGATGGACCCGACAGCCCCAGTAAAGTGAGTATACAGCCACAAGTCAGAAGGCACAATCGCTAACTTCCAGCAGATACTACGACTCCGCGACACTGTCAGATGTGACAATCTGCTTCGGTGACAAAAAGATTCTAGCGCACAAGATAATTCTCTGCATGGCATCCGACTGGTTCAAAGCTGCTTTCAATGGCTCATGGAAAGTAAGTTGCAGCAGCTTAGATCCTGAGCGTCACTGATCGATTGTTATCATAGGAGTCCGGATCCAACGACCTCCCGCTGCACGGCGACGATGAGGAGGCTCTCGACACTTTGCTTCGGGCCATGTACGCAATCCCACCTGATGCAGATCTGCTTCGGGATAGTGATTACCTCCAGCGGATCACACGCATATCGAATTTATTCGCAGTTTCGGGAAAATACCAAGTTGATCATGTGATGAAAGCGACGGTTGCTATCGCCAAAGACGAACTTCTTCGATGTCGGAAAGAGGCTGAAGACAAGCTCTTTGATGCCATCCAGATCATCTATGAAGATACTCCAGCTCATGACGGAAGTCTGAGGGCCGCAGCTACAGAGGTCTGTTATGAGTATGGTGATGAGCTCATGATCAGAGAAGATTTTAGGGCTTTCGTGCAAGATGTTCCAGCGCTCGCGGCCGACTGGATGATTGAACTTGCGGAAAACAAAAAGAGGAAACGTAAGCGAGAACTTGAGGACAGTTTTGAGGGAAGGCTCAAACGTCGTCGTCACAGATCTTCTACCGAGCTCCGCTGGGGCGCTGACTACGCCGACTATTAGTACATCGATTGATCTGCTAGTCAAGGCTCTCTCGGGATGTACATAAAGTAGCACGAGCCGACCAAGCCATTCAGTCTACATCCAATCCTCAAGTACCAAGTAATTGAGCCCATCTCCGGGGCCATCCTCCTCCTTCTCATCGTCCTCATGATAGTAGATATGGCATTCAAGGTACAAGTGAAGCTTGCCTTTTTGATCTTTCGCATCGCGAACGTAGGTAGCGAGCGGATCCTTCATCGTTGGGACTTGAAACATTGCCTTTCGCTCGTCAGATTGAATTGGGTAATGCGGCATGATATACCAAGTGCATTCCCAATCACCCTCACGATGAAAATTGACGGGCTGATTGATGGCCGCCGCTTTGTCTTTGTATTCATCGAACATTTCGTCTTCCAGATCTTTCACTGACGCGTCTGGTAAGAATGACATCTGCATTGATTGTGGATACCGCACTTTGTCGACTTCTGCTTGACTCTTGCTGAGACGATTGAGGTGATAGACGACGCGAATGGCAGCATGACCATCAGAACCGCCTGGGAAAATGCATTTTCTAGCGTTGCCAAACGATGAGAGATCGAGCCGGTTGAGCGTCATTCTTGGTGTTATGTGCGCATATTTCTGCTTGTCCGAAGCATTTTCGCTCTCGAGGCCCGCAGCAACATCGAGTTGACGTTGGTACTCTTTGTTTACCACTCGTCCAAGCTGAGTCTTGTCACCATTAATTTTATTCCTGAAATCAGCGAAAAATCCAGTGCCCTTCGATGTAACGTCTTCATAAGTTGTGGGTTCGTATTTCTCGACATCGCCAAAGAAGGTATAGTCTATTTCCCAGACACTCACAATGCGAAGGTCGTCGGCTACCGTTGTCGGATTGGCTTCGTCCACTTTTGCGAGGATGTGATATCTGACAGGAATGTCTCCAGCGGCCAGCTTGTTGTTTTGTAGGCCGCTGAAACGATTGGAGCTGATGGAAGTTGACTGAATGGTGCCCAAACGGACGTAATTGACAAGCGAAGGACGCGATGGAGAAATCACCGGGGTGTCTGCTGAGAAGCTCGCTGGATGTCCCTTGTCGTTGGGGCACAGTGTAATATGTATTTCGATTTTCGATAACCTGAGCCGGTCCACGCAGTGAGTGAGATCGCCAACTCGCTTGAATCGCTGCCAGTCATGATGATCCAGATCAACCATACCCAGAAGCTTTTTTCTCTTGTTATTGACGAAGGAATGAATGGTGGTATTGAAGTCTATTTTTGGCGCGACATTCTGTTTCGTGGCGATCAATGAGTGTGCTTCCTTGCAAGCTTGAGTAACGCATTTGCTCTTGAACTTGTCGTCCTCATCACGTTGCGTAATGCGCCACTTGACATCTTCAAGCAAAGTCTCAACAGGATCATCAAGCTTGATTTGAATGGGCCCCAGGGGCTCCCTGAGAGGCTTCCCTGAGCGACTTATGCCCACGATGATCACATCTGCCGAAAGACTGTCCTGTGACTGCGATGAGTTGGCCATGGTGATCTGCTTGGTCTGCACAAGAACATTGCATCTCCAGCCTACAGCGTTACTGAAGTATTGCGCCATTGCAAGCAAACATCTGCCAGCAGGTCGCTGAACTTCTCTTGTTGACCAGTTTGCTCTCAAGCATGTTCTCACGAGCAGTTTCCATTTCGTTGTGGTCAATTGTCGCCATTGCAAGCATCGGCCTCGGAAAGAACATTCGCATCATCGCGATACTAGAATCTTGTAGAGCTGCGTTGAACCATCAGTGAACGCTGGACAAGGGATGCAGGTCTGTGATGTATTCAGCGTTGGCCACGATCAACGCGAGTGCCTTCTTCTCAGCAATTTCGTGACTTCCTTCCACACGGCAGCAGTTCCCGTAAAGAGACAGCAGCTTAGGCAAGCACGAGTTGGACTGCGCTCACTCAGCAAGACCTTGAAAGGTCTGCACGGAGACAGCAACATGAACATTGCCCGCTTTACCGAGTGTTCCTTCGTATGGACCAACACGGATCGAAGAGCTTCATCAGCAACGCGAGACCAGAAGAACCCCAGCACTCACCTGTACCTGTCATCTTCATCTTCCATTTCCTCGAAATAACCAAATCCATGTTAAAGCCGAGACCCTCCGCTCTGGAACTTGGTGCATGCTGACAGGAGTAGCGCGTCCACTTTGGCTTACGCGTCAGGAGTCAGTGCATCTCACCATCATCAGGAACAGGTTAGGAAAAGCATACTAACAAGGATCAAGCAATTCAAGGACCCGGGCCAGGACGACCACATTCCACCACCTCTTTTGAAAGAAGAAAGAGAAAAGAAAAGAAGCCGTCGTAACCATTTGATACAAACATAATTACGTAGCGTACCAAGTTCCATTGCAATTCCTTGCCCTTTTCCGCATCGCATTTCTGGTCCGTGTTGGTCGCTTCTGTATCTCCAAAGGACATCAACATAAAAAGAATATGATGATTCCTTCTGCCTTCCATCCCACCTTTCACGCTCATCAAAAACAGAAAAAGTGAACGTCTAAATCATGTGCCAGAAAAAAAAGATAGTTATCGGCGATGGATCAGAGGTGTGATGAGACTGCACACATTGCCTCCCAGAAAGGGTGAAGCGCGAAGCCTTTCGGCCCACAAGATTCTTTCTTTCATCGATAAAACGCCGTCCCGCTAAATGCCCAAGTGTATGTGCGTCAAGTCGTCAATGTAATTCGGTATACCGTGAGGAAGATATGATGAGAGGTAGAGACTGTTACTCGCTCGCCTGCGGTCAGGCGCGCGATATTCGAGATTCGAAGCTGACGCGAACATCCGGATTGGTGACGCCTAGTGGTCGGGTATAGTCTTGTGCATCTTGCATAGATATCCGGCTTCCGTTCGCTTCTTGGTTTGCGAACAGTGCCGATGGGTTCAGCCGTTGGTCGTAGACCATAGGTTTCGACATTCTCCTACTATGGCTGCTGCCATCGCTACTGCCAAGCGGACTGACAGGAGATACACCCTCGGCAGCAGGTCCGAACATCATTGAATGTCGAACACTATTCTGACCAGTCGCCGTGGTATTGTAGAAGCCTTCATCGTGATCTCGTTCGCCCATGCTTGGACGTGTTCGTGCAAGGAGACCGGCTTTGCTAAGTACGCTCACGTTGCGACCTAGGTTCTTGTTGTTTCCAGTGCCAGATTCTTCGCCGTCTTGCTTTCGTTTCCGTCGCCACAGGAGGAATGCGCCGACGCCGATCAATGCCAGAGCGGCGAGTACGCCAATGACGATGCCAGCAATAGCACCACCACCCAGACTATTCTTTCTATGAAAGTTCAGGCTCTCAGGTGACTGCGCGCCTCCAGCGGCTACAGGAGTGGATGTGACGGTCTGTGTTACTATCGCACCCGAAATCACGGTCCTGATTACGCTTGTGACCGGTACGACCGCAACTGGGGTCTCTGTACTGGTGCTTGATGTCATTGTGGATGATGTTGACGATCTCGTGGTCGAGCTCTGCGTGGGCACAATGTCAGTAAGTGTCAAATGCTGTGACTCGCAATACCAAGATTCGATGCATGTACGTGGTGGATTGTCGTGCAAGCATGATGAAATGTGTCACTCATACAGTAGTCGGCGTGCGTGTCACGTATGAGACTGATACTTCTTGGCTCGGCGTTACCGTAATACTCACATAACTCGTCTGGGGTTCTGTCGTTGAAGATGGTGCTGTTGTCGATGACTGTTGTTCCCATCTGTCAATACAAATTGTGAAGACGAGTCGATGAGTGGTTGTGGTCAGCAAGCCTCGCAAGCCCAACACCGTAAGTCAAGATGATCACGGACACAGCACGATCATGGCAAGACTGATACATGCCATGGTCTCACATCTGACGATAAGGAATCAAGAAACCTGCCAAGCTTTGCTTGGAGCATATTGGGTTGTGTGAGGTGAAGACAACTAACCTGTTCAGATGATGTCGTGCTGCTTGCGCTGGATGCTCCTGCAGTGCCAGATGGTGCATTAGGTAGTGCAACGTAGCCGTAGAGGCCGCTGCCTTGGTTGCCGCACTGCTCGCTCGGGTAGCCAGGACAATCTTGATTGCAAGAGCCGACATCTGTTGTGTCTGCCGGTACATAGTTCGAACACCAGCAAGATTGGTACTGGACGACGGCGAACGCGTAGCTGGCTTTACATGCGTCGTAGCAGGCGCCATTGGACTGATAAATGTTGGTCACTATGCAAGGGTCAACATTGGTGTTCCAAATCGCGTCAAGTCGCGTCCAACGACAGCTTCCTCACCTAAAGTGGAACCGTCGGCAGTGTTCTCGCTTGAACAGTACGCTTGCGACAGGTCATCTGTGGCCCTTGACACGACGCCTAGGAGGGCCACTCCAAGTCCCATAGCTCGATAGGGAAGCATATTGTCCAACTTCATCCTCGTGGATGATATGCCGCAGCGACGAGGCCGATGTCGCCAATTGCCTCTAAGAATATAGGAGATCCGGCTTGCGCCTGCTTAGAACACAGGTGAGGAGTTCATGCAGGTCGTGTCTTGAACGTGTCTTGATGTGAGGTGTCGTTCTCGAATGGCTTGGCGGGACAGGAGGTCGCGATTGTGGATCTTCGGCGGTTTGTCGGTGATGGTCGTGACAACGAGGTTGGAGTTGCTGGGTGAGCAGACGGGTGGGTTCTATTGTACAGGCGTCGTCCAGATCCAGACAACGGGGGAGTGCTTGACCAGCAAGTCGAAACAGATAGCAAGTAATTATTAGTGTACGGGTGAGTGCTCTCCTGAAAGCGAGTCCAGCAGTAGCAGACGCAAATTTGGGCGGCCGGTCCCTTTGTCGAAGGTCGTTCAAACTGCAGCGGCAAAGGGAAGAAGGCGTCGAGGCCAGCGAGCGTGGGTGAGGAAGTTCTCCAGAAATCGAAGTGATGAACGAGCGGCGGAGGCAGGTAGCAGTCGGGTATCGAGGAAGACTGGAAAGACTGGAGCAGGAGGAGGAGTTGCTGGGCTTGGGATGGCTTGGAAAAAGTCTGTGCTTCTTCAAGGAAACTAGGATCGGCGTAGCGCACAACCTAACACGCAATGGAGCGAATCGTGCCCGACCACCGGCTGGCAGGCGATCGGCGGTACAAGAGTACCTTGGTGGGCGACTGCAGCGTCCGAATGCTACGCGTGTTTCGTGACTCTCTGGCAAGAGTAATCCCAATGGCTGTATGGCTGCTTGTTGGTGGTTCAGTAGCGTTTGGAGAAAGACCTCCGCACGCGAACTGATGGATCGAGGGCGGATATGCCTTTTTGCTTGACCACGCCCGGCCGGTTCGCCAGCCCTGCAAGTCTTCTGCACAATCCTGGCTGCTCTCAATCAACGAGTGGAGCGGACGTCATGGATGGTGGAATTCCGGCAATTCTCCTGCTCGTGATGAAGGACACTGTCCGCTGCCTGTATCTGCTTCTGCACTTCTGCACGCGCGAGGATTCTTGCAGCAGCGGCGGCGACAGTGAGGTGTGCTATCTAATCCGCCGAGGTTTCTTTCCTGCTTCTTGCGCGCACCTAGTGGCTTGGTTGCAGCTGCGAGCTTCCTTTGAAGGCGTTGGCCTGGCTGCTTCCACTCTGCTTCATGCCAGACACCTATCCAGACACGGCTACCGTGCGTGTCGTACGAGCAGGCCGCGTATGGTCAGCACGGCAAAGCTGCGATTTCAAGGTGCTGTGTGCGCCTCCAAAATGGCCCTGCAGCAGAGCTGGCTCCCGCGGACAGATCTCGAGCGCAGTCTGCAGTGCACCTGCAGCAAAGCTCTCAAAGTCGTTAGCGCAGTGGTGTGAAGGTGGTGTGCGAGCTCGAAAGGTGCATGCCGGGAGCTCGTATTGCGCGATGTAGATGTACTGAAGCGTATAACTCTTTTCAGTGAGTATGCCAATGCCAGCACGGCGACAACAATAGACACAGATTGACGGCAAGGCAGTGTCAGTAAATCTCCGTGACCCGTTCGCAGCGGTCCTCATAAGGCGTAAGCGCTTTGAAACAGAAGAATGTACACTAACGACCCAGCGACACCTCGAGTCCAAGACATGCCAGCCCATGCGATCCTCGGAAGCTTAGCCGGCGAGAGTATTTCGAACACGAGAACAGCAATGGCCAAAAACTACTGCACTGGATACGCGCATACTACTAGATTGCCTTCAATCCTCCTGCTGGCTTGAGGAAGGTCCGAGAAAGCTTGCCACCACATTGCTTGGAATGTCACGATAGTGCATTCTGTCCGATCCCGATGGCCACAACAGCGCTACCCTAGCAAATGCTGATAGCCGCCCATGTCTTCACAGCCAGCTGCGCGCCTTCACATGATAGCTTTCGATGCCCGGAATTGTTCAAACAGGCGAGCCCGTACAATTCTTGGAAGAACTAGGCCGAGGCCACGAGTCTCCAAGGAAGTGATTCCATTTAGAAGACTAGACGAAACGCCACACTCAGACGAGAGCTCTGCAGCACGCCTAAAATATAGCTCTATCTGAGCTTGGCTACACTTTTAAGGACACAGCTCTATCTATGTTTGCCACTGTATAAAGCTGTATCCTAGTACATCTCGACATCTTGTACTAGCGCAGTCGCAAGAACTTGGGGATCCGTGCCCGGATGTGTGCAGTTCTGTTTCAGCTGAACGCCTCTGATGACTTCTTACTTCTGCCGTGCATATTGTTTCTAGGGAGCAAATGGTCACCCTCACACTGACAAACACGCACCCGACCGTATGGCTCTGGCTCCTGCGGGTAAATACCGCATACTCCCGAGGATATCAAAATGCAGAAGTCTAGAGCCAAAGGCCACGTATTACTTGCATAATGGGCTTTTTGCAAGTTGGACAATCAGAACGCAAGATCAGTGAGATTTCTTCAAAAAAAGTTGCAAGTAGGATTCGACCTGAAACACATTGAGCTGCATATACCCACCTCGCTGCGGAGGAAGCTCCTGCAGGTCTCACAGCTTACCAGAAACACGTGGCCAAGGAAGTCCAACCTCTCGTCGTACGAAAACTATGGAGTAAAGACTTCCGCTCCGAATGAAGAATCCCAACCTGTCATCACATAAGAACTTCCGCTCCTACGGATCTCACCGATGCTGTGCTCGAGACTCTATCTCATGCGTATGCACCTGCAAGACAACAGCAGACCTGAGGCGGGAGTCTCCACTGCTGCATTATCCTAACTCACTCCGGACGTGAATCACTCGCACACTCACATCTTTCATGCTCACGACCATGCATCCCAACCTCTCATCACATAAGAACCGGATCTCACCGACGCTGTGTTCGAGACTGTGTCTCACGTGTATGCAGCTTCAAGTCAACTGGCTACGGTATCTTCCTGCTTTGCATTATCCTAAATCACTGCGGACTTGCACATTGCCTCATGATCTCAACGCACATTGACCACGATCTATGCACATTGACATCAATCCATACGACAACAACAGGCAAGGCGTGCCACAGTGAGCAGCCTCAATTTCACATGATGCTCCGACATCAGCTTGCGTTCGTGTAAGACAAGAGCTACTTCACGATTGACTGGCATCTCAACTCCCAAAGCCAGACTTATCAACTTCCTTTACATCTCTCAGTCACTCTAGATTTTCACTACAAACTTGACAATATCTTCCTCTGCTCGATAAGAAGCAATAGGAATCCTGGCCTTTGGGCTCGCTGTCATGACATCGTGTGACCGCACCCAATGATGTAGCATATGCTTACTTGAATGACGTTCTGCTAGACGTCAAGCATTTCTCTGCTCATCTTGCTTTTTCTATACATTTAGCTGATGTTCATATAACCTTCCTTGATGTGACAAAATCGGCCCCCCGCACCGTTACAGCCTGACTCGATCCCAAACGGCCCTGCAGTCAAGAACGATGTCGTGACGGAGGTGGCTCTCTTCACGAATCTCAAGAGACGTCCTCGGACGTGTACCATCTGGAGGTAATTCACGACATTTCCATTTGGGTATCTTGATCATGACTATTCAAAACATCCCGTCCTCGGGCATCCAATACTATACCCATCCACAACGCCTCGCAGTAATCATGTTCATTTCACACAGTAACCACCCTAACCTGCCTCATACATCGTCTTCTCTTTATAGTAGATCCAGATCGTGGTGACTAACCATACGGATCATGTGTCCTATACGTAGGCGGTCGTCCCACGCTGGTCGCATCTGTATCCTGTTGCACGCCAGCCCAATGATTCCATGCCGAAGCACTACTAGGAGGTAGCTGACCTGCTCTCTGCGCAGGATGAACATCTCCATAAGCCCCTGTAGATATTGAAGATCCCGGAGGTGGTCCCATACCAGGATGATATCCAGTATCTGTATCGAAATCAGATGGCTTGAGGTCCATCCCATGGCTCGCGGGAGGTGGAGCCTGAGGAGGTGAACCGCCAAACATATGGCTATCATCACCAGCTGCGAACTCATCGTTTCGATACGGACTATGCTCGACACGACCTGGTGCTTGGCCATGACCTAAAAGTCCGGTCCTATCGTCTTCTGCCGCGTACGTATCTGCACGGCCCCGGCGAGGATCTTGACTGTGCTGTAGTTCTGTCGCAGTTTCTCCACTTCCGGCGTAAGTAGGTCCCATGTATCCTGTTCCGTTTGATACAGTCTTTGCGGGTTGGTAGCTGACGTCCTCTTGTCGATGTCTTGATCCTACGAACATCCATCTGAAGCCTCTAGCGATAGCTTTGATGATGTCCCATGGGTTGAATGCATCCATGATGGCTTTTATGCCAAATGGGCCACCGCTGTATCCGCTGCGATCAGCGACATCTGCTGCCATGGGGTCCAGATGTTTGACATTATATGGTTTCCATGGGTAAGCGAAGATGTGCAATACCGAGAAGAAAGCCATTTCGATGCAAAGCAGTACAGATGGAATCCCGATTTGGATGTCCTGGTATGCGAGCGTCTTCGTCGGCTTGAGAGGGCCATTGCTCGACGAGAGGAGAGAGATGACGATAGTTTGCCAGAAACTGAAGAAGATGACCAGCTTTATGGAAAGCACCTTCAGGAATGGTTTGTGCTCTGCCAGGTCCAGCTTGAGCTGGAGGTAGAATTGAATGACCATGAACATTGCGACGGTGACCGAGAGGGACTCGAAAACGAGAACCCAGATGTGCGCAAATGCTGGATTGAGAGATGCCTCGCAGTACCGGCCAAAAGCTTCCGTGATCACGGAGACGATTGTGAACAATACTCGAATGACACAGTACTGGAAGATGCCGGCCCAGATGACATTGAACCAGGTTAACCCGCTCCTCGGCTTCCTCAGTGGTCCTCTATTTTGCCCTCCAGTGCATTTCTGCAGGCCAAACACACTCCAGAACCAGTTCTTCGGTGTCACACCTCGAAAGTAGTCTTTCTGATCGTGCAAATTTGGCGCAATGTAGTCGCACAGCAACGCGAAGAAGCTGCTAATCGCGAATGCCTCGTAGCAGTCGCGCAAAACCTCAAAGTATATGGCTTTCCTGTAGAAGGCATAGCTTAGAAAGCTGACTACGGCGTAGACAGGTATCATGAATAATATCCGTATTATCTGCTTTTGCTGGTTCGGTTTTTGATAGTGGGTAGCGTGCTGGAAGATGAGCCATAGCGAGATTACCACAGCAATCAAGCCAAACACGATGCAGAGGATGAGGCCAAGGTGATGGAATGTCAAGTTGCCCAACACCGGATCTTCTACAATGTGAGCATCCTCTAGGGTGGTGTTGCAGGTGGGCATATTTGCGTCGCGGAATGGTGCAGCCGGCTCGCGGTTTGCGTTAGTGGTATCGTATCAATATTAAGAATTCGGTCTCGTTGCGCGGTGTATTCAAGCACAGGGCAATCGTGCCAGCGTCGCCTTGTAGTCGGTATATCGCTCCTTCCCGTTCGTGCGACCGTCTCGGTCAGAGTATGAAAGTGTCCTCGGCGCAGACTTTCTACACCGCGCTGATGTCTGATGTCTGTCTTGTATGTATTCCTGTCGCTTGCTCTTTCGTGGCGCAAGCGCTCACAAACTCCAACTCCAGTTCCAATTTGGTCTCTGTACGGAGTCTGGAGGATGCCGTGCGGCGTAAAGTGCCCTGCCCTGCCTCACTTGCAATGCTGATGCTGATGCACGCTTCCACAGCAAAGCAAGCTCACGCTCAGCCTCTTTCAAGCTTGGCCTGTCCTTCGACTCCAACTTTCAACGGCCAAGATGTCACCCAAGCCTTGGTCCCGACTCTTGAAATAAAGCTTGACCGACGACCGGCTTTTGATAAGAATGTCTTGGTTATTGACGCAAAATATGTTGAATCTTGGAACAGCAGAAACATGTTTTCAAAATACAAAGGTACCGCGACTGACTTAGCACCCTCCTTCAACCAGGAGGCTGTGCAGTCCGCGGCTTGACCAATCCCCGCCAACAACATTTGCGGTTCCTGAGTGGCTCGCATTGGCTGAGTGCCGAATGCACAGTGACGTGCTCCCACTCACGTGAAATTGACCAGCGATGGATCGACAGGAACGTAGAGATTTCAGTGGTGTTTAGTTTTCTCATAATATTTCTCGTGGTATCTCCATGACTACTTGGTTTCAATCTCAAACAGTAACATAACGCCAATCAAATTCATCAAAAAGCAGAATAACAACGCTTCATGGCTTAAGCACGAGCCTCGGCCTGAGGAATGCCGAATGCTGGAGCAACACCAACACGCTCCTTGGACAAAAGGTCAACGAGCAGTGGGCTGGGGCGGTTGTCTTTGCCACCCTTGAGTACATCGTTCTGAGCCTTGTACTGCTGCACGCTCTGGAGGTAAGCATCGAACAAGTAGCTGCTGTCCAATGGGCCTCCCTTTGCCTCGGGATGGAACTGTGTGCTGAAGATCGGTCTGGTCTTGTGGATCATACCCTCGTTAGAGCCGTCGTTCAGGTTGGTGAAGTACTCCTTGAATTCGACGGGGAGCGTGGTAGGGTCAACAGCGTATCCGTGGTTCTGGGAGGTGATGTGGCACTTGCCAGTGTTCAGATCCAAGGCCGGGATGTTGTGGGCACGGTTGCCGTACTTCATCTTGGTAGTGCGAGCGCCAGCTGCGATTGCGAGAAGCTGGTGACCAAGACAGATACCCATGATCGGGATCTGGCTGGTGTTCATCAACTTGCGCAGGTTGTCGCTAGTGACACGGCAATGGGTTGGGTCACCTGGGCCGTTGGAGATGAACACACCATCGAAGTGGTGCGCAGTCTTGTGGATGGGGTAGTCCCACGGCAAGCAGGTCACGCTAGCACCACGGCCAACGATAGATCTGATGATGTTCTCCTTCACACCGCAGTCAATCAGAGCGACGTGCGCGTTGCCATTGGGAGATGGAACATGGAACGGGGCCTTGGTGGAGACCTTGGCTACCAAATTGATCGAAGCTGGGTCCTCGTAGGCCTCGTCCTCATCCGCGTCGTACTCCTCTCCAACGGTGATCTTTCCAAGCGAGGAACCCTGCTCACGCAAATGAGTCACGATGGCACGAGTGTCCACGCCGGAGATGGCAGCAACGCCTTCACGAGCGCACCACTCAGCCAAGCTCTCTACCGCGGTCCAGTGAGAGTATTGAAGTGCTGCATCGGCAACGACAATTGCAGATGCCTGAATGTTGGGGCTTTCGAAGTACTTGAGCAGGCCGTACTCATCTCTGGCGGCGGAAGGAACTCCGTAGTTGCCGATAAGCGGTTGTGTAAAGACCAAGATCTGACCTCGGTAGGACGGGTCGGTCATAGACTCTGGGTATCCGACAAGAGAGGTGGTGAAGACTGCCTCTCCGCTGACATTTGTCTTGGCTCCAAAACTCTTTCCGTGGAAGATTGGTCCACCTCGGATGGTGAAGGTGGCTCGCTCGAAGGAGGGCTTAGTGGAGCGCGAAGAGACACGCGGAGCCGGTGCTGCTCTCGGTGTGCCTGGTGCCACTGTGGCATTGTATCTGACATTTCTGACAGATGTGAAGGCGTTGGTGAGTCCGGTCTTAGCCTGGACAGGTTTGAAGGTTCTCAAGATAGCGGTCGCCATGGTCGTGTAGTTTGGTCGGGATGTATTGGTAATGGCTATCTTAGTTCACGTTGGCCTTCCACAGGTGGTCACTAATGTAGTCTATCGTCTGTC
The DNA here is from genome assembly GCA_012978405.1 of Pseudocercospora macadamiae. NCBI lineage: Eukaryota > Fungi > Ascomycota > Dothideomycetes > Mycosphaerellales > Mycosphaerellaceae > Pseudocercospora > Pseudocercospora macadamiae. The sequence continues at coordinate 289,536 of WRNY01000026.1, forward strand.
AGTATTCCGCAGTCTGAGTCTGAGTCCGACGACGACGACGGCATATTGGAACGCGTTGTGGTGTCGGATGTGTCATTTTCGTACCTTGGCTGGTAAATGTGGTTGGGAAGAACACCATGAAGGCGATCAATCCAGAAAATTCGTAGAATTAAGTCAAGTCGAAGTTGCAGACGGAAGCTGCACTGGAAAGAAGAAGACTGTGCCTTTCTGGTGTCAACTGGGCAGTGTGGATAAGGTGGAAAGCGGTGGAGAAATCAGAAAATAATGATGTGAGAGCTTGCTGGAAGGCGTCACGTGGGAGGCTTTCGATTGGTCAATGCCCTATCTACCCCCGAGCACCGTGTTGGCGAAATGTATTTGCTATCACAGAATCCGACGGGCAATGACTCCATCGCTAAGATAACCGATCAACCTGTACACCACACCGTTTCGGTATTCGTTGGACCACCAACAACTTGCACTTCTTGCCTCGTCGAAGAGTCCATCATCACAAAGGCAAGAGCGTTCATGTCCGCAATGGTCACCAGACGTGAAAGACCTGCATTCTGCGGGCACCATTCCGCTGCGAGAGACCAGGGCCATGATGCAGGCTTGGGATTGGGCCATGCAGTAGGGGCATCTAAGTTTTACAACACTTCTCAGCATCGCCGAGACCCGTGAACTGGTAGGGCTCGGACAAGGTCTCTACAGATCACACCATCTAGGACAGCCTGCAAGATAGGACAATTAGCAGCGTCCTCGAGCATTCAGGTAGGTGCTGATGACGGACTGACAGCTGCTGCACTCGACAAGTGCTTTCACATGTGCATATCGCGATGTTCGGCCGCCTGGGAACAATGCAGTAACATCTCCAGCCCTTCCATGCCACCATCCATGTCCGGACGGGCTTGCTCGTTGTGGACTGCTCCCAATGTGCGAACTCAGGATGCCTTTCGTGTGCTTCAACGACACTACTTCCTCCGACCATTCAGATCATATGCCACGATTCATCGATAAACACGAGCGTCTCCCGCAATTAACCCAAGAAAGCAGACTCGGAATGCTGAAGAAGGTCTTCAGCAGACAGAACACTTACCTTGCGGCGCTGAAAGATGCTGAACCAGGAGACGGCATTGGGTACCCGCATGCCTACGAAGGAGAGCGAGTATATGTAGACTACGAATTTCTCAAGACCTGCAAGACTTTACGACGTTCCTCCGGTGCGTACGCACTTAATTCTAGGACAGTCATCAAAGTGGGCGATGCATCCCGCATCTCGGAAGCTGCAGCCATGCGATTACTGTCTGAACGGACGACAATTCCTATTCCCACAGTCTACGATGCGTATGTCCAAGAGGACGGCTGCGCGGTGATACTCATGGAGCGCGTGGATGGTGTGACGCTTGACAGAGCTTGGCCGACATATGACCTTGCACAAAAGCAGTCCGTGGTGCATCAACTGAAACGGTACATGAACGAACTTCGACAAATCCAAAGCACAGTCATCAGCTCAGTAGACGGCGAACCGTGCTGCGATCAATTCTTCACTTGGTAAATCATGATCACAAGAAAGTGTCCGAATGTCTGAGACATTTGCTAATCATCGAGTTACACCCTTCAGGGACATGAGGCAGTATGGTCCGTACGACACCGAGCAGCAATTCCACGAAGGTCTTGTCCAGGCGCTTCATGAGAGGGCCGATCATTCCTGGTCTAGAATGGTAGCACGTTTCATTCGCTCAATGAGCGGCCACAATACTGTGCTTACACACAACGATCTCAATCCAAGCAATATTCTGGTACGTGACGGCATGGTTGTTGCCATACTGGACTGGGAACTTGCTGGCTTCTACCCGGATTATTGGGAATACATCAAAGCCTACTTATTCGCAGACTGGCAGTCCGTTTGGGTGGTAGACAGCATACCAGATAAGATTCTACCGCCAAGGCGAACCGAGCTTGCCTTCATGCTTCACGCCAGGGATATCATGTGGCCCTAACCTTGCAGGGGCACAGGCCATGAAGCAGAGACCATCCTGCTATCAACGAGGCTCTGGGGACGAAACATCAAGATTCACTCATCGGCTGCTTGCTGGTCTCCAATGTCGTCCTGAGTACCGCATTCGTGATCTGACTTCAGACGTCATCTAGTGCCGGTTGATCAGATACAGAGAAGGTACTGGCCAGAGCAATGTAAGACATGAGCATCAGACATGATGTGGAATGCCTGATCTTCATTCTCAAGATTCCCTGTCAAGTGAGGCGAGCAAGTCCCACTGGGTATCCCACGGATCAAGATCCGCTATATCGACTGGAGTACCATTTTACCAAGCAGTCAATGAGGCAAATACGTCTATGCGGCGACAAGGCAGATAGTACGGGAACTTGTACGACAGGCGGAGCAAGATTCTTTGGATAGACCTGGAGTGAGCGACTTCACCCAGGTTCAATTCACTTCTGCTTTTCATTTGATTGCTAGAATGCGGAAAGCGAGCATGGGACCTTCTTTAGATATCAAACACTAGAGCACCAAGCTGTGGCCAACCTCATCGTCGTCGGTTCTAGGTCACGTGAAAAGCTTTGACCATACGTAAATTTAAATATAGAAGTTAGAATTCGGACAGATCCGCGAGTCAACCTCAGGTGCCAACTTACGCGACTTCCAAATGATAACATCTCTACTGAACAACAACGCAATACCATGACACTACCTCAACCCGTCGATGTGAGTGCCGTTCTGGAATCAACGTTACAAAAGTGCACTGTCTGCAAGTTCAGAGGACCTCCTGAAGCATTTTCCGGAAGGAAGTTGTGTCCCACATGCCGGGAGTACTACAGGAATCGCGCTGCCAAACAGAAGAAGGCCGCAGAAATCACGGCTGCTAGTGCGGACTCTGCTCAGCGATGCTGCGCCAATTGCTTCCAAGTCAAGCCCCTCACGGAATATGCTGGAGATAAGAAGTCCTGCAATCCCTGCCTCGCGTACTGCAAGACCAAGTACAAGAAGCAGAATGGGAGAACCTGCACTGAATGTGGCTTTCACATGCTCGTAAGCGAATTTACCGGTCAACAGACGACTTGCAATGCTTGCCTCCCGCAGCCGAGCGCAGCACACAGTGCGAACCACGCAAACGAGGCAAGCACACACGAGGCAAGCACACAGGGTCCTAGCGGTCGTCGATGTCCTCGCTGTCATCGTCGAAAACCACTGGATCAATTCGCGAATTTCAGAGAGGTCTGCAATCCATGCCATGGAAACGCGAGAAAGCTGCTCGACCAGGTGAAGGAAACAGAAACGGAAAGCAAGTATTTTGGGCGCGTGAGTGGCGAAAGGGATTCAGGGCTTCAGATTGTTCGGTTGCATCCTGAGCTTCAACAAGAGCCTGATCGACAAAAAGGAAGCATGCCCAACATTCAAGATCAAAGTTCTGAAGACTGGCCTCTGGCCAGTGAGCCAAGTCTGCTGCGGGATCTCATGGCATATGCTCAGCTCGAGGATGGTGCTAAGAGCTCGTCGGTGAATAACTCACACATCGGGAATTCCACTCCGGACACGGACTCAAATCACAAGAGGCTTGACTCGAACGTAGAGAAGAAGAAGTGCGCATCATGCCGAACAGCTAAGCCACTGGATGCCTTCGCTGGCACTAGGAAGTGCTGCATTCGATGTCTTTCGCGTCTTCGCGCCAAGTACAAGCGTCCTGGCATAGACACTCCCCCATCGCAGGATATGGAAATCGAACAGATCGTGCCATTAGCGCCTCGGACCGCTCAACCTCCTGCGAGGTGTCGATGGTGCGACACACTTTGCCCGACCGACTCCGGAAGAGAGCTTCATATGCTATCATGCCGATCTTTAACGAACGAGATCGAGCGTTTGGAGAAGCAGCTATTCGGTGACTGGCTTGGCGATCTCAATCCTGGCGTACTTAAGAACCAGTTCGGAATGGCCCCATCCAGAGAAGTGAAATATTTGTTGTGTAAAATGATGGTAGACGATCCTTCGACTAGACCTTTTCACGATGCGCCTGAATACAAGAGACCGACTGGTGATGCTTCGACCAGATCTCTTGACGATGCGATGGCGGAGACTAGAAAGGAGGATACTGTTGCCGAAACTCCAGGTCCGAAGGACGAGGATCACCGTATGTCGGGCATCCATCAAGACGTTGACAGAGTTCATCCTGGCAAAACTACGCCGACTGCACTTGAGCCTCACAGGATCAGTGGACCGCATCAAGAGACAGTCGATCGGGATGCTGCTGCTACGACCCCGGCTTATATCGACAACGAAGCCGATCATCATAAATTTCAAGCTTTCATCGCCAGCCTTCCTATGCAGCAAAGACTTGAGGATACTGCGACTGCAAAGAGTGATGAGGATGTTATGATGGTGGATCATCACAGCATTCACCACATCAATGCCAGCCTCACTACGCCGACTGGACTTGTATTGCACGAGATCAGTGATCCGAATTTCGAGAGAGTGAGCCAGAGTGCTGAACCTGAGAGATGAGAGTCGTGAAAGATAGATAGCAAGCAGCAGAACGATACCCAGGTGCACAGAACTTAGCCTCATGACTTAGAATACAAGATATCAATCAACGGATCATACCGTTACATTTCAAGCTCATGGCTCCTGTTTGGGCCATGTGCTGCCGTTTTGGTGCTTAGGGTAAAATCTGCTTAGGGTAGATTACCATTTTGGGTATCGACGATGAGGATGCTGAACCACCTTGAGTGAATCCGGAACATTGCATGGTGACTCTTACGGTGATTTTGTGAATATGTGGTAAGTTTCGTTGCTCGTATACGCTTGTAGCGCCTGGCGTGTCGTTGACGCTGTGTATTCGTAATTCGAGAATGGTCACTGGAGGAAATCGATGACATTTGCTGACTGTGCCAAAGCCCAGGTCGAAGGAAATGTGGTGTGACCCGACTGCTATGTGACAACGGAGATTCGCAGCAATGATGCGGCCATCCGTTAGCCTGAGCACAAAATTCGGTCATTGGCGATCATGGCTGTGTGTAACAGCTGGTTGTTATGCAGTATCTTGCGGCCAGCCGTTAGCCTAGTTGGGAACCCGGTCATTGGCGACCAGGCTTCTGCAGCCAGCCATTAGCAGAGGGTCGTTGGCAGATAGTATATGTATGTCGAGAAGTAAGAAGCTGGACTGTTTTACATTTTTTCTACAGACTTGCGAATCCCATAGCTGTCGTCAAAAGCCGCCGTAGAGCTACGCAGCTGTCTAGACCCATGTCTATCGATGTATAGAGGGAGCATTCCCAAGCCAAGGCATCTAGCAGTGCTGTCACCTCTGCGATCTATACCCACGCTCCTCAGCCCTACGCTTCTCCACCAATGCAGCGACCTCCGGCCCATACAGATCCTCCGGCGCTTTACCCTCCTTCAGAACCTCCTTCTCATGCCTAAGCATCTCATCCTTGGTCATACACACCAAATCATCCAATTCCAACCGATCAGCCTTTTGACCCGGCGTACTCACATCGATCCAGACTCCCTCCGGTTTGCGCCACCTTGTCAATGCCAACCGAGCAGTCAATCCAGAAACCACACTCCGACCACGATAGACTTCTTCAACCAGATATCCAACATCGTCCATCGTGACTGGAATACGGAGCCCAGTTGGATCCAAACCTTGATGTCTCGCCACCCTTTCCTCAAGACCTTGTACCTGCCCCAAAATCCCATCGTACATTTTCTCTCGAGCTTTGCTGGGCAAGTAATCATGCGGATAGCCTGAGATTTCAAGCATGATATGGTTGGCAACACATAATCCGAAAACCGCAGGCATCGTTCCTAGGACTGGTAGAATCCGGACACGGAAATCTGGGAGCACGCCGAGGTCACCAACAGAACCTTTTTGATATTCTTCTTCGGGAAGTGGCAAGAGCTGGGCTTTGCCTGGACCGGTTTTCTCGGAAGAGTATACGACTGGGATCCCGTCTTTGACGCCTTTGATTCGTAACTTGCGTCGGGTTGTGCGTGAGAGAGGATCATCTGTGGAGGCAGATATATCGCCAATGAAGACTCGTGTTGGGTCTGATTTGCAGCCTGCACCCATCGATGAGATGACGGGTATACCGTTTGTATGACAGTAATGTAGCAATGCTACTTTGGAGTCGATATTGTCGATAGCATCGATCACATAAGTCGGCTTCTGTCCATCGTTCCAAGGTTCCAGCTGCTTAGCGGCCACAACTTCACAGAAGAGCTCGTTCCTAGAGTCGAATTGAGTCCAGGGTACGATTTGTTCCAAACGCTTCTCTAAGCATTTGACCTTCGGTGTGCCCACGTCTGCGAGTGTGGCGACTGCGTGTCGGTTCAGCGAGCTCAAAGTGACTTGGTCGAAATCTATGAGTCGCAATCTACCGCATCCTGATCGTGCCAGAGCGGCGGTCGCATGTGATCCCACGCCACCACATCCTACGACGATAACGAATGCTTTTCGTAGTTTTGCTAGTCCTTCGTCGGTCAGGAAGACGCGGTTTCGTGCAAGTTGTTCCAAGACCAGGGCTGAGGAAAAGTGAGTCAATCATTCTGCCTCTGAGAAATCATCAAACAGAAATCATACCTTCATCATAATCTCCTAGCCTTGCTCTCCGAGCAAATGCAGTGCTTTTTTCATCGTCCCTGCTTTCCTTTCCCTCCTCCGGAGACGCTCCACCAATTTCATTTATCTAGACCTTTTCGTCAGTCAGCACGCTTTCATTCAGATACCCTGGGATACTCACTCGACCGACATCATGAGGCGAAGTCAAATCCGGAATTGAATCCTTGAGATCGTGCACATTGTATCGTCTTTTTGCTTCTTGCAAGCCAATGACTGCGCTGGCGGCAATTGCTCCGGACGCGACTGCTGTCAAGGCGAGATGCAGTTTATGATTTCCGGCAGCGTTCGACAACCATTCCATCGTTTTGTGATAAGACGATGTTTTGGTTATTGTTTGTTGAATGTATTGCAGTCAAAAATATCGGCACGCGACTGGTGGCGGCAGGCGTTGGTTGATCCGGGCCGGAGTTCAGACTTTCCCTGCTTTCCCTGACCCTGCATGACAGCTGGCATATGTAGAAACAACCACCATCTCTCTTTCCAGTCGACGACTCCTTCACTCCTTAAGCAACGACCTCGACCTCGGCTCGTGAAGAGCTTTTGCATTGTCTGCTCGACTTCAGCCATCTTCAGCGCATGGTTCGCCAATAATCAAACCACCACCCACCATGGCATTTCCACCTCTTCTCTGGACAACCTCCGTACTGCTGGCGGCATGGAGCGTTTTCGTTTCTGCGCAGGAATCCGATATCAAATCGATACCGCTACGGACACACAGTCTGCAGACTGTAAGATAGCGCCTACAAACCTAACTTCTGCTAAACCCACTAACCCTTATTTGCAGCCATACCTCGACTCCGACATGCAATCAAGATGGTGGGATTTCGGCGGATCAACTGTGATACGAGCTGATCAATACATCCGCCTCACAGGCCAACACCCTTCACAAGCAGGCTGGATCTACAGCCGCGTTCCTCTCACAGCAACAAACTGGGAAGTCGAGCTCGAGTTCAAGATCTCGGGAACAGGCAGCCTATTCGGAGACGGATTCGCCATGTGGGTAACAAAAGAGCGCGCAGAGCTAGGAACGGTATTTGGAATGAAAGACAGGTTCGAAGGTCTAGCACTTTTCTTCGATACGTACAAGAATAACCGACCCGGCGTGGTGTTCCCGTACGTAATGGCTATGGTGGGAGATGGACAGACGGCATACGATCAGCAGAATGACGGGAAAGCAAACGAGTTGGCAGGGTGCTCTGCGAGAGGGTTGCGGAATGCGGACAACCCGACGAAGGCGAAGATCACGTATTTCCAGGATAAGACGTTGACGGTGGATTTGATGTATAAGAAGGAAGATGAGTGGACAAGGTGTTTTGAGGTTGAGGGCGTGAAGCTCCCGACTGTGACATACTTGGGCTTCAGTGCAGAGACTGGCGAGCTCTCGGACAACCACGATATCGTGACGGTGTCGACGAAGAACTTGTACTCGCCGAGTGGACAGAGTGGTGCATCTGGCAGCAAGGACTCGAGCCGGAAGAAGGGCGCAGGCAAGGGCAGGCCAGGCAGACCGAAGTATGAGAGCAACGGCTGGGGCTGGTTCTTCTTCAAATTCGTCATGTTTGGCCTGGTCGTCACGGGAGGCTACGTAGGCTTCACTGCGTACCGTGCGAAGCAGCGTGACAGATTCTGAAGAGAAGAAAGCATGTAAATTTTTGCCAATCTTGATAAGTACAGCAACATTAGCAAGCGGGTATGTGTATGTGTGTGGATGTCCTCAGAGCAGCTCTCAGTATGTGTGCCATCAACGACAACCAGCTCAGTCAAAGACTGGCGGCTGCCTTCATATTTGGCTTTAGAATACTTTGCATCATCACCGGACCAAACACGCAACACGCCCATCTTCCCTCCAAAGTACGACACCAATCACCGAGCCATCCAGGTGCGTCCTCGCAGGAAATGGAACAGTCGAGAGAGAAGAGACGGAGCAAGTAGCCCTACGATTGAAAACTATCGTTTGTGCATGATCTCATCGCAACGAAGGTCCCGGGCAGCTTGTAACACCACGCGGATACCAACAATTGCTAGAGGCAGATTTGTGTCGGTCATTGGGTTACCATGAGTGCTAAACGACGTCTCTCTCTGTACGACCGTAGTTCCTGCTCGACAGCTGGAATGGGTAAGTGGGTAGGTGTATGACTTGATGAGTAAGATGGGTTGTTGTTGAAGCGAAGCAAAAGAAGCGCGAAAGCAAGAATTCTAGGATTTCTGTTCTTGGCTTGTCAGGCATGGATGCTCCCTCCCGCCCGCATGTGAGAACGTTGACGTTGGTCGTGAGACCTGAAGTCGCGGCTACATGCATGCAGGAGGGAGCATCGCTTCTGATAGCTCGGTGATTGGTTCTCGTCATCGGATTCTTGCTGCTGCGTAATGTTAGTGTACGGGTTCGTGCAACTTTGAGACTGTATGGTATAGGGATACTTGCCGTCCTGTGTACTGCTTGCTTGCATGTGCATGATGAAGTGAGAGAGGTTTCACGCGACTTTTCGGATGGAGAAGCGCGTCTTGCTCGGGCCGAAATGCCAAGACTTCTGGCATCTCTGCAAGGCAGTCACGAACGGACGACTTTGTTACAAGAGGAACAAGAGGAAAGAACGAGACGACTCTGCTTTATCGAGATTCACTTTTCGCGTGCTATCTCCTGCTAGATTTGCCTTCTTCACGGGTATCTAGCTACACATTGTCTTTCCATATCTCTTGTCTTTCCAATTCCTCCACTTTCCTCTCTTCTTCTCTGTGCACACAAATGGCGGGCAACTCAACGCCATTAAACCAAGAGCCAGTGTGCGTGTCCAAAATATTTCCAACACCAGCCAATACCAGTACGACCTGAACAAAAGGAGTCGCCGCTGCGATATTAGATCTAAGAGGGATAGTAATGCAAACCAAGAAGATGTAAAGTGTTGGGTCATGCCATGCGCCAGCAGCGATCAGTACAAAAAGGGGAAACATTGATTTTTGTGACGAGTTGCTTTACGCAACTTCCTCCTCGGCCCAGCCTGGTAGTCCTCCCTCGGACACACCGAGCCCGTAACCACCAGGCGAGAGACCATTGATGTTGGAGCCGAGTCCGTACAGGCCGCTTTGCTGGGCCTGACTTTGTTGAGCCTGCTGAAGCGAGAAAGCTGGCAAGCTGACGGCACGGTTGTGCGCACTTCGGCTTGCGTTCTGGCTCGCCTGGTTCGAGTACGAATTCATCGCTTGCATGGTGTTGGTAATGTTCACGCTTTGGTGGCTTCCATGGCCATAGTGGTGCGAAGGTGGCTCGAGACCGGCAGATCGCGTTGCGGCGACTTCATTCGGCGATGAGTAGAAGGCCTGCTGATTAGAAAGATGCGAAGCAGAGCTTGGCTGCGACTGCTGATAGGTTTGGACCGACAGGCCATAGTCGTTGATGGGACTTAGATTACGCTGGAGCTGGGCCGCTTGCTGTGCTTGTTGTTCTGCTGCGACTTGAGCGCTCTGCTGTGTCGCTGCCAGGTACAGCGTCAGGGGATTGTTGTTGCCAGTATTGAATATGGTCGACGCAGTCGGGCCGTTCAATGGGTTGAAGGTACCATTTGAGGGTTGGGAACTGGCCGGAGAGATGGAGTTCTGAGCCCTGTTGGGTGCCAGGCCATTGATTGGAGACTGCGATGTCTCGCTAGCTTGTTGCTGTTGCTGTTGATGGGCTTGTTGCTGCATCGTTTGGCTGTTGATGATTTGTCGTGGTGGGTTGCCACATCGATCTTTTCCAAAGTTGACTTTGAAACGCTTGTACTCCTCCTTGCCTCGAACTGCCTCAATGGCTTTGATCGCGTTGGCGATGTTGGTGAAGTTGACAAAAGCACAGCTCTTTTCGCGCAGCGTATTGACCAGCTCAATCTCGCCGTATTCCTGGAAGTCCTGCCTCAAACGATCCTCCGTCCAAGTCTCGTCAAGGTTGCCAATATACACATTTCGAGAAGCACCACCGGAGACAGCCAAGGCGATAGCCGGAGGCAGCGCACCAGAATGCTTGCCCCAGCCAATCTTGAGGCGTCTGTTGTGAATCATGAGACCCTGCAAGTTGCTGAGGGCGTAGAAGGAAGCGGCCGAGGTTGGGTCGATGAATGTCACGAAGCAGATATGCTTGTCCGGAATGTATCGAATGTGGTGCAGCAGACCACCTCGCACGACGTTGCATATCTCCTCAATGGTGGTTTCCGGGTGAATGTTGCCGAGGTAGACCGTGCGGTTGCCCAAGTTGTTCACGCCACCAGCGGTTGTCGCAACTGCCGCGGCGGCGACAGACTGTTGCGCCAAAGCGTTGGTGATGAGGTCGCGGTCTGCGCCGTTCAAGACATGCGCATAGCCAGGCGCGATACCAAGGTACTGCGCAGCATTCTGCTGCTGAGTCTTCGAGACGTACGCACATCGGTCCTTGCCGTAGTAGACGCGACGGGGTGCCTGCCATTTCGGTTCTTGTGGAAGTTGAGTGACAGCCTTGATGGCATTTCCTATCGACAGGAAATGGACGAAACCAATTGCCTTCTCCTTGACGATCTTGACCGTGTCGATTGGACCAAATTTGCTGAGGTCCTCTCGAAGCTCTTCCTCGGAGATATCTTCCTGGAGATTGCCCAAGTAAACATTCCTCGATGCTCCAGATTGCTGGACAGCCAAGGCGACCGAGGTAGGGACAGAAGACGGCTTGCCCCAGCCAATCTTGATGTCCTGGCCCTTGATAGAGAGCTTCTTGAGAATAGCATCGGAATGGAAATGTGTTGCGGAGCTGGCATCAAGGAACGAGATGAAAGCGCAGTTCTTGTCTGGAAGCAGGCGTACAGATTCAATCTGGCCACTGCGAACATGACCCAAGATCTCCTCGGCTGAAGTGTCCGGAGGAATGTTGCCCAAGTAGACGGTCCGGCTTGTGCCCGATACTAGGCCAGGAGCCATGTGCATTGCAGGTCCATACGCGCCCAAGGTCCCACTTGTGAGGGCGTTAAATCCGGTCGTTGGAGACTGGATGCCCGCAAAGTAGGACGAGGCATGCAGAGCTGTTGGAGAGGTCATTGGCTGGTAGCCAGTTGGTGACAGAGCAGCCTGTTGATGCTGATATGCATTGTTCATCTGGTTCTGCTGGTGACGCTGACCACCGTGTTGTTGTGGGAAAGCCTGGAATTGCGGGGACTGGAAGGTGGATGGCGAACCTGGCTGAAAGGGGCTTCCAATCAATAAGTTGCTTGGGAGCAGAGGCGTAAAGTTCATATCGTAACCAGTTTGCGGAGTCTGCATATCGGTGCCGGCAAAGTTGCTATTTGCCATGCGGCCAGTATTGATGGGTTGCACGCTGTTTCGATTCGGATGTCTATCGCCATATCCACCCAAGGATGGCTGGGTTTGGTGAAACGAACCATTGGAAAAGCCATTATTTTCGGAGCCCATCGACGACTTGACTGCAAAGGACTGCGTCTGGCGATGTCCAAAGCTCGGCGCAGAGGAAGACATGGTGTCTCCGTTCTGCATGCCAAGCATGTGAGGCGGGAGCACAAGGCTGTCCCGCGGGTTTGCTGATAGCACGGCCGTGGTGACGGTATTGAAGGTCCGGTTCTACAGAGACCGGACACAGATCTGCTAGAATACAATAGTAATTAGAAGGTTGCACACAGGGCTGTAAGGTGGCCTGGCAAGTGTTTCCACTGCTGTCACATGTCAGCCATAGCTCATACATTCGCGTCGTTACAGCGCCAGGCAAAGCTGTTTCTGTAGACAGCACCTGCCGCCGACGGATGGACTTACACGCTCCCACACACCACAAAGTCGTGTGAACAAGTGCAATAAGCAGTACAGATATACGTCCAAGTACAGCAGGAGTCAAGTGAATGTCCTCTGCAGATATCCAAGATATGTACACTCCGTCCTCTTTCTGGCCGATGCCGTCTTCGATCGGTCTATCAGGAGTTCGCACACGGGCAAACTACTCAACGGTCCTCGTCGCTAGCGGGAGATTATGGCCAGCTCGGTGTCGAGAAAGAAGGAATCGTAGGAATTGGGCGAGAAGCAAACAATGGCCTGAACAGAATTGATGAAGAGAGAGAAAGTAATGAGTGACAATGCAGCGAGCAAGACGCAACGCTTGAATCGAGAAAGGAAGAAGGATAGAACCGCCTAGCGAAATATCATAGACATGGTCCCGGCATGCAAACAGGAGTCTAGGGAGATGAGATCGTTCTCAAAAAGGGATGGTCATTCTCGAACACATGGGATCGGCCCGCTCCAGGATACAGAAATAGGCCGTGGATATTGTGGAGAGCATACGCGGTGCTGGTGCTGGGCAGTCGGGTGCCTCATGTCGTTCCAGAGTTGATGCAGTATCATCGTCATCTCGAGCTTCTCCATCCGAACGCTGGCGCGTAGATAGTCTTCTGCGACCTTGCGCAAAACCTCGTGAGTTCCTGCAGGTTGCAGGGCTGCTACGAATCATAACGGCTAGAGCGTCTCTGTTCCTGCGGATGGCAGGGCGCTAAGCAGCATCTGTCGGCCAGCCAAACAGATGCAGCCGTCTTGCATGGCGGCGGATCTCGAGCCGCAAGACAAGGGAGGCCGAGTTGGGGGACCTAGCGAGTCAATCCGAGCATCGTGACACGCGATCGGTCTTCTTCTCTGGTTCTTTCAATACACTTGGTTACTCACGGAAGCAGTCGTATAGTGCTTGTGTCTCTCACGAATGGCGATGCTCGTGGTCCTGGTCTCTCATGCATATTTACCGACAACGGAGGGCCTCAGTGTTGCCGAGATGTCCCACGGATAAGGTTATGGCAAGCAAGCCCGACCAAGCTCAAATTTCGATTCGAAACGTTCTGCTGATGGCTGGACGACCGCCGCCACAGAACGAGGCCAGGATCCGCGTTCATGAGGTGATGTGGAGGTGTTGCTGTTCTGGAGCCTTTAAATGAGGTTGGAGCACGCTTTCAGACGTGCTCAGATAGGGCGCAAGTGGCGAGAAGTATTGGTCCAGATTCCTTGTGGTGGAAAGCAGATTTCCACCACACACGAACACGGGGCTCCCTCCGTTTGTGAGGCATCGCGTATGTCAGCACACGAGGGCGCATAACCATGTGAGCATTTGAAGGATCCGTTCTGGTCATCTGAGCCGACGAATATCACAATTAAGACGGATGTCAGTGTTTGTCATTTTCAATGATGAGCCTTTTCGGGAACGACAGTGGCAAGAACAAGGAGCGAAATTGCCACGCACACGTTCCTGCCTTTGCCTTCCATCGAGGAAGAAATTATGATGCATCAGCGGAAACTGCGCTGACCTCGGCCAATATGTGTGTGCCCCGCCAGATAGGCGAAATGACAATGAGAAGACGTGCGAACGAGGCAATTTACAACTACGGAAAGTCGACATGCAGCAACTACTGGCAATGCCCTTTGCATGCCTCTTTCCACCTCACGTCCCGTCCCTGCCATGATTCACGATTGGACATCGGACCTGTCAATACCTCGAGATGGAATGCTTCCTCATGCTATCCATGTTCAACAGATGTTTTCTAGTAATTTGTATCTGGTCCGGTAGGCTTATACTTGTATCCAGGGAATCTGTTCAGGCAATCATTAGTTGGTTTCAGCACACTCATAATCAACAGGATACTCACTGATCGAAAAGCCCAACATCCAGCTTTCCCAGTTCAGGACAGCTAAGCCCGCCAACGATGGGACCGACATACTTATTGATGAGGTTCGTGACAGGAGCAAGGTCGTTGATCGCATTGTTGAGGAAATCGGGAATACCTTGCTGGAGCAGCTGGAACGCAAAGCAAGCAAAGTTGTCACCGGTGAAAAGTGTATTGGCGGAAAGAACGCCTCCGGAAATATTGGCGACGTTCAGCCCCGTGAAAGTGTTTACTTTGCCAGTGTTGCCGCCGAATTTGAGGGTGCTGGGATACTGCAAGCAACGTCAGGAAATGTCCTTCACAGTAGAGACATGAGACTTACTGCAAGATAGCCGATCGCGACATCACCGACGACGTCTTGAGCTTCGTATGGCGCATATGAAGGGTACTGGAGGAATTCGATGTCAGTGTGCGATCGTGGTATTCCATGAAGCATCCGCACTCACCCAATCCTCTGGTACTCGTTCTTGACCTTTCAACCAAGTGAAGCTGCCTGGCTCACCCGCAACACCGAAGAAGCTCTTGAAGTTGTACCCATCGAGATATCCCGAAGGTTGCGCCGCGGAATGGTTCGACATGAGATTGATCACGAAGTTATACGCAGCAGGTACGACAACGACAGTCGAGAAAGCTCCAGTGAAGTAATATGGGTTGTTCGCGATCGACTCATCTTGAGCCTCTTCGAACTTGGCTCGGAACTTGTCGAGAGTGTAGCGGTTGGTACCGTCCTTGACAGCAATGTTGTACACTTGTTCGAATCTTGTGATGTTGAGGGAATGTGCGTCGCCATTGTTGATGTAGGCGTCACCTCGACCGATCGAGGAGTCTCCTTCATAGTTGTTGTGAGAGTAGGAAAGACCTTGACCGGTGCCAAGCAGGGCACCTGCAATAGATGTTAGTAGTATGTTCTGTCATGGTCGTCAGTGGCTGATCTCTTACCAGTCAGCTCGTCAGTCGGCAGCGGTCCACCAATGGACCAGACACCCTCAACGACATTTCCATCCAAAGCAATAGCATACGCAGCAAGAACAGCAGAGATCCTTGGACCAAGGTTGTACAACGCACCAAGACCAGAGACGGTCTGCTCGATCGAAGCGATTCCGTTGCGCGGAAGGTACCCATGATTCGCGGCAGCGTTCAGTCCAGGACATGGGCCGCGAATATCTCCTGGCCCAGGAGCAACCCAGACGTGTTCGCCGCTGATCGAGACCAGTTGATCCTTTGCGTCGAAAGTCGGGCAAAGTCGCGTACCGCAATTGCTCTCAGCTTTGGAGATACCAAGATAGTCTTGACGGGTCATCAAGCTACGACGCTGCTCGTTGTGCATGATGTCGCGGAACATGAGGGACAAGTCGCCGCCATCTTTTTTCATGTGTGGGAAAGCAGCTGCGCTGAGCGCGCTGGCAAGGAGAAGAGTGGGCTTCATGGTGTTGCAATGGAAGATAGAACAAAGAAAATCGAATGATGGGTACAGATGCCCAGGATACAAGAGGTATCCTCGTTTTATATCTCCTCTCTTCAGCGCACAGGAGTCTTGTTTTGGCAGTCACTACTCAGGAGCTTCTACTGCAAGGCGTGCTGGCAAACGATGAGCAAAATCTTCACCGAGTGCGAACGTACACATCAATCTCGCTTGACTGTGTGGTGCAAGTCCTGCTTGTTTCGGACGCGGGAGCATTGTTGCGTACATTAGCTGGACATATTGCCACCTCTCCGAAGAAAGAGGCTTGTATGGCATTATCTATCAGAGCCATGATTGGTTCTCGTGGCGAACGTGTTCGAGAGCTCAGGCAAAGATCTTCGTGGACGTATTTGCAGACTCCAAACGGGCTGCGACTGGCGCGGATGTCGTCAAAGAGAGATTGTTTTGCGTGTTGCGGCGATATCATAATTGTGAGGCCGAAATCACCGCCTTTGCCGGCCGAGCGACGAAGAATGCAGTGCACTCTGATTCCTTTGGGAGAGATTACTGTGAGGTAGGGACTTGACGAGCACGTTCGACCGCTTGGTCGTTCTTTTAAGGAACGCACTAGCGATATGGCCGGTATTGGCTGAGGGTTTCTTTCTGTCCGAGTGTAGTCATCTATTAAAGACCCTGATGTATCGATGTAAGAACCACTCACCGTGGAGTGGACTGCGTTTGTTCTGCTGAGAGGTAAGCATACACTCAAGCTTTGATGTTAGAACTAAAAACAAGCTTCGCGCCATTCTGTATTGCGAATTCACCAAGCTGCAGCACAAGCTCCGTGCAGATCGCTGTCGTGCTCAAGGCTGTATATGATCCCATCGCTTGCTCCCTGCAAATTTTACAGATCGTCGGACCTACTGGTGCAACCATTGAGCTCTGCCTACGAATGGGCTCAGCGCCATTTCTCATCACATTCTCTTTCTAGATATGCGTGCACACCAAAGCAGGGTGCTTCGCTGTATCATCAAAGCTGTGTATTCGCCTCGGCCCATGCCTGGGAGCAATGCTCTTGCGCGAAGTAGTCTTTGGGATATTGACTTCAGCCAGCTCCTGAGCTGCGTTGGGACTCACGTTTATGGCGACCGTCCCTTGTTGGAGGCCAGACGTCGGAAGCGCAGCCAAGCTTGAGAAGAGCTGCCAGCTCGAACGCCATCAACTTGGGATCGTCACAGTGTTGCTCTTCGTCTCAACCTTTTTGGCGTCCAGTCGTTCGTCGTTGCCGATGGGCGGCGCACAGATATCGTGTGTACTGTCAGTCAAAAAGCAATCAGCATGGAGGTTGGGTATCAAACCGAGTGTCGGTCGCGGTGGTATGTCAAAGCAAATGAAGGATGCTAGATTTGGTCGATGACGCCGTCTGTGACCGCGGTGGCAGCAGTTGAAAAGATGAAAAGATGAAAAGATGAAAAGATGAAAAGATGAAAAGATGAAAAGATGAAAAGATGAAAAGATGAAAAGATGAAAAGATGAAAAGATGAAAAGATGAAAAGTTCAAAAAAAAAGTTCGGTGTACTTGATTGAATAAGTACACTTACATCTTTTACCTCTAGAACTCGGGCCTGTGATATGGTATGCTAGAGGATTTGGTGCCTTAGTGGGTTTGGGCTCCCATGTTTCGGAGTTTTTGGCTTTAAGAAGTATGAGGTCGCTAGGACCTAGATCTTCACCTATTGATTAAGATTATCGTATTATTAATCAGGATTTGACGAGGTTCGACTGGGTTTGCCTCTGCCCGGTTCGTCGAATATCGGAGTATCGGTGCTCGTTGTGGGTTTCGAACGCTCGACCTTTGGCTGTCGTGTTTCGAAGTTCGTGTAGTCAAGCCACAGAGCCAACGGGGGTTGGTTGTGTAATTGGTGGTTGAATCAGTTCGATTAAATAGGCTACTTCTGCTGGCTTGGCGGGGTAGGCGGAGGAGTAGGAGGAGTGGGAGGGTGTGTAAAAGTGGAGGTGGATTCAAAATTTCCTCTTGATCACCACAACAACTGAGCTTCCCCTATCCGCTGCCATCACAACGACGACAACACGCCCGCACCGGCTGGCGCACACTGTCGATACCATGCCGTCTGACGATCTGGCCTCGTTGCGAGTGCGTGCGTGAGGGAGGGTGGGAAGTGTGTGCCATTGCTCCACGGTCCTGCTCGGCTGTCAACGTCTCATCGCTTCACATCTTCAACAGAAAAGGGCACAATAATTGAACCAAAGTGCACTGACTGCTTACACGTTCAGAAAGCATTCTGATCTCTTGCATATACAGCTTCTCTTCGTTCTTGCTACTGATGTGGAAGCCACACTTGCATGCGTTCTAATCTCTTACAGCAACGCCAATCCGAAGAGTTACGCTGCCCCGGCGCCCATGCAACTCTCTATCACTGCTAATCTCCACATTCTTCCATGGAGTCATCTCCATTCTGCAGCATCTTTTGGAATTTCTTGCGACTTGGAGCGGCAGCCTTGTGCAATCGAGGCAGTGACGAGGAGATGATCGATTGGTAGTCGCACAGGACAAAATCGCAGGACAGGACAAGATTGGGAAGGCACAGTGTTATTGCTACACCAGGCGTCCTTTGGGCAATGTTTTGGGTACAAGGCCGGCCTGATGTATATATGTTGGCAGCAGGTGCAGAGAACGACAAGCTCCTGGCGTGAAAGCAATGGTCTGTGGTGCTCGGATGTCCGAAGCGTACCGAGCGACTGCCGAGGTAATTCAGGCAACCAGGCACGACCGACATGGGGGCATGATCTGTGTATCGACCTTTGATCTTCTCGTGAGAACCTACACTCATCATTGGCATCGACTGCTGAACTAGACCACAAGATGGAGTATGACATGACGACAACGTCTGGCGCGCCCGAAGCCAAAGCCTATCCTCATCAAAGCCAGCCTGCTGGTGGCAAAGATGGAAAGCTCAGAATCGACAGTCCCAATGTGGACGTCAGCATCCTCGCAGAATCAATCACATTTCCCTTTTCTGGGCGAGTGGCAAAGAATAGATTCCTAAAGGCTCCCATGACAGAGCGCTTATGCCATTGGTCCAAGGAAGGAGAGGACATATCATCTCGCGGTTATCCATCGAAAGAATATGAGAAGCTATACGAGACCTGGGGACAAGGCGAAATCGGTGTCATCGTTGCGGGTAATCTCATGTTGAAGTACGATGCAGTTGAGGCCTTTGGAAACCCTATATTGCCTGATAACCATGATGGGAGGGTTGAAGCATTTAAAAGAGTCTCGGAGAAAGCAAAGGCGAATGGCTCACTGTTTATCGCTCAGCTCTCTCATCCAGGACGGCAGGGAGGTGCAGCATTGAATCCAAATCCTGTCAGCGCTTCTGATGTGCAATTAAAAATCAAATGGGCAGGTAATTGGTTCGCTCAACCAAGAGCATTAACAATCCCAGAGATAAAGGACCTCGTAAAGCATTGGGGAGAAGTTGCGTATCTATGCTACCAGGCAGGCATGGACGGAGTGCAAGTTCACTGCGCACATGGCTATTTATTAGCACAATTCCTTTCCAAAACAACGAATCTAAGAACAGACGAGTACGGCGGTTCTCTCGACAACCGCAGCCGAATAATCTTCGAGATCATCGAAGAAATACACCAACGCGTCAACGACCCCAAATTCATCGTATGCGTGAAGATCAACTCCGTAGAATTTCAGCCGGGTGGACAAACGCCAGAAGACTGTCGAAACCTGTGCGTAAAGCTGGAAGAAGCAAAAGTCGATTTCATTGACCTTAGTGGTAAGCAATACTACGGTCATGCCCATCACACATACTGATCTCCTTCTAGGCGGCACATTCGAAGGCCGCGCCTTCGAACACAAAAAGGACTCAACCAAAGCACGAGAAAGCTACTTCATAGAATTCGCCGAACTCATTCGACCCTTACTAAAAAAGACCAAACTCTACGTAACCGGCGGCTTTCGAACAGCAAGCGGTATGGTTCGTGCCATCGAAGACAAAGCCACAGACGGCATCGGCATCGGACGTCCTCTAGGCGCAGAACCTTTTCTCTGCAAGGAAATTCTAGAAGGTAAAGTAACAGGAGCCATTGAGAATTTCATGCATTTGCCGAAAAATACGCAAGCTACTGGGAGTCAGCTGCATCAAATTGGACATGGCGATGAATTGATTTCGGATTGGAGTGATGAGAGTGAAGTACAGAGATGGCTTGAAGCGGATAAGAAGGAAGAAGAAAGGAAGTTGGCGGTTTTGCCGATTGTAGATTCTTCTGGGTATGCGAGGATTAAAGCGGAATCTGGGTTTGGGTATCTTCGTTCTGCGGCATAGATAGAATTTACATGAACAAGACTGACTATAGACATACATCAACAATTCAGCTCATCCTACGCCACCGCACTCTCCCACTCCCTCCCTCTTTCACCCTCACTACCAGCCGGAACCTCAACCCCCTCCATAATCCTCCTAACCTCCCACCCCAAACTCTCCTGCTCCTTCTCCAACCTAACTCCCACCATTTTCAAAATCGTCATACACCTCTGATAACTCACAACAAACACACTACTATCCTGTCTCGCACCCAATCTATACCTCCAAGGTAACCTATCCAAACCCCCACTCCGATGCTTGCTCCAACGCCTCAAATTCGCTTCCATAGACCCGAATTTCTCAGACGCGCGTGGAGTGAATGATATGGATAAGATGAGGTTGGGGTTAAGACGTAGGGATTTGAGTTCGCTGGAATAGAGAGATCCGATGAGGCTGATGATATGGCTGAAATTGAAGTCGATGATTTGGATTTGGAGTTTTGCGGTGCTGAGGAGGAGGGGGAGGTATTCTGAGCGGCATTGTTTGGATGTGAGGAAGAGGGATGGGATGGGGTCGAGTTTGGTTTTTGATGATCGCCTTCGAATGGAGTCGTGTTTTCGATCTCGAAGTCGGAGAACGGCGCCTTGGGCTGCGAGGTTGTAGATGTGATTTCGCAGTTCTGCTGGGAGGGAGAAGAAATTCGTTGGAGGCTTTTTTGAGGTGATGATGCTACCGATACTGCATGTAGTGGCGATTGAGGATTGGCGGGTGGATTGAGCTGATGAAGAAGAAGTTGCGGATATTTTGCTGCTTCGACGAAATCGTTTGAACATTGTGATTGATGAGCAATTCTCTGAAAAGCAGTGATTTTCGATATGACTGTTGGTAATGTGTTTAACAAGGTGCAACACTTTCACAAGCAATGCTGCATGTTTGGTTGCTCCGCCCTATGGAGATGGCTCGCTTCGAACTTGCTCAAGGTGGGGTTGGCAATGTCTAGTCGTCACGCGATCGCACTCAAGTACTGTACCTCAGCTACATCTGCTGAACGCGCTGCAAGTCTCTTTGGGATACAATGTCGTGGGAAGCTGTATCTCAAAATCTATTGATCTATGTGTATCATCTAACAGGCCGTAGAAGAGGATGTGCCTCAGTATTGCTGTTTCATCGTTAGCGTCATCTTGGGCATCGAGCGTTGCACACTTACAAAACATATTTGTCAAGACTGATCACGTCCGGCTCAGAGAACGTCAAGTAGAAGTACTTCAATGTCTCAGCAGTCCAGAAGCTTTCCATGTTATCGACGAGTTCCGACTCTTGCTGTGTGACATCCTTCAGCGCCGCGAATGCGATATTAGTTCTCGTGTGTTTTGTGATCGCTTGGAACATTTCCCAAGCCTTGTCCTGCAGTGATCGATCGCCAGTGATCCGATATAGGATGAATACTGACTCGATGGCCTCAGGTCGTAAGAGGTAACGACTATCACTTATCTCGCTGATGCCGGGTGCGAGGCTCTTCTTCTCGATGACTTTCTGTGCTTGTTCCGTATATTCATCAGGTACGAAACCACGATTTGCTCTCTCGACCACGGAGCGGTGCCATTCATCCTCGTTCCAGGTGCAGTCCTCAGACTCGGCATGCTCGCATGGAAGCGCCATAAAGATCTCAGGCATGATACCTGTGGGCATACTCTCGTAAGCCCACACGCAGCCATCGACAAGCTCACGAGCTGTTTCCATCTCGTCACCCTGCTGGAAGATCTTGCTCGCAAGCGCCACCATGCCACCAGCAAAGCAAGCAAGGTGTTCTGCTTGGGGAAGGAGCTTGGTGTTCTTTGCCGAATGTCGTTTCACAGTTCCCGGCAAGAGCATCTTAAGCCCATCCGGGTTCTGCGGCCGAAAGAAGATTCTTTCTTTCGCGGTGGCCAGGGCTGTTGCATACATGCTCCGGTATTGGTCCGTCTGCCCGTCAAGCATCAAGTGTTGCTTAGGCAGGTACTCGTACAGACTGTCGGCCATACCGCCCATCGTGAACGTGGTATCGCGCTTGAAGTTGGCGTTTTTCGCGTCGACAAAGACGGGCCACAAACCGGGGACTTTGGTTTCATTCTGAGAAGCCTCCAGAACGTCTGTGATTCTGGCAACCGCATCGTACCATTTGGGGTCACCGGTAAGCTGCGATAGGCGAGTGAATTCCAAAGTGAGTGATCCGACCTCGGCGAGCAGGGAGTACTTCTTTGCTTCTTGGTCATTGCCCAAGAGAGTTTCCTTCCACGACCATCTCGTGACGGGCATTCGATTGGGCGTGTCAAAGGCCAGATAGAGCATATCCCCAAGCTCGACGGCTTTCTCCAATAGTATTTCATATTGATGCCCACTCAGATCGTACGCACTCATCAGTCCGCCAAGGTAGCGAATAGTGGTCTCGAAGACATTGACCTCGTGTAGGTCATTGACTGCGAAGTCCAGATGCTTGATTGCTGAGACGGCAGTCGCGAACTCTTTCCTCATCCCCATAATCCAGAGGGTGTCCAAGCTGTCAACCAGCGTTGCACCCCAGCCTCCGAACGGGTTGCGAGCATGTCCTGTGAGAGGAGATACCTCATCCTGCAGCCAGGCATTCTGCTTGTATCCTTCCCAAGAATGACGGAAGGCGTCCTCTACGGCTCTCAGACGCCTGCGCCTCTCCACCGCATGTTCAAGGTCCTCGGGCTGGAAGTCGAACTGGACTTTGGGGATGGTTACAGCAGGACCTGTGGGTATCTCTGTGTAGTTTTGTACGGGATGGTTCTGCTTGACGTTCCTCCACCTAAACTTCGGCTTGAAGAGGCCAGGATGGAGGATATTGTGGATGGCTTTTGCCTTTGGTGTGTTGTTCGGGTGCGGTCGATGGTGTGTGGGGTCTGGGACGGCTAGCACATTGAAGAGCGCTACAAAGATGGCTATGGTCAGGGCTGTGAGAAGGACATAACGACGGAGCGAAGGTAGCATGATCAGCGTCCTGAAGACGCTTGAAAAGAGTGATTAAGGAGAGAAGAAACGGCTCATTGCTGAGGGAGCAACGAGTAATGCAATGTAATACAGCAGAATGAAAGAACGACTGGCCTCCGGGCGTGATGGAAGCATCCGAGAGGAAGCACTGCACGCACTCACTCTGCACGATGTAGGGAGGTCCTCAAAGCCAAGAGTTGAGTTGAGAGCAGGTAGCCCGTGCTCGCTCTGCTGCAAGGAACGCTCTCAACGCTTGGGTGGGATGTCGCCCGCTCCTTCGAGTTTCCATAGTGTTGGTATTGGACAAACTTCTCCAGGCTTTGTTGTTGGCACACTCGTCATGTTGGTAATCGTCCTCGCCAAGATTGTTGCAGTGTCGGAGAAGGTGTGAGATTCGACGCGTGCTTTGTTGTTCGCCGGGGCCAAGATCACTTGCTGCTGCAACCCGTCATTGCCGTCGCCGCCGAATTCCGACCCAAATTGGGTTCGCTAGCGCCACCGCTCCCGTTTCAGTCGAGGAAACAAATCATCGCTGAAAGGAAACTGCAGATGAACACGCCACGATACAACACAATGCGATAGCAGAATCCGAGCATATTGGTGGCTGGGAACCAATGTGCATACTCCGAGCGCTCAATGGCTGAAACATGGCCTTCCTTACCGCAATGCGCGGCACTTGCGACCGCTCTCAAGGTCCTCCTGTGGCCAGCATAGTACGCAGCCGTACCTTCTTGAGTCTGCACATTCTGACTCTGGTGCAGCAAGTCGACAGATTTCGAGGTCCACCGAAACTGGCTCGCCATTACCAATTCTCTTCCACTCGAGAAATGGTACTTTGAGGTCAGACCCGCAACTACCCTTACAGTCGACACGTAACTCATAATTCTTCAGAACACCTCAGAATGGACACTGGACTATCCGCCTTTCTTCGCCTATTTCGAATGGGCCATGTCGCAAATCGCTCGATTTGTCGACCCCAAAATGCTTGACGTTCAAAATCTGGACTACGACAGCTGGCAGACCATCTATTTCCAGCGAGCAACAGTGATCGTTTCTGAAGTCGTCTTGATCGCCGCATTGGCCTTCTACATAAAGTCAGCTCCCATCAACCTCAAGCGGCAGAGCCATGCAGCTGCCCTTTCGATTCTCCTGTCCCCAGGTCTCCTCATCATCGATCACATCCACTTTCAGTACAATGGTGCCATGTATGGCATCTTGATCCTCTCGCTGGTCCTGGCTCGGTATCAGAAGAGCGGACTGCTCCTCAGCGGCCTAGTCTTCATGGCACTTCTATGCATGAAGCATATCTACCTTTATCTTGCGCCAGCTTACTTCGTGTATTTGCTACGCGCGTACTGTCTTGGACCAAGATCAATCTTCCACATCAGGATATTCAACTGCATCAAGCTCGGGGTTGGCATCGTCGCCATTGCAGCAGCTGCATTTGGCCCTTTCGCACAATATGGATGGCAAGAACAAATCCCGCAAATTTTCAGCAGACTCTTTCCATTCAGCAGAGGTCTTTGCCACGCATATTGGGCTCCGAATGTATGGGCCATGTATTCTTTCACAGATCGAGTCTTGATCTATCTGGCACCATATCTTAAGCTGCCAGTCAATGCAGGTGCCGTCAACAGCGTGACCCGAGGCTTGGTCGGTGACACGAACTTTGCAGTACTTCCTGACATTCCGTCCAGACTCACCTTTGTGCTAACGCTTGCGGCACAAATTGTAAGTAAATTGACTCCTTGTGTGGACCTTCAAACTGATTTCACCAGCCTGCACTCGTCAAGCTTTTCCTGTCTCCGACGTGGGACAACTTCGTTGCGACAATCACTCTCTGCGGCTATGCTTCTTTCCTCTTCGGCTGGCACGTCCACGAGAAGGCAATTCTTCTTGTCATCATCCCGTTCAGTCTGCTTGCGCTGAAAGACCGGCGCTGGTTGGGAGCGTTCCGCCCTCTGGCTGTTGCTGGTCACGTGAGCTTATTTCCACTGCTCTTCACAGCAATGGAGTTTCCAATCAAGGTGGTGTATACCATCTTGTGGTTGATCACCTTCTTGCTCGCCTTTGATCAGCTGGCACCCGCGTAAGTATCTCCATCTTGGTCTCCGAAGTCATGCAACGCAAATGCTAACCTCATCTGCAGGTCTGAGAAACCACGAGTGTTCCTCTTCGATCGCTTCACTTTGCTGTATATTGCGATCGCGATACCCCTGATTGCGTACTGCTCGCTATTGCATCAACTGGTCTTTGGAGCTCGGTATGAGTTCTTACCGCTCATGTTCACCAGCTCCTACTCAGCCGTGGGAGTACTCGGAAGCTGGATCGGATTTTTAGTGGTCTTCTTTACATCATAAAACTAGTATATTCTCATCTTTGGCGACTGAACGCTACTCACTCACATACTGATGCTCGATTGGTCGTCCTTACTAAATTCAACCTCATGCAGGGTCTTCAAGAAGTGAAGAGAGATACCCGCGAAGTGATATTAAAGAATGTTTCAATGCTCAGAACGTCTAATGTTTGGTCGAGAAGCACACTCTGGGCCGACAATGATGTGGACTCTACAGTCTGCAACATGGAGCCAAGACTCTGGCTCCAAACTCTACAAATTGGCTCACTGGAGACTTGGATGCAGGCCTGCGAGTTGGCAACAATGTAAAGATGGAGCCTTGGACGCTGTTCTGTATCTTGCAACTCACCGGATAAGTGGTCATGTCCGATAAAGTGAGTATTGCGATGAAGTATCATAATATCGTGGGAGGCTGGCTCATCGAATGGCCAAGGCATGTTGTGGGTCGAGTCACGCAAAAGGGATCGTCCAAGGTGGTAGCGATCGCGGGTGTTTTATAACTGCTGCAGCGACGTTTTCACTTCTTCCAAATATGCGCAATAACAGAGTTGACTGTGTCCTCCGTGTTGCGTGGAGCAGAAAGAGTGCAAATACGTATATGTTCGGCATACTGTCGGGAAAGCGAGGGTGTTATTCAAAGGGAGGGTAGTAAGGGTTTGCGCTTGAGAAGCACTGGAGCTGCGAGGGAGAGAGCGGGTCTAAGCGAAGCGTCCGGGTTTTGACATCCTAGCCGCATGATGCTCCTCTTAGTTTTCTACAGACACGCTCTGATGCCCTCCGCTTCAA
Organism: Pseudocercospora macadamiae; assembly: GCA_012978405.1. Lineage (NCBI taxonomy): Eukaryota > Fungi > Ascomycota > Dothideomycetes > Mycosphaerellales > Mycosphaerellaceae > Pseudocercospora > Pseudocercospora macadamiae. The sequence continues at coordinate 315,665 of WRNY01000026.1, forward strand.
ATCCTTACACCTACCTTATCCTGCCTGCCCGGTTTGTCCACCACCGCTCTGTCAACAACACGCCACACACGACGCGTAATTAATCACCAACCATCAAGAACGACACTTACAACTGTCGATATATATACAAGCATCCTTCTGAACGACCTGGTGGCAGTATACGACACCTGCAGCTACCCACCAACACGCAACTGCTCAACCCGCGCCGCCAACAACAGTCGCCTGATCGCGGCGATCACCATCATACAGCCAATTCGACCATCTTCCGCTCACTCTAACAACACCATCGATCCAACCGACGACCTCCCCGCGGATCCCCGTTGCGCTGCCTCGGGGGTCTTGACCCAGCCTTGAGCTGGGCAACTTGAAAGATGGTGCGCAACTTGGAAATTGAGTGTGGACACGCGACCAACAACGAATTGCAGGTCCTCAATAAGAGAAAGCCAGTCTATTTAATACCCAGTCCGACAAACATAGCAGACAATGCCGAAGTAAGCACAACCCGAACGTGCAGCTCCGCGCAAAGCATCTTCTGACGCGTATATGCTAGGTCTTTGTTATGAAGGGGACCGGCGAGGTCTTCACAGACTACGAGAAATACCTCAAGCGGTATGTTGCCATTTCTGGCATTTGCTTGCAATCATGCGCAGCTTTAGCTAACGTTGATCACAGGTTCGATTGGCTCAACCAAGTGCGTCACCACAACCGTCGTACTCCGCCTTGTTATGCTAATTGTTTGCAGAAAAAGTTCACAGACGCTGTCAATGGCAAGTCTGGACTCACGTACTGGGACGCGCTGGAATCTGAGGTCAGTTGTCACATGATTGCATGTGAAATTCGAAGCTGACCATCCTTAGAACAAGAGCTCAGCGTCGATTGAGAACGTCTTTCCCGAAGTCTTACGCGATCCCATCTTGCGCAAAGTACAGTTCTCGACCATTTCGCGCATGGATGAGCTTGGTGAGTGACGTTCACTGACGAAATGACCCATTAGCTAATCGATGTTAGTCAACACAATATTCGACGAGTTCAAGAGCGACTACTTCCCAGGCGAGGACGTTGTTTGCACGCTTGATAACGGCGAACAATTCGAGGGCGCCATTCGCGAAAAGGCGAAGTTTCCCATGATCCGAGGCGCGGACGGATCCGTACAGAGGGAGCCATTCTCGAGATATTTCATCAAGACACCAAACCCATACGAGGAAGCACTACTGGACGACAAACACATCCGACGCGATCGGAAGATATTCACTAAGCAGAATCTACGCGCCTTCCTGAAGAACTCATTACAGAGGGAATCTTGGACTGGTGCACCATGGCTGGTGAAGGAACACCTTGCTATCCACTACCGCTTGCCGATGGAGATCCCACAGCATTTGTTCCAAGATGCTAAGCTATTCCAACAGAAGCCACAGGTTGTGTCCATGCGACCGCAGAAGGTCAAGAAGCCCAAGAACATGTCCCCTGCAGAGTTCGAACAAATGCGCCAGCACGAGCTGCTTGTGATGCAGCAACAGCAACAACAACAACAGCCGCAACAGCGCGGTGGTGCACCTCTTCAACAACATCTCAACTACCAACAGCAGCAACAACAGATGGCCCACAGGATGGAGCCTAGGCCGCCTCCTCCGCCAGTCATCAAGTATCCTATAGAGGATCTCGATTTGCCACCGAAGCGCAACGGCACCACAAGACCAGAGCTGAAATTCTTCACCGAGGAAATGACCGAATATGTACGCGGCGGACGAAAAATCTACCTGGACGACATCGAGATGGAGTCCATGGGCATGCTCCTGGAAGTCTGGAATACTCTCAATGTGCAGTGCGAAGTATACGTGCTGGACAGTTTCACATTCGACGACTTTGTGGATGCGATGCGATATTCTGATATCGAACCGACATGCGAACTTCTCGAAGAGATCCACTGTGCAGTGCTGAAGCTTTTCGTCGACGACAAGGGCAAGGTCCTGGTGAGAGATCTACCCAAAAAGAAGCTTGAGGAGACCTCCGTTGAGGATTCCGAGGTTCAAGATGAGAGCGAAGTCTCCACGCCAGTTGCAGATGTTCCCGCCCGATCAACACGGAGCCGACTGAGCCACATTGAAAATGCCGCGGACATGCCTTTGAGCCCGAAGATCGAGAATGCCAACCGTGCTGCGGAGATGCTTGTGGAACGCGACTGGGTTGAGCGACTAGCAGCGAGAGACTTCGAGGATGGTGGCTGGCAAGTCATTGTTGTTGGGATCCTGCATCAGCTGTCATCTAGCCCATCATTCAAGGCCAAGTGCGACAAGATCCTGGCACACCTTGCACCTTTGGATGCGGAACCTACAAGAGAGACAGCGCAAAGTCAATTTGCCTCCATGGACATTAATCTGCGCGTCGCGGGGCTTCAGATGTTGACTATTATGACTGTGCGAACCGATAAGATCAAGGAGTTCTTGGAGACCTGCAGCGAAGACATGACCGACGTCAGGAAGCGCAAAATCGAGCATCAGCGAGAGAAGAAGTCTGCCATGGAAGAGCTGGCAGTTAAGGATCGTGAGTACAAGATCCTCCTGCCGGAGAACATGCCACCGTCGCCTACCCTCGAACCAGCTCCTGTCGATACAGAGGCCACCGAAGACTCCATCGAACTCAATGGTACGGGTAGCTCACCGGATCCAGACGACGATGCGCCCATCGGTGGTAGGTCACTGCGGCGTGGAAACGACCGCAAGCGCAAGCGAGAGGAGGATCAAGCACGTCGCGACAAGGAACGAGCGGAGAAGGCGGAGGCTGCCAAGAAGGAGACCAAAGCAGCCAAAGCTTTCGCCAAAATCAAGAAAGAGATCCAAGAGCTGAAGGAGCGCATTACGTCGCACGAAGAGAAGATTGCAGAGTGCGATGGCGATCTGCGCGAGGCTAACGTCCAGCGTACCAAAGTGCTTGGAAAGGATCGATTCTGCAATCGCTACTACTGGTTTGAGCGCAACGGACAGCCTTTCGGCGGTCTTCCCAACTCAAGTACGGCATCGTACGGCTATGCCAACGGCCGTATCTGGGTCCAAGGCCCTGACGACATGGAGCGCGAAGGCTTCATCGATCGGCCCAAGGAGGAGCAAGCAGAGTACGCGGCCCGATTCCAAATGACAGTACCACAGCGACGACAACAAGAAGAAGGCGCTACCGTTCTCAATTCCGCCCTTGAATGGGGCTTCTACGACGACCCAATTCGTCTCGACAATCTCATCGGCTGGCTTGACGATCGTGGCGAGCGGGAAAAGAAACTACGCAAGGAACTCCTCGAATGGCGGGATAAAATCGCGCAATATATGGAAGCTCATAAACGATTCATGGATGAGGAAGCTGCCAAGAAAATCGATATTGAGGAAGAGGCTCCTGTTCGGATTTCTACACGAAAGAGGGAGGCTGAGGCCGAGGAAGAAGCTGCTCCGAGATGTCTCAAGTGGACGAATACCATGGCGTTTGATGAGAACGGACATATTCATTCTCGGGCTCCTCCTAAGAAGAAAGAGAAGTCGGGCAAGGCGGCGAGGGAATTGAAGGGTTTGGCTATGCCGCTGAATCGGAATGGGAAGTCTGTTACGAGGCAGGGGGAGAGGTATAGTTTCAAGTGAGGGCGGTGGAGCTGATGATTTGTTTGTTCTTGCTTTCTTTGCTGAGTGGCACTACTGTATGAATTCATGATGGCAGGCGGGCAGGACAGGGCAGCATTTGCCAGGCGCAGGATGGGCAAAGTCCAACGACTACTGCTGGACTGGATGTTTTGCTGAAGAACTTGAATTGACTGCTAGCATTGCGAGGCGTATGGCTGCTGGCCTAGATCGGGCTGGCTGGCTTTGCTAAAATGGGATGGGGAGGTTATTATACCACACAATACCAAATGGAAATTTTCTGCTCATCGCCCGTGATTTCTACGCATTTTTTCTCTTTCGTCACTGAATTATGTACAAGAAGTGGTGTGAATAATATTCGTACATGAGGTATTTTATATTAACTTTTCACTTTTTTTACAGTGTCAAAGCCTCATTAGCCTGCTTTCCCTGACCCATGAAGAATCTCTTCTGCTCCAAACATCTCTCACTCTTACACCCAGGACATCTCAACCCCATCTGTTTACTACAAACCACACCAGCCTTCAGATGATCTGAAGCCAAATCTGCCAAAGCCTTGATGAACGTCGGAGATCCGTTCAAAGACTCACATCTCCGTACACGACCCTCTGCGCCCATTTCATCGGCTTCGTGAATCACTTCGAGATCAATCTCGAACAGTGTCTCGATATGATCTGATGTGAATGCGATTGGGATGAGAACTATATCCTTTTGTCCCTTTTTTATCAGATTCGGTACTGTTTCGGCCGTTTGTGCTCCTAGCCATGCTGATGGTCCGACTTGTGATTGCCATACTAATCTGTATGGATTCTTGAATCCGAGCTTTTGTTGGACTGCCCATACTGTTGCTGCTACTTCGCTTGGGTAGGGGTCACCGCGGTTGACGACGCTCATTGGGAGGGAATGCGCGGAGTAGAGGAGGACGACGCTGTCGCGGATTTCTGCGGGATAGGTTTCGAGCTTTTTTGTGATGTTTTCGGCGAAGGCTTCGACGAGGCCTGGGTGCGTTGGCCAGCGATCTATTACGCTCCATTGAATGCTGCCTTCGGATGGGGCTTCGGAGTTTCGTGTGGGTGATTCGAGACGTTGGCGCCATTTCCATAGTTCGTTTAGGGAGGAGCCCGTGGTGGAGCAGGAGTATTGTGGGTATTGTGTGAATGCTACTGCTCTTCCGCCTTTGCCGTTACCGAAGCCGTCTTCGAGGAGTTTGGTGTACATTTCTTCTGTCAGGGGATTTGCGTATCGAAATGCGACGTAGGGCTTGTGAGGCGCGGATTCTGGGTTCGTCTTGTCGAGAATCTTGCACATCTCTTCGGCTTGGTATTCGCTCCATTTCCTGATCGGACTTCCACCACCGATATCTGCGTATTGTTTTTTGATCTTGGGCGTTCTTCGCTTGCTGATCAATGGGCCGAGATAATTTTGTAGAGGTCCAAGTGGGATCAAGTCGGCGTCGGCGAAAAGTCTAGAGAGAAAGCCACCCACTTCATCTGTAGTCGAAGGACCGCCCATGTTCATGAAGACCATGGCTGTAGGCCCATTCTTGCTCACTGAGTTCTGCGTCACGGGTGGATTTTGAACCGTGGCCATTCCTGCATTCCATATTCGCGGCTTGTGATGCGTGGGCTTGGGCTGAAGGTGGAGGCATTGAGAAGGTGTTGCCCTGCGCGTGAGCGTCTTCAGTGGTTGGTGAGCGCTCATGATCATGTGTGTTCTTGGAAGTCAATGGTTGATGAAGCGTGAAAGTTACATGGGATTATTGTATATATGGGAGGCGAGCTCCCGAAGCCAGATGAGAGGTAAGCAAGCAGAGATCGTCATGGATGAACGTGCCGAGGCAGGGGTGGAACCTGCCGAGTGTCCAAGCTCTCGGATCGTTTCATTTTTGGAAGCTGCGAATCACGAGTTTTGGCGTTAGAACTAGGCAGCGCGTTGTCTGCCTGGTGAACGCGTGCATCGTACATCGCTCAGCGTTCACCTCCGCTTCATATTCCAACTTGACTGCCACCTCCCTTCATCACCCAACATGTTCAGCGTGACCTGATGACGGAGCTTCCTTACAGAATGTCTGACAATAAGTGGCGCGGTCCCGATGAGGACGAGGAAGACGAAGAGGAAGTCGACGAGACTGGCTACAAGGACCAGAAAGATGCCGTGCTCTTTGCTATCGACGCGAGCAGAGGCATGCTTCAGAAGCCGTCTGAGGCTGATCCCAAGAAGCCTGATACCGCTCTCTCATCTACTTTGGCAGCACTCAAATGCGCCTACTCTTTGATGCAGCAACGCATCATCAGCAACCCGAGCGACATGATGGGAATCTTACTCTTCAACACAGAGAAATCCAAGTTTCAAGAAGGTGGCGAGGAAGCTCGCAACTGGCAGTATCCTCACTGCTACTTACTCATGGATCTCGACGTGCCAGCTGCAGCAGATGTCAAGCAATTGCGCAATCTTGTAGACGATGAGGAAGAAGCCGCTGAGATTCTTCAAGCAAGCAAAGATGAGGTCAGCATGGCCAATGTGTTATTCTGTGCCAACCAGGTCTTTACCACCAAAGCACCGAACTTCTCTTCAAGGCGGCTCTTCCTTGTGACCGACAACGACTACCCTCATTCATCAGATCGAGACGCAAGGAACAGCGCCGCCGTGCGTGCAAAGGATCTCTACGATCTTGGCGTCACCATTGAGCTCTTTCCCATCTCTCATCCTGATCGCGGCCAGATATTTGACCGAACCAAGTTCTACAACGACATAATTTACTCATCCACGCCATCAGATCCGGATGCTCCGATGCCTTTGACTTCAGATATCAAGGCTGCAAGCTCGACCGCTAAGGACGGCATCACGCTGCTGCAGTCATTGCTCACTTCTGTAGCCTCCCGCAATGCTCCCAGGCGGACTGCCTTTAATGTTCCCTTCGAGATCGGTCCTGGCCTCAAAATTGGCGTCAAGGGATACATCATCTTCAAGAAACAAGAGCCCAAACGTACATCATACGTCTATTTACCAGAGGATAGCGGGAAGGCACAAATTGCTGTGGGTAGCAGTACCATGGTGGAAGAAGAGACTGCCCGCACAGTTGAGAAGACAGAGATTCGCAAAGCTTTCAAATTTGGTGGCGAAACAGTCACCTTTTCGCTCGAGGAGGAAGCCAAGATCAAAGATTTCGGCGATCCGGTCATCCGAATAATTGGATTCAAGCCTCTCAGCATGCTCCCAACGTGGGCGACTCTCGACAAATCCTACTTCATCTATCCCTCCGAAGACAGCTGGGTAGGCTCGACTAGAGTCTTCTCTGCTCTTCACCAAAAATTGCTGAAAGATCAAAAGTTCGGTCTTGCATGGTACATTGCTCGACGCAATGCCACTCCTAAGCTGGCTGCTGTTATTCCAGGTGCAGAGGAGCGGAACGAGGAAGGAGACCAGCACATGCCCCCAGGGATGTGGATCAAGCCGTTGCCATTCGCCGATGACATTAGAGCTGCCCCAGAGACCAGCGTCGTAAGAGCGCCGTACGACGTTATAGATGCGATGCGCACAGTCATTCAAATGGTACGCAGAGACGAGACAGTAGGTGTAACTCGACATGGTGAATTCTGACACTGAATATGATTAGCTGCAACTCCCCAAAGGCGTATACGATCCAACGAAGTATCCAAATCCGGCCCTGCAGTGGTTCTTCAAGATTCTGCAAGCTCTGGCTCTCGAAGAAGACTTGCCGGAGCAACCTGAGGACAAGACATTGCCTCGCTACAGGCAGATACACAAGCGCACGGGTGGCTATGTGGTCGAGTGGGGCGAAAAGCTCGACAAAGCTTTCAACGAATGGCTCATGGCCAACGAAAGCAGAATGAAGTCGTCCACGAATGGTGCATCGAAGCGTACTGCTGCCCAATCAACCGCCTCTCGCAGCAAGAAGGTCAAAGACGAAGGTGACGATGATGGCGTGACTGATGCTAGTATGCGGGCGGCTTACCAGAAAGGCACCATCGAGAAATTCAAAGTCGCTGAGCTCAAGACCTGGATGAAGACGAAGGGTCTGTCAAATACCGGGAAGAAACCAGACCTCGTGGAGTCGGTTACCAGCTACTTCGAAACCAAGATGGAGACGGATTGAAAAGCGGCCGCACCCATCCTTGTCTACTGGTTATTTAATTAGAATGGTGAAATGTCACCATTTTTTGGCTGGAAAGTCCTGGGATTGGCCTAATCGGGAATCTACGTAAGCTTCTAGGGGCTCTACGGACGCTCCCGAGGAACTTTAAAAATTTATAACTATAAGTGCTTTTAATAGCTATATCGAATATATTTCTCGCTATAGTAGCGTAATATTTAGTTATATTAATTATAAGTATATTATATAAAGTTATACTAACGCTTATAGTTTAACGACGTTTAGCGTATATATTATTAAATAATAACTTAAATTTAAATATTAATTTAAAGTAGAAAAAAAAAATATAAAAAGTAGTTATATATCTATAGCGTAGAATATAAGTTACTATAAATACTTAGTAATTAGAAAAGTAAAATATTACTATTTTTTAGCTAGAAAGTCTTAGAATTAGCTTAATTAAAAATCTATATAAGCTTCTAGAAGCTTTATAAATACTTCTAAAGAACTTTAAACTTTAAGTACTTTCTATAGTTATATTAAATATATTTCTCGCTATAGTAGCGTAATATCTAGTAATATTAATTATAGATATATTATATAAAATTACTCTAAATAATAAAGTATAGCGCTATCTAGTAAATATATTATTACGTAATTACTTTAATTTAAGTATTAACTTTAAGCTAGTAGTCTATATTTATAAAGTAGATCTAGAAGTCTCTAGTTAATTAGAATAGTAAAATATTATTATCTTTTAGCTAGAAAGTTCTAGAATTAGCTTAATTAGAAATCTATATAAGCTTCTAGAAGCTTTATAAATACTTCTAAAAAACTTTAAACTTTAAGTACTTTCTATAATTATATTAAATATATTTCTTACTATAGTAGTATAATATCTAGTAATATTAATTATAGATATATTACGTAAAGTTACTTTAAATAATAAAGTATAGTACTATCTAGTAAATATATTATTATATAATTACTTTAATTTAGATATTAACTTTAGGCTAGTAGTCTATACTTATAAAGTAGACTTAGAAGTCTTTAGTTAATTAAAAAAGTAAAATATTACTATTAATTAGCTAGAAAGTCCTAGGATTAGCCTAATTAGAAATCTATATAAGCTTTTAGAAGCTCTATAAATACTTCTAAGGAACTTTAAAATTTAGTAATAGCGAGCGCTTTCTATAGCTATATTAGATATCTTTCTTACTATAAAAGCGTAATATTTAGTAATATTAATTATAGATATATTACGTAAAATTATACTAACGCGCGCGGTTCGACGACGTTTAGCGCGTATATTTTTAGGCAACGACTTAAATTTAGGCATTACTTAAGGCAGAAAAGAAAGACTATGCGAGGAGCAGTTATGCGCCCGCGGCGCAGGACGTGAGTCGCTGTGAACGCCTAGTTTTGAAGCGGAACATTGCTTGAGTATGCAGTGTTACCATTCTCGGGATCGAAGAAGGATACCATGACTGAGCATGGTGGCTGACGCACGGTCGAAAGACGGACATACCACGATCACCCTTGTGCTGAAGTTAATCTCAAGGTACGACCATACGAGAAGTTTACTCTAATAATGGGCTGTGCAACCCAATGCCTTCGCAGAGCGGCGAATTCACCCTCAGTACACAAGCCTGGTGGTTGAAAAAATGTTTGTCGGACAGTCAGAGAAAGGCAACCACAGAGGTCTGGTCAGGGAATTGGTGGGTAATGTCCTCGAAATAATCAAGCTTACTCCACGCGATCTCAGTCATGCAAGGCCACACAAACACTGTCGACGAGGGATTATGGATCCCTGCAATGCCACTTCTAGAAGGTTTCCTCACGAACTTACGAAGTTTGACTGTCGGGCATTTTCTCTCAGATACTCTACTGCTTGGGCGTTCACTTCCGACTGATCCAGCACCTGTATCTGGAATCGGGAGCTCTTCTACGCACTTCACGATGCCTTGGTTTTGCCGGCACTTCGACTTCGTGGCATTTGATCGGATTCTTCGGAAATGCTCTGTAGGCGGCATCGAGCCGGCCAGTATCTTGACACTGCGAACAATGAACGATGTCACAAACTTCTTCGCCGCAAGCTCGTGTTGTTAAGCTGGTCTTGGACGGAAGCACTTTTCATGGTTCTGCTCTACCATCTCTTGTATGGCGGTCCCGGCAAAGTACCGAGTGCTCAGGGAGACACAGGCCATGCTATCAACATTGTGGTCCAGTCCGATGGGACACTCGAGATCAAAGTATTGGAACCCAGTGTGGTCAAGGAAATGGGTACGCGTCGTCTCTCAGTAATGACTTGAGCATTCTCTACGCTCTCCGCCAGTAGAGTGCCTCTCCAGATTTGGCGTCTTCCCCCAGCGCACGACGCCAATCCTTCTTCCTACAGTATAAATCCGAATGATAACAAGGATAGGCTGATGCCACGCCAAAGTCGACTTTGGCGAGCAATGTCTGCATTGAGCAATACAGCCAATGTGTCTACGAAGTACCCCGTAGAATAATTAGGATCGTCAGCTGTCAGCCGGTGCCGACTTAACAGGCTCAAGAACAGCCTGTACTCGCGTTTTGATCGAGATGACTGATCGCAGCCTACCAAACCAATGCCACCCTGGATCCATGGCCGGGTCCCGATCGAATTATGGTACGAGGCTTTGCGAGCAGCCTGGACCGCGATGCTTCGACCGGCCATGCCGGTATCCTGCACCCTAGATCGCCCTCTTCAGGTAAGTTTCAGGCACATTCTTTCTTCAGCCAGTACGATCAATGACACCACCTCGTGTTCGTTGGTCGCCTTTCACAAACCATATGCCCTACCAAAATCAGAATAGTACACTCAAAAGCATGTTTGGGTCAAGATTTGCCGTCTCTACAATTCACGGAACTCATGGGCAACTCTGTCATGCAACAGCAGCATAGACACGGTATTTCATGCTGGGTATATCTTGTTTCGAGAACCAACAAGACCCATTCCAGGCTCTGGGAGCTGCCCACGGTCATCTCAATGGACTCGTATGTGGCTGAGAGTCACAGCAGGCACGCCTCATATTCCGGAGATCTTTTCGACCTGCTGCAGCATCAAGCATCGTGGACGAAAAGTGTGTGACTGGACCAAGGCCATCATGGATCGAGTGTATGGGATGTGAGACCTGAAATCTAAGATATAAGAAGGCGTATGACAACAACTCTCTTGACCGTTTGCCATCCACTGGCAACAACACCACCAGAAGCCAACTAAGTTACGCACGTCTTCAAAATCACCAAAATGCTGTCTCCACTCTCCACTCTTTCCATACTCGCCGGACTGGCTTCTCCTATACTGGCGGCTCCCGTGGACCTGGAATCATCACCCGCAACACCTCTCCTGGCCAAGCGCGATTGTTCTGTCGACGCAGGGTGAGTCTATACTGAACACATATGTCCTTACACAAACCATATACTGACTGCATGTAGTACCAAAGACTTCGCAACCCTACAGAACACTTACCTCCAAAGCGTCGACGTCGGTACTCTTACAATCACAGTATACAGACCGTATGTACTAGTCAACGATGGCTACACCGATTCCACCGTCGCGGGCACACAACTCGTCATCACGGCCAAGAGTTGCGAAGAAACTTTGTGTGTCGCGGACAACAAGAAGCAGTCTGGTGGGACGAGGCGATGTGGTGTGCCTATCCCTGGACATCAACAATATGCATTTTATGGCGGTACGTGGGTTGGGCAGGGAGGTACGCTATACTTTCGGACTCAGACTATTGGTGCTGAATCGGATTCGCTTTCTGCTTCGAAAGCGGAATCGAAAGATGGAACAGGTCTGATTTTCCTTAATGGCAAGGATGATAAGAGGATCTTGTGCAGCAGTAAGAAGGGAAAGCCGAAGAAGGGCAAATGTAAGAAGCATAGCGGAGAGGAAGAAGAATAGGTGGAGAATGTAAGAGGATGTAAAAGGGTTTGGTGATATGTTCAAAAGGACAATCTCTATCTTGTGTTTGGAGGAGAGACTTACCATGCTATTTGATACTGTCTATTCAAGTCCATGTGCTTGTTCGGTCGTACTTTCCGTGCGCTCAATCATCCTTCTCAAAAGCACTTACCGTATACATCCACGTTCTGATCTTGCTCACGACTGGGCATCACATTCCTATTCTAGCCACGACTTCACTCAAGTATCCGACCACACAAGGACAGCGAATTGTAGGACAATGCCATAGATGATAGAAGCAAGCTCAAGCTTGAGCTGCTGTGATACTCGGCTAAATCTCGGCCATGTTCGCATCCACTTACGACATTCTGTTTTTGGTTACGCGCGATCATCATCCATCAGCCATCGCCGAGCTCTTATCTGCATGCACTTCCACGGCCTATCTTTGCTCGGTAACAGACTCCTAATTGTGCCACGCGATGCACCACACTACTTTTGCGGGCAAGCTGTGGCTTGCAAGTAGGAGGAAAGCTTATTGCTTGGGATTATAGATCTGGACTTCCCTTTTACTTACTGCTGACTTTCCTGACTTCTTGGAGAGACCACTGTATCTATTTCTATTCACTTTCCTTCGCCAAACATGGCGTCCTCATCCTCCGAGAAATCGCCTCCGCCGACCGGCGTCTTCGGCCGCGATGCCCAGGAAGAGCTTGCATTGGAGAAACTTGGATATCAGCAGGAATTGAAACGATCTTTTGGACTTATTGGAATGATTGGATTCTCATTCTCCATTGTGACATGCTGGTCCGCACTTTCCGGAGTCCTCATCATTGGCGTCGAGTCTGGAGGTCCACCGGTCATGATCTGGTCATGGCTGGGGATCTGCGTCGCGTCCTTGGCTGTTGCATACTCAATGGCGGAGATGTGTAGCGCGTACCCAGTTGCTGGAGGTCAATACAGTTGGGTTGCGGCTCTCGCGCCGAGGCAGATGGCGAGGGGGTTCAGCTATGTTTGTGGTTGGTTTATGTTGATTGGGATCCTTGCGATGGGGGCGACAAACAACTTTATTGTGGCCAATTTTATCCTTGGAGTTGCGAATTTGAATAATCCGGGATATGTCATTCAGAGGTGGCATACGGTCTTGACTACGTATGCGGTCTCGACGTTTTCCGCATGCTTCAACATCTTTGGACCGAGTCTGCTGGAGAAGGCATCGAGAGGGCTGCTCATCTGGAACGTTTGCGCTTTCTTGATTATTGTTATTACGATCCTGGCTACGAATGATCACAAGCAATCGGCGGATTTTGTCTTCAAAGATTTCGTCAATGAGACGGGTTTCAACAGGCCGTATACCGCGATTGTAGGCCTTTTGCAGAGCGCGTTTGGTATGTGCTGCTACGATGCTCCAGCGCACATGACCGAGGAGATCCACAACGCGAGGAAGGAAGCTCCAAGGGCGATTATCCTGTCGGTGTATCTGGGAGCTGTAACTGGCTTCATCTTCCTGATCAGCGCATATTACTGCATGGGCTCAATTGATGCGACGGCCATGTCCTCTACCGGTGTTCCGATCATTGAGATCTTCTTTAACAGTACGGCCTCTCGAGCCGGCGCAAGCTGTCTTACTGTGCTGCTTATCGTCATTGGAATCGGAGCATCGAATGCGCTCACTGCAGAGGGTGGACGTGCTGTTTACGCTTTTGCTCGCGATCGAGGACTTCCATTCTCAGGACTGTGGAGCAAAGTCGAGCCGAAGAGACAGATTCCAGTCGCTGCATTGTGCTTGACTGTGTTAGTGCAGGTGGCTTTGGACAGCATCTACTTTGGAACCGTGACCGGATTCAATACCGTCGTGAGTATAGCGACGCAGGGATTCTGTGAGTACAACCAGTGTGGCTTTGCACAACTTACCCAGCAGAGGTCATCGGATAAGCATGCTGTATTTCCGCATCCGACGGTATGGTGTGGTTGACAGGCACGGCGTTCAGAAGATGTCCGATGCGCTTTATGCATATCAACATCCGCGCTTATGCCCAGCAATCGGCACAAATCCATAAGCACCTTATACTGTCGACAGTGGAGTGCATTGCTGATCAATGCTATTGCGAATGTCATTCGGATTCTCGGCAGATCTCGATACGGCTTGCTGATATGTGGTCCAGATGTGTCGTACGCGATGCCTTTGATGGCTCGACTTGCAAGTCTGATTTTGCCGTCTTCCAGGGAGCAGGCGAAGAAGATCGAGGGAGGTACGTGCAACGTCTGAGAAAGCAGAACGCACTCCTGTTTTTTGCCCGATGCCAAGTGACCGACGCTCCTCTTGACTGACACGAAACACCAGGACTGTACTCCTTAGGAGCGTACAGTGTTCCGCTGAATATCGTCGGCTTGGCCTATTTGCTGTTCACGACCGTAACGTTCAACTTTCCGAGCGTGGCCCCAGTCACCAGCCAGAACATGTAAGTTCTGCCTTTTATTTCCCGCGAGAGCCGCATCTCGTATTGCAAGTGTTAACGATGGCCCTGCAGGAACTATACTTCGGCTGCGACTGGATTGATCATGGTGATCGCTTTGATCACTTGGCTGACTACAGGTAAGAAGCAGTTCACTGGGCCGGAGCCGAATGATGTGCTCGAAGGTAGGAGCGCCTCGCATGTTGTCGTCAGCGAAGAAACTCTGCAGGAGGACATGATGCGTACAGAGGTCGAAGGAAAGTCCTGATTAGAGGCTCAGCCCCTGTGTACATCACCCGCTTTCGATAGACTTTGGATGATGCGCTGGAATGTGCTTCTTCCCAATCCCGATCAACTGTTTCGCATTATCAAGGTGTCACCCAACTGGGCCGCCCAGACGTGAGACCCAAGAGTTCGGAGGCTTGGTATCGTTGCGGGTTTCAATGATCTGCTTGTGAGTTTGCGCTAGTGGTGCTTGTGCAGTGCGGATAGACACATATATCCACAAGCCGATGAGGCTCCAAGACCGGAGGCTTGGCAGGCAAGTGAAGGCTCCGGCGCGGAATTGAGCTTGCACATGCTGGATCTGATGAATCCACAAGTGTTTGATCACCTAGGCGTAACGGTCGTCACCCGCCGTAGCTTACAGCACAAGTTGCCGAACGAACCGCGTCGGTCAATGAATTGACAAATGACGCTCTGGCATCCCTCCCACCAGCTCCAATTTTGCGCCAGCGCCGCGCTCGTCAACAGAGTGTGGTCAGCGTCAAGTGGTCGTCGTCGGTGGCTCGGTGGTAACACGGGTGACTTTTGCAGTGCCGAGCGCGCGAGCAAGCTTAGGTGCAGCGCTGCTGAGATCATTTTTCTCCTTGCACAGAAAAGCAAAAGCAGGCTTGGTTGCTCGAGCGCTGTCGGTGCGCTTTTTGCTGAGCTGTCCTACCGTTGTCTTCCATCCGCTGGGCAACACTTCCCCGTCGGCCTCTCACTTGGCACCACTTGGCTCGCAGCACTTCAAGACGACAAGCCTCTTGGCTGTTGCTCCTAATCAAATCAGTCCGGCAGGCGTGCTGAATTGCGTTTCGGCGCGTTGCGGTCATCGTACAGCCTGCGATTGCGAATCATACATACATACGCCTGCGGGCTGCCCGTCCGGCCTAGAGTAAGTGGAACTGCTACGACCATCACAGACTCCCCTACACGTCCAAGTACCCACTCCCAACCTGATATGCACCTGCCTGAGGCCCGCGCCCGATCGTGCTGCGTGCAATTTTCACAATGGCGACGACTAAATTTGGTTTCAGACAGTGGTCCTCGCAGGGCAATCTCGCTGCCGAGTACTGGATTACAGAAGACCTAGGCCGAAGAGATACGCCACATACGCCTACCTCGATTGACGACCGGGAAGTCGCGATCACTTTTACTGCCGGTTCACTTCAGACTCTCTACAACAACCAGATCTACAGCAATACAGTACCTCGACACGCGGCTAATACTGGCACACTCGAGCAGGACCTAATTCTCGCGCTCAAGACCGGCGCCCAGCAATCTACGGCCAGATCCCAAGGCTGGCGGAACAATCTCAGATTCTTCTCGTCGAGAAAGCGCCCCGCAGAGAGCAGCTACCCTTCCTCGTCAATCTCTACTTCTTCACCCTCACCATCCATAGAAAGCAGCATGACGGACGTCAAGCAGAATAGACTATCAGGACTAGGGTTTTCACCCAACCACGACAAGCGACCTGGATTTTTTAACCGACATTTCGGCCACCACAGACGACAGAGCAGTCTGAATGGCGCGCCAGTGTCGCCGCCGCAGTCACGCCCGTCTACAGCCGCACGACAGGCATCTTCACAGCCGGCCAAATCGAGTCCAGCCGTGCAACCAACGACACTCACAAATGGCACCACGAGCACAGAAAGCAATGATGCACTGGAACCTACGCCTGGCATTGTGGTGCGCGCACCAACGGGAATGACTGACCAATTTCCTGAGGTGCACTATCCAGACGGCCTCCCGACCCCGCTCAGTGCGAGAAGCGCCAAAGGAATCAAATGGGCCGAAAATACGAGCGAAGACCCTCCTACACGAATGCGACGGACGAGCTCAGCAGCAACACATGGCCGAAGGTCCTCGATTTATTCGAAAGCTGCAGAAGGCGACTTCATCGAGGGCGTAGATTTAGGTGTGGGCTCAAAGGCTCGGCGACTCTCGGTGGCTCTTCCGGACGAACTTTTAGTAGACGAAGGTCCACTGGAAGAGCACTTCAGTACCTTTTCACGCATCTCTCAAAAGGAGATTGGGCAAGGGGGCGCCGCGATTGTGCGATTGATGAAGAGCAAAACTGCCGGCACCGGCGAGAAGAAAGACAAGGTCTTCGCCGTCAAGGAATTCAGGCCTAGGGATCCGGATGAGGAAAGCCAGTACGACTACGAGCGAAAGATCAAGTCCGAGTTCGCCATTTCGAAAGCATGTCAGCACCCGAATATTGTCGAGACGTATCGGTTGTGTTACAACAAGGAGGGGCACTGGTTTCATGTCATGCAGTACTGCGAACTCGGAGATCTGAACGACCTCATCACCAACACATATCTAACACCTGAAGATCGAAATTGCATGATGAAGCAACTGGTCCGAGGCGTGGATTATTTGCACAGCCGAGGGATTGCTCATCGAGACTTGAAATCCGAGAATCTTCTGGTCACCAAGGACGGCTGTCTCAAGATTGCAGATTTCGGCACAGGCGAAGTGTTCTGCGGCAAGCACCCTGGCGCAAGGCATTGCCGGCGACAAAGCATTGTCGACCCAGCCGAACCTGTACGAAAATGCGCCCCCGGATGGGTCGGCAGCCGGCCGTACATGGCACCGGAAATCTACCAAAGACTAGGTCCATACGATCCGCGGGCGGTTGATGTATGGTCTTGTGGTATCGTATACCTCACACTCTGCTTCGGTGGCAACCCTTGGGACGCTGCGACTCCTGAATGCAAGAATTACTCCATATATTGCGGCACATTTGACGACTGGGCGGAGAAATGGCCAGACGAGGAAATCAAGAAAGGTCGGCCTTTGCCGGCTTTTGTCAACACCAAACATTTCAAAATGCTTGACGATCCTGGCACCAAAACTTTCGTAATGGGTATGCTACACCCCAATCCGGAGAAGCGATGGTCGATCAAGGACGTGCTGGAGTCACAAACCGTCACCGAATACGCGTGTTGTCAGCAAACAGGCTACTGTGATGACATCAAGAAGCGACAGAAGAAAGCCTTGCACAACCACGCTCCAGCCGAGAAGCCCAAAGGCCACAAATTCCTGAAGACTGGCTAAGCGGGACACTATTGGAGAAGCAATGACTTGGTTTGTTGTACATATACGTGCAAAATGAGTCTAGCTTCTTCAAAATCCCACACATCCATATTCATTGGCACTCAAGAGTAGTCCAGAAGATCTAAGAGCGCGCCAGCCATATCACCACAATTCCCATACTGCATCGGGAAGTACCTTGCGCATAATGTGCCAATGCCGCGTTGCGCTCTCGGCTTGCTCATTCGCCCACAAGAATTCATCCCCGGGCTCCAGCAATCGCTTTGCAGTAAGGACAGGAGGAAAAGGAATCTCCATCTCCGGTCTCGGCAGTAAATAATGCTGTCTACTCAAACTTCCCAAGAAATCCTTTTCCGTCGGTTCACGGAAAGATATCTCTTCATCTTCATTATAATTATTACGGCAGAAGACGACCATGTTTAGAAAGTCTTGGTCTTTGCTTTGTTGGGGTTTTTTATCAGGCGCAGCATCGCGAAAGATTTTGCATTGGGAAAAGGTGTTGTTGATGGTGTTTAGGACCAGACGAGTTAGGGGTAGGGATAGATCTCCGGCGTAGTTTAGAACTATGCGGCCCGTTTTGGGTACGAGTAGTGTACGCAAGTCGCGTAGGAAATTTGTATTGAAGAGTTCGAGGGGTTCGGCGCCTCCTGTGAAGACGTCGTGGATGATGTAGGAGTATTTTTCTTCTTCCATCAAAGTTTCGTCTGATGCTTGTTTTGAGACCCATTTTGTTGCGTCTTGGAGTATGGAGGTGTGGTTGGAAGGTAGGTTGAAGTATTTTTTTGCGAAATTATGGATGACTGGGTCGAGTTCGATTATTGTGGTTTGGATCCCGTGTGAAAGTAGGGCTTTGGGCGCGGTTCCTATTCCTAGGCCTATGACGAGGGCTGATGCTGATGTGTCGGGAACTGGAGGTTGGAGTAGGCGGACTGCTTCTAGCATTTCGAAGGCTGAGTAGATTGGTTCGTTGACGCGCCAGCCTTCTTTGCTTGCGCGTTCTAGGGTGAGGAGCCATTCGCCACCTAGGAGGGAGTGGTCGCAACGTAGGACTCGGTATTGGTTCTCTTGACTTTCGAGGACGGAGATGTAACCTAGAATGTTTTAGAATTGGTCGATGCGTTGGCAATGTTATAACTCTTCATACCTGTATTGGACCATGCTCGATCGAGTAGAGTCCAGTTATGACGGGCGAGGGCGGCGTTCGTGGAAGCGTAGATGTCGACTTGTGGATTCAGGAAGACTGCGTGCAAAATTGCTGGAATTGCCAATAATAGCAATGGTACCTCACGGAGTGAAGGCAACTTTTCTGACGACACGAACGAGATCAAAGCGAAGCTCGCTGCGCCAAAGAGTTGCATACGCACTGGGGATGCCAGTGGTTGGACCGAGAAGATCCAAGTGATCTGGCCCAGCGTTCGCTTCTCATTTTCAAGGAACATGAGGCCGACTATGATGAATGCGAGCCATCTTCGCCACCCATCGAATTGAGCAGTATTACCATAGTACTCTGCGTATGCCGCGTCTAGTCCCGCGGCGACTGCATAAGCGCATGGCACGAGGACTGTGTGACAGCTCACAATGCCATTCAAGATTGGTCCATAGACTGGTCCTAAATTCCCACTAAATGGTAGGAGAAGTGCCTGAATACCAGGAACATAACATGACCATATCGCAAGCCATCTTAGCACTTCTCCGAATTCCTTAGACTCTGTCCAGCCCTGCAGACCAGCTCCAAAAGCGAAGGAGACAACAATTGCCGTTCGATGATTCACTGCCGAAGGAATCGAGCCGTAGACCGGAGCCAAGGTCAATTGTGATATCGTGGAAGCAGCTGCAGCGAGCAAGACCAATGCGAATGGAAGAGTTAGTTTTGTGAAATTCGTAGATCTTCTTGGCTGTGCGGCTTGATTTGTTGTCGAATCTTGTTTGGGAGGCATCGCGATCTTCTTATAACGCTTGGCGCTTGTTGGCAGGTACGGTCTCCGAACAAGTCCTTGCTGCTGCGATGCTTCGATTACGTGGCTGTTCCTGCCGATTGCTTGTTGTCGCGACTTTTCGGATCCCGGCGGGTAGATGATGCCTGAATCGGGTTCCTTCTTAGCGTTCAGCTTCGGGTTGGCGTTTGGAGATTTTGTAGGCCTTCATTCCATGGTAGTCGTATGTCCAGGTGGAGATGGAAAGGGAGTGGTTTGAGATGGAAGCCTTGAAGGATGATAACGATGCAAGCCAAGAAAGAAGCGAATGATTTAGCTGAAACGATTACGCGCTTGTGAAAAGTGGTATACTTCACCTGTTTCGATTCTCATGCCTGTTGGATTCAAGTAGAACTTACCTGCAAGTATACAATTTGTACAGATAGCAGTAAAATCAGCCTGGTTGTGATACTGAGTAATAATGCGTGGTGGTGTCGAAGCCTGTGCGGCTGCTGAGTTGAGGTGCAAGGCGTGCGTTGCCCTGCCAACGAGAATGACGCATTTGTATCCCTGCAATTTGTTCGCGCACGTGCTATGTGAAGTGAAGACGTCGAAGTTGCCGCGAAGGGTAGGACAGGGTGGGTAGCGACACGACACGAGAGGTGGCATCAAGATGCCTCGCCAGAAAACATATGGGAAGCGGACGAAAGCCATTTACGACCCCAGAGCAGCATTTTCCAGCCCGGAGCAAGCACAACAACCACTCACCTCTGCGAAACCAGCCAAACTCGAACAACCCGCACGCGTTGAGGGCAAGGATCAAGATGGAGGCAAGAATGTAGAGGACAATGAACAGTCAACGAGAAAGTCGCCTAGGAAAGCGCTCGGAGAAAAGCACGCAAACGCGGTGGTGCTGCCTCTTGAAGCTCTCACTCGACTGAAAGACGAGCCGGCAAAGAAGACAAGAGCGCAGCAGAAGCCATCGGAACAGAATGGCCGTACTTCGAGACATAAGATAGGGCCAGATGGGAAAGTGCCGGCGCAAAGGCAGCATACAACCTTTGACGACGACGACCATCCTCAACCAATTCCAGTCTCGGTACAAGATGAGCAGATATTAGAATCGCCCAAAGAGAAAGCTCGAAAGATTCGAGTCAGACGGAAACGAGATGCACAGCTACAAAGTGCAGATGATATTGTTGAAGCTGTCTCTCCTCTCAAAGAGCGAGGGCAGCACATCTTCTTCGATGACGAGACAAGGGGAGTGCAGCAAGTGGCGGAGCCGGAGCCAACAGCAGCAGAAGTCAAGGCTGAAGATGAGATCTCACCTGCGGAACAAGAGGATAATGCTTCATGCCCATATCAACAACATTGCTCGGGTCTTTTGGAGTTGTCTGCCCATCCTCTTACGTCCTTTGACACTTGGTCTTCAGAACTGTCCGAGCACTTTGCAGTATCGAAAATTGCTGAAGCCTCATTCGGAGAGGTCTATCGTCTTTCACTCCTAGAGGACATCACCGACTTCTGCAATACAGACGAGTCTGTCTTCAAGATCATCCCATTACAATCACCAGAAAGCACCCTTCCTGTGGACAAGCGAAAGCGAACAGCAGCAATAAACAAAAACGAAGAAATGTCCAACCCATCCGACGTAGCAACCGAAGTCCGTCTCCTCCAACGCATGAGCACAATCCCCGGCTTCACAAATTTCCGCGACATCCGTATCCTCCAAGGCCGACCACCACCAGCCTTCATCTCAGCCTTCAAAACCTGGAACACTTCACAAAAGTCCCAGAAAAAAGACCTCTCGCATTTCCCCGACCCTAGCAAGAAATCCTCATACTCTCCAACCCAACTCTGGGCCGTGATAGAAATGCAAGACGCAGGCCACGATCTCGAACGTATGGTTGAAAAAGGCGTATGCACATCTATCTATACAACCTGGGACATATTCTGGCAAACTGTGCTAGCTATAGCCAAAGGAGAAGAAGGAGCGGAATTTGAACATAGGGATTTACATCTTGGGAATATTTGTGTTCGCTTCTCACCCTCTTCTGATGATGTAGAAATCGACACATCCCTCAAACTCAACTTCAAAGGTCCCGGATCCCTCGAAACAACAATCATCGACTACACAATCTCCCGCTGCCTCATGAACGACAACAGCATAGCTTTCACCGACCTCTCTCTACCATCCCAAACCGGTGTCTTTGAAGCAGATGCTTCCGAAGAATACCAATACGAAATCTACCGATATATGCGAGGAGCACTTCTTTTCGATGACCCATACTCCAACTCCACCTCTTCAGACCGTTCATGGCGACAATTCCATCCCCAAACAAATCTAGTCTGGTTACATTTAGTTCTGTATAAATTACTAGAACAAATGTCATGGCCATCATCATCAAAACCTCCTCCAAAGAAGAAGAGGAAAGAATACACAATTTGGAAAAAGTCCAAAGATTTGGAACATGTTTTGTTACAAGTTCAAGATCTGCTGGATCCTGGTGCAATTCTGGGCAATGGGATTAGGTCGGCGAGTGATTTGGTTGGGTTTGCTGTGGGTGAGGGATGGTTGGATTTGGAAGATGTGATTGGGAATGGTGTGGATGAGTCGGCTTTGGTTTCACAGCTTGAGGCTCTTGAGTTGAGATAAGTGATGATGGCATGTTCTCTGCATTTTGTGGCATAGCGTGGTGTTTTTGGGATGCGAGCGCTTCTTGTACATATTCCTCTTACACTTCCTGTGATGATGCACTCACTGAAGCGTGCATGCGCATACTCCTAGTCTTGTCACCTAGATATCCATATCGATATCGTCCGTCGCACGACCATTCTCGCCATTGGCAGCAGCAGCGCCGCCGTTGTCTCCGGCTGGTGCATCGCCTTTGCTGCCCCAGTAGTCTGCCATCTCAGCATCCAACTCTTCGGCAGTCTTTCTTGGTCGGCCGCCAACCATTGGTCTGCCGTCATCATCGACTCGTGGCTTTCGCTCTCTCGGCTCCCTTGGCTCTCGTGGACCTCTACCGCCCCTATCTTCTCTACGCTCTCCTGGCCTGCGACCTCCTCCACGTGGTGTGCCTCTGCGTCTGATCGGCGATCGTGACCCACGACCAGGGATGTAGCGGTCCACATCTGGTCCTCCGAGTCGGTCGCTCTTGCGCGGACTATCGCTTCGCTGTCTCGGCCTCCTACCGCTATCTCTGCTGTCCTCTCTGCTCGATGTGATCCTGTCAAAGATGCTGCGTGGTTGACGCTCAATGCGGTCGGCGATGGCACGTGGTGGAGCATCTCTCGAAGGGCCACTGGGCATAAGACTCAGGCGAATCGGCTGACCATTCGCGTTCTGTCCATCGAACTTGTGTAGAGCATCGCGTGCGTCTCTTTCATCCTCGTAGATGACGAATGCCGTGCCCTGCGAGCGGTCCTGACGATCGTAGAGTAGCTTCACCGAGACGGTTGGGCCGACGCGTTCGAAGAGTTCCTGTTACAGTTAGTGGAAGTCGAGTAGCTGTTGGCGAGACAAGACATACTCGGAGATCGTCTTCGGTAAGCTCGTAGTGGATGTTATCGACTCGAATTTTACTGCCGGTGCTACAATGGTCATTAGTACTCGACATCGAAAGGGAACGTTTGGGTTGACACACGGTGCTGGACCTCGTCCGCCATATCGTTCGTCGTCGATTGGAGCGCGGCTGCGTCGGTCTGTCTATGATCAGCCAAGCTGGTACATGAATGGATGCTTATTTCCTCACCATATCGGTCGTCTTCGAAGCGGTCGTGGACCCAATCGCTGGCCAAGTGTCAGCTTGTGTCGTTTTCCCATGATTCCGCGCTGTCTTACGAGTCGATGTTTGCGGGTTCATCGCGTCGGTACTGTGAGGCAGGAAGCCCAGGTCAGCTCTGTTGATTCGCGCGCGGTAGTTGTGGTCGACCAAGGCCATCCATCGAATCGATCGTGGTTCGCCGAGTCCGAAGAGTGTAATCGGTCGTGTCGGGAAGCGAAGTGATTGAAGCAATAGACGGTACGGTCACGGTTAAAGGGAAGGAAGTAGCACCTGTGAAAGTGTTAGACATCTTCCCGGCTCTTCTTATTGTATAGACCAACCTTTCTCACGCCATCTCTGGGATACTCTTCCCTACGAGGCGCTCTGCTCGGGGGCGGTGGTCGCCGGTCTCCTCCGCCTCCTCGTCCACCACCTCTACCTCTGCCACCGCCGCCACGCTGCATCATTGTTAGACGGCTGACCTCTTGCTTTCTAGCTGTGCTGCGGTGCTTACTGGGCGCTCGGGGCGTTCGCCGATGATCTCGTCGAGACTGCGGTCCATCGCGATTGAATATGCGATGCTCGGTCTGGTCGAGTGCTGGGATTTGTCGAGTAACAAGCTGCACAGAAGCGTCCAAGGTCGTGTTTGCTGCGTCGGCTCGGTGTTGTGCTTGAAGTCTGCGGATCGGATGCTGCCGCAAAGCTTCCTGCCTTCCTTCGTAACTGTGCCACCTTCACCTTCACTCTTTCTGTTCCATAACTCTAATTCAGTACGCAATATGCATCAGGTTGACGCAGAGCCTTATGATTGGCCTCATGATGGATCCATAAGTCCAGAAACGACTGCACTGGTCATTATTGACATGCAACGAGACTGTACGGCGATGACATCCTACCTTCTCCGTCTCTGCTCTAATACCCTGTACGCAAGTCTGTGAACAAGGCGGCTATTTGTCTCATCAAGGCTACGACATAAGTCCTACGCGAGCGATCATAGCATATATTGCAGCCCTTCTGACGAACTGCCGACACTATGGCTATCCAGTCTTTCACACTCGTGAAGGACATAGGCCTGACCTCTCCGATCTTCCTGCAAGAGAGCTTTTCAGATCGCGCAACAATCGATCTGGACTTGGTATTGGCGACAGAGGTCCTCTTGGACGGCTTTTGGTACATGGAGAGGCTGGCCACGACATTATCGAAGAACTATACCCCCGAGAAGGCGAGCCCATCATCGATAAGCCTGGCAAGGGAGCTTTCACGAACACCGACTTTGACCTGTTGTTGAAGGTGAAGGGTATAAAAAATCTCATTATCTGCGGCGTAACAACAGATGTATGCGTACATACCACGATGCGCGAAGCGAATGACCGAGGTTTTGATTGCTTGCTGGTGAGCAATTGCTGCGCTGCCAGCGAGGCGCATCTGCATGATGCCGCAGTGGAGATGGTGCGCACTGAGGGCGGCATATTCGGGGCGACTGCAA
This sequence comes from Pseudocercospora macadamiae, assembly GCA_012978405.1. Taxonomy (NCBI): domain Eukaryota; kingdom Fungi; phylum Ascomycota; class Dothideomycetes; order Mycosphaerellales; family Mycosphaerellaceae; genus Pseudocercospora; species Pseudocercospora macadamiae. Next base: position 340,273 of record WRNY01000026.1, read on the forward strand.
GATTCCCCGAGGTGATTTTCGCCATAATGACCGCTCTGAGCAGTAAGCATTAATTGGAAAACCTTCGATTTAGGCAGTGCAGCTTCAGGTGAGCTCTGCCAGAAGACAGCCTCGCGAGCTTCTGATTTTACGAGCTCAAGAATACGAATGGCACTATTAATGGTGAGACCTGCTTGAGGCATTGAGGTGGTAAGCAATCCCTGCCAGAGCATGAGGTTGCAACGCCCGAAGCCGCCACGGATTTGCTGCGCCTTGCAATAGATGCGATGCTCAACAGGTACACTGATTATTATTCTTACACCGAAGAACTCAACTCGAATTACAGCCTACGTTCCCATTCGATCTCTACAATGTTCATCGTTGCGAGAACGAATTGAAGCAGACTTTGCATTGCAGATGGGCAACAAGTCACAACGAAAGATGGACCAAATCCCCAGCATACAAGAGAACATATTGATCCCGACCACCGAACCGTTCACTATTCTCAAACAATGTCCACTACAGATCGGCTTCTTTGACTTGCCAGCCACGCTACGCGACAAGGCTTACAGCTACATAAACTGTGATTTCGTCAATGCGGACGAACCCTCGCCTTCTACACTCACTGTTAGGACTAACCGGGAGGACCTCCAATCCACAGTCCAGACTACCTGGTCCAGGCTTGCCGATTTGCTTGTCGTCTCCAAACAGTTCAGCAAAGAGTTCAAAGATGTCTGGCTCAGCGAGTTCACCTTCGAATTCTCTCACTCTGAAATTCCCCCTCACGGCGATTTCGATCCAGCTCCCAGCGACGTCCCGAACTTCTACCACGTTCTGGAGTTCCTGGAAGCCTTCACTGAAGAAGAAAGAAGTCATATTGAGCATATCAAGGTCACCCACGAAATCGAACGTACGGTCACCTACACTTCCGAACAAGTTGAGCGGGCCTTGAATCACGCCTTGGGTGATGTATGGCCAGAAAAATGTATCATTGAGCTCGAGATCAAAAGGATGAGAACGGCACCATTCAATGATATACGGACGTTCACATGTAGCAGGGAAGAGAACAATAGGATTCAGATTGAGGTCAGCGATGCAAAGTGGAATTTTGTGTCTGATGAAGTGGTTGGATACTGGGATGCTGATAGCGAAGCTCGTATGCGGATGGAGGAGACTATAAGTCGCCAAACCTGATGAAAAATCCTCACTGCGGTTCATGAGGCGTTCATTTGCAGGTTGAGTTACATTCGTCTTGGACGGAATTTGTACTTTGGGTTTTGCTAGACCACATTTCTAAACGACGACCTCTCGGAAACCAGCATTTGAGTGCCGCCAGCACCAAAATGCTCTCTGCCGTCGCAACACAGCCAAAAGATCATCATCTCGCGCAACCTAGCTGCCCAATTCCTCCATCGGGGAAAAATCTGCATCACATCCATCCCATTCCAATACCTTTGCTTCGTACTCATCATCAACCTCACATCCTCCCAAAAATCCCCTCCCTCTTCATCACAGCCCTAACAGAGCACCGATTATGACACCTATCATGTCCACAATCCAATCTCGAACAAACAATCTGTTCCACAATCGTTTGCGCACCACAAACACAACAATTCCAACGTGGACAAGGCTCCCAAGCTCTCTCTGGTCGACTTGATGATATACCGTATTGTTCCCATTGTTGGCCTGGGGTTTTGAGGAAATCGTAGATTGGGGGTCGGATTTTGACGGTTTCGATGTGGGCGGTTCCGTGATCTGGAGTTGGAGAGGTGGAAGCGGGGATTATGATGTTGGGGCTGCTTGAGATGTAGGGGGAGATGGTGTCGGGGGTACCTGAATTGTAGGGGCTGGTGTTGTTGTTGTTTCTGGCTCTGTCGATGAGAGGGACTTGGTAGGTTGGGTTTGGCGATGGGCTGTGGTGGAGGATTGTTGAGGCGGGAGTTGGTGGTGAGTTGGAGGAGGTGCGCGGTGTGCTAGGGGACGGAGAACGCGCATCTTTCTTGCGTAGATTCAAAGCTGGTACTTGAAGTTTATTGTCTTTGCTTGTGCCACCAAATGCCGTGGCGCTTGCAAAGTCTTTTGTGTTGAGCGCCGCATCGTCTTCGTGAGTCGAGTCTGCTCGCTCACGTCTGCGTCTTTGTGAACGCGTGCTTCGCGATGGTGCTAGACCTGTTGGCGTACGGCTGGCGTTTGGCATATCCTCGGCTGCGTTTTCGGAGGCCATGACATCAAACTCGCAGCCTTGAGCTTCTATTCTGCGCGTCGAGCTGGCGCGGTGAAGTGAACTCGATGCCTCTGGGGAAAGCTCTCCAATCTCGTTCTGATGGCTGGCGCGAGATGGAGTAGCGAATTTCGAAATTGGCGCGTTCCTCTTGTACTTGTTGAGTTTCTCCTTCGAAGGCGTTTTTCTCTGTAAAGTTGGTGGCGGTGGTGCTGGAACACTCGAGTCGCTGAGCTTGATAGAGTCTTCGGGCTTCAACGTTGATGGCGCCAAAAACGGTCGATGCTGCGTAGAATCGTCATCGTTTTCTGGTGAAGGTGTTGTGCTTAGAGGGCGTTTGCCCAAGATTCGCCGCAATGAGCCAGCCATGTTCCAAGTGGCAAGACGTGATGCATGTTGTTTGCTGGGCTCGACTAGAAGAAATATCAGCCAGGCAGCCAGTAGGCAGCAAGTGGAGGACGCGGGCTAGCATGTGAAGTTCGAACTGTGAATGAACGATGACCGTTGGAATCTGAGACTTCACTTGCCTTACTCTGACGTTTCGCTTCCGGAACCCTGGAAAATATTGAGTAGGTGACATTATTCCTATCAGAAAAGGCCTGTACCGCGCTTCGCCTGCAATTGGATCTACAACGCCTGCGCTGAAATACTTCTTGAGGATGCAAGTAAGAATACTGCAGTCGCATCGAATCGATGTCCCCCGGACCCCAGCGGCATCCCGAGCGGAGTTGCGCAGCCCCTCAAATAATTACCCTGTAGCAAAGCTGGTAATCAATGCCGAAATACTAGCTCTTCAGATTGCTCCTCGAAATGAGGTCACAATACCAGACGGATGCCGGTCCACGCTGCAAGGCCCCACACACCCAGAGCCAAAGGCGTGCTCATAACAAAACCAAGGACTCTACCGCTGCCATTCGGCTTGTCTACGTTGGAATAGCCTACGGCATAGATAATTCTGCCAACGATGAAGCCAACGCCAAGACCGATTGTTGTCTTTGGGTATGCCACGCCTGCAATCAGCATCGCCAATGCTGTGGACGGCTGTGTCTCGTTGTAATGGGCGTGAGCTCTTTGCTTGCAATTGAAGACATGCATGGCCTTTGCTTGCTCTTTGTCCTTTGCCGCAGCAATGTCTGCAGTGTCTGCGAATGCTTTTGGAGTCTTCAGTCCTGTAGCCTTGCGTGAAGATCCTGCCCTGGCGCCATGCCAAAATCCAAGCTAATTCTCTTGTCAGTCAATGGTGTGGGAAGGTGGGAATGCGATACGAACGAAGAAGGTGGCAGCAGTGGTTGCAACCACATAGCTGTACCTCGGTTAGCCAAGTTCTCTCATTGTGTAGTCTGGTGTTCCATACCCATATTCCTTTGGCACCTCGATAGTCACCGACATTGTTTTCTTGTTTGGAAGTTGGTAAGAACAATGGATTTATAGGTCGTCAGGCGTACAAGTGCCGCGTATGCAGTTTCGAAATTTGTGATTGTCGGTCAGAGGCTCTGTGCGAGAGTGACCAAGGAATGGTACTAGAGGTATTGTAACTTTATGGCGTGATAGTTATGTCTGGGATAAGATGCGAGTAAACGAGAAGTAAGAATACTACACCTGGACGCCTCTCAGGCTGTGAATGATCTGGGAGTCGGCTATTTATATTGCTGCTCGAGCGCCATGCCGTCAAGGCACGCACTATAAACAAGAGCGGGTATGTTGAACTATTGGAAACGTGACAGGTGGATTCGGCCTTCGTTGCGCCGTCTCCGTCTCCGGTTGCCTTGCTTTTCGCTTCTGGCCTCTCAAGCTTCGTTGATCCGTCGCAAGTCCAGAAGTTTGGGTCACCAGGCTGTCACAACGTGGGCTGAAGTACAGCTGAAGCCACAGATGACGGCTTGATGCTGCTGTGCTCGGAAAGAGTGCATGATGGCCGCGTTTTCGTGAGGATGTAGTCGGTCCCTTCCGATGAGGATTTGAAGGAGGAGAAAAGGCCAAGCCGCAAGGATGATGATCTGCAGCAGCTAGAAGAGGAAAGACAACTTCATAATGGCAATCTCCGTCGATAGAGCCTTGCCAGCGCACAAGAACGCGTTCAAGAGCATCGACATTATATGGCCTGAACGAGGCAGCTCTGGCGCTTGGTGGCTCAGTATAAGCTGCACAAGCATGGGTGCGCCGACCACGTTCGATCTCCACCACTCCCTTCCTGTTCAACGATAGCAAAGTGCCAGGCGCCGCCATGCAAGAACCGAGACATGCACAAAATTAGGTCGCACAATAGAACGTTGTCAGCGGAAAGAGCCAGTCGGCGATGTGCGGTTGGCAGAAGTAGAGATTGGTCCAGGAAAAGTAGGCGATTTTTCCGGAGAAGCAGGAATTCGACGCCAATACCGGTACGTGCCAGCGCGTGGGATAGTGACCAAGATGGTTGAGCCTTGGAGCTCGACTTGCGAGTGAGAAGGCTTGGAGAACCGATCTCGGCAGAGTACGCTGATCTCCTCGAAAGCACGGGTCGGCAGATGTAAGTGGTGCCCATGATGATTGGGAACAGTGTCCAGTTGGGGCACGATCCATATATCGATTCCTTGGGGCAACAAGAACACATTGTACTCCTTGGGGATCATGAAAGCCCTCTCCGATGGCGGCCAAGTCAGCGTAGTCCCGAACCTTCTCCTCAGTGTTCTGCCTGCCTTCTTTGTCCTTGCACCAGACTATATACCCTTGTTGCTGAGACCCGTGCTGGATATGACGCTCAGCTGGCCAATGAACTATGCTTTGCACGATATCGGAAAGCGTGGGTAACTCTCATCCGTGACTATTTCTACAGCTGACACACGCGTAGACTTTCCGAACGCTACTGGTCCCATCGTTGATGAAGAGAGTTCGCCACTGCAGCAGACCAGCGCCCTCTTGATTCTAGCATATGCTTACCAAAAGGTCTCGGGCAAATTCGATTTCGGAAAACCACTTCTCCAAACTTTGCAGAGATACGCCGACTATCTCGTTCAGTACGGCCAACATCCACCGGCAGAACGCTCAGTATTTGATCTTTCTGAGTCGCGGTCGAACCAGACTCTTCTGGTCATGTCTTCGGCCATCGGTTTGAAAGCTTTTGGTGCTCTAAGTGGAATGAGCAACTACAGCGATGTTGGCGATGCCTACGCCTCCATAGCGTTGAGTCTCGGGACAGATTCCAAAAGGACGCACTTTGTCTCGCATCTTGGAGGGGCCGATTCTTCATGGTCCACTGCCTGGCCTCTCGCGTATGACAAGTTGCTTGGGCTGAAGACATTTAACAGTTCGGTGCATCGTATGCAGTCAAGCTGGTATGAGTCAAATATGCAGCGGCATGGACTGCCATTCTCAAGCAACGCCAATTGTACCGTGGCTGAGATCGGCATGATGGCAGCGGCCACGTCTTCGCAAAGCGTCCGAGCTTTGATTGTGGATAGTGTATACAACACGACGACGTCCGAGATGGAAGCTGTTCCTGGGCCCAACGCTTGGCCTGTATTTGGGAAAGAGGCCGGGAAGCGAAGCTTGACGAAAGCCCAGGCGGCTGTTGGAGGATACTGGATGATTGCCGCTGTGAATATGTAAGTCTTCGAGGCTGAAGTCGTTGCTTTTCGCAGATTCTCATTGACTTTATTTTCTAGGTTCGCTGAAGATGAAGCTGGTGCAAAAGCTTTCGAGGACCGCGACCACAAGTCTGGCGTTCAACAAGTGCCCTTTCGATTGGAGTGATGGATCGGTGCATGTCGATACGTGTTGGCGTCAACGAGAGTACTGAGTGGCGGTATTGTAACGGAGCTGAATGAATAGATGGCTTAAACTGAGTACACAGAGAAGAAAAGTTGAAGTGACCGGTGGAGAATTGGCTCCTTCCTTCTCATGGCTGTCACATGGAAAGCACTAGCTTCGTAAGCAGCCGTTAGTCTCAACCGCTCTCGCAGGCGCGAGAATTTCGGTCAATCAACGAATTGAACGACGCCACTTGCTTCAACTTCAGCTTCATCTGAATTCGACATTCTTGAGCAGGATACATCAACTTCGCATCCGACTACAACACCAACCCATCATGGCCAGCGGTCAACAGAAGAGGATGGTCAGCGATATGGACCCACCCAGTCTTGACACACTCATCGCAGATTTGGACGAAACCCTCAAGAACGATGACCTCCGCGAGAAGTTGCGTAGACTTCAGAGCGTCGGGAACGGGCGCGTCTCCAGTATCAGTGCCTCTCCTGGGCCACAACCGGAGCCTCAGAACGCCGGATCTTTGAGCTCGATGTCGCCAGTGTCAGCATTGAGTGGCAAACAACCTGGAGAACACCATTTCGAGCACAGTTCGGACGACCCATCTCAGGACCTAGGACTTGGAGGAGAACACACGCCATTGCCAGCCGCGACATTGCCATCACAATCGCCGTCCACCCAGCTTCAATCTGACCATCAGAGTCCATCTGAGCTCCGCGGCGCTGACATTCTTCCTTCCACAGAATCAACCGATGATGACAACGACTCTAGTCTCATGATCAATGTGGTCGCAAGACCATCTTCGAACGCTTCCAGCAGAGCGACATCCGTCATCAGACACCCCGTTTCCAACAGCCCATCACCAACCAATTACGAAAGCGAAATAGCTTACCTCAAAGAAAAGTTCGAAACCTTCACCCAAGCCGTCCTCGAACGTCAAGAAAAAGACAAGGAAGAACTCTGGGCCGTCTGGAACAAACTAGACGAGGTTTTCACACGTCAAGAAAAAGACAAAGAAGAGTTCGATGCCATCAAGAGGGAACTAGAGACCACTCGCCAGGACCTTCACTACAAGGACGATCAACTAGTCAAAGTCCAACGACAACTCAATCGCAACTATAGCGATCATAGACGAGACCTACGAGAGCTTAGTTTTGATCTTTCGAGTCAAATCGCAACGAAGGACAAGTCACTGGCGCAAGTATATCAACGTATAAACGAGCTCCGTGCCGACCATGCGCAACTCCAAGAAGAGTCCAGATCCAAGGATGAAAAGCTCAAGCAGCTCCGTACCGACCATTCCCTCCTCCAAGCCAAAGTCAAAGCAGTCTGCAGTAGAATGAATGCGCAGTCCGAGGAAATCAAGAAGAATGCGGAGGAGATCGCGTTGCATGCGAGGGAGGATTGGCAGGATGTTCAAGGGAAATGAGGTGGAAAGCGAGATTGCGGGTCAACAGGCATGGTTGTACGAAGTGTATATGAGAGTTCTTTTGTATCAGTAGAATCAGGCTCGGCGTGTGACTTAATAGCAGAGTTCAGCATTAGGAAGACTGGATAATTGAGGAAAAGTGAAATGCTCGAGCGTATTCGTGTGAAGTCGTAGTAGATTCTGTGATAGTCCTCTTCTAACAGCTTCCTAGGTTTGGTGTGGCGCCTTCAATGACTGACTTGTTAGCAGAGATCAGCCCAAGGAAGACAGCATATCCCATGAAAAAGTAGAATTCTCGAGCGTAATTGTCTTAGACGTGTGTGAGGCTGCGAGACTTCTCTCGTACTGTTGTCCTCGACTTGGCGCCTTCAATGAATGACTCGGTCATCAAGCAACGGACAGAGAAGACAGGATACGTGAGAAAGGTGAAATGCTCGAGCGTGATTGTGATTGCGTGAAGTGTATGCGAGGCCGTGAGTGTTCTCCTGTTTTGCCGTTCCGCTTCAACGAAGACTTGTTCACCAAGCATTGTACAGCAAAGACAGGATAACCCGAGAAAAAGAATGAAAAGTGAAGTCAGGTTGTTCCAAAAGAAGATCCCATACCATTCGACAGACAGACGAGCGGGTATCATAAAATCTCAAACGCAACGAGAAAATGGATCGAACCTCTAATCAATACACCCAAAATGACCGTACCGGGTTATGTTCTCTACATAACCCTCATCCTCTGCGGACTAGCCGGAGCACTCAAACTCGAGCTCATCCGTCTCAACTCATCATCACTAATCGTAGCTCCACCAAACCCCTTCTCATCCTCATCATCACTGTGCTGCTGCTGCCCAACCTCATCATGAGCACCGGAAGATGTAGTCGAGGTAGAAGAAAACAACCTTCGTCCCAGCGAAGTAGACGCAGACGCCTCCGCTGATGCAATTTTCCGTACCGAACCATGATGTCCCAAACGCGAAGAAGAAGTATTCGATCCCGTAGTCGAAGGTGATCTCATCACCGCAGTCATAGGAGAAGTCGAAGGTCCGATTACCGTACGCCGATTATCCCTGTTCGTTGGTGGTGTAGAATACACTGTGTTGTTGTTATTGCTGTTATCGAGTTCCTCCTCGACATGTTCAATGTTGCCATCAGGTGACTTTTGCAGACTGCTGTACCGTCTGTGTCTCTCAAAGGGCGTATTATTTGTTGTTTTGGTTGGTGAGGGACCGATCACGGTCGTTCTACGACCCGCATCAGGATCCCAGGCTGTGAGATCAAAGACACCGGAAATCGTGTCGGAGACGTCTTCTGAAGAAGACATGTGTCTCGGGCTGTCAGCAGGGCTCCTGCGTGTAGTGTATGCTGCTGCAGCTTGCGCATCCTCCCTAAAGCTGCGCAAATCGTCAGACAATACACTCATGTCGTCCGTGTCATCGTCGGCAGTATCTCGAGCGAAGTCGTGCACCACCGGACTGGCCATTCCTGCACGTAAGAGTTCGTGCTGTTCCGATCGCCGTCGCTCAACGGCAGCATCAAGTTGCGCCTGGTAAGGCGTGTCGGAGTTTTGTGTTCCGTACTGTTCTCTCCGTAGCTTCATACGTTCCCAATCACCACCAAACTGGACCACGGATGCTTGTTTGCCATGTAGAATGAAGCGTGGCTTCTCACGTGCGAGACCTGGTGTAGCCTCTTCCGTCTCTCGATCATCAAACCCGCCGGACCGCACAGTGCTATCGCTTTCCTTGTTCCTGCGATGTCGATGCGAGTGACTGTGGTTATGGTCACGTAGTGTCTTCTGCAGGCTACGGCGTACACCCTTCTGTTTGGTCTCTGGAGACGTCCCCGGAAACGTGCCGTCAAAGCTAGGCCCGCGACCTTTGTCAGCTTCAGCATCCGGGGCCATTGTTGCTCGCGCCAGCATCTGTAGCTCGCGCTCGTTAATACTTCCGGCTGGTGTGGTCTTTCCTCGGCCAGTGGTAGTGTCCGAGGCACTGGTAGATGCGGTACGCTGCACTTGCAACATGCTTGACGTCGAAGCTGAATGCGACAAGCTGATGTGACTTCCAGGCGGAGTAGCTGACAACAACGTGCTCGTGACAGATGGCCTGTGTGGATCTTGCTGCGCAGTCGCATCAATGCTGAGAGGAGGCAAGCGCCAGCCTTCGTCTCGTGCAGGGCTTGCAGACTCCGGTGGCGTGCTGAACACATCGATACCAGCCGATCTGTCCACAGAACCTCTAGTTGAGGGTCTCTGAAGCGTAAGCGGACTTTGCGGTGGACTCTTTACATTCGGCGCCCTGGCAGAACTCAACCGGGTCAACATGGTTGGTTTGTGTTTCTTGGCAGACTCAGGCTCAGCAGGCGCATTCAGGGTAAGCTTCTCAAGATCGCCAGCGCTCAAGCCATCGATGCGGACGTCCATGGCGAGTATATCGCGGTGTGCTTTCATGCGCCAGATGTCGCGTCTCGCCCACTTGATCATGGCATCGGCCTTGGCAGCGGCGTGCATTACATCGTCTCGTGTCTTTGGCGCTATGGGTGCCAGGACCAATAGATGCCGTGCATTCCTAAGCATGCTCTCGAGCTGGCGATTCGCGTCTACTATCCCCTTCTCGAGCTCGCCAATCTTGACCACCATGATTTGCCGTCGGGCGGCTAGAACTTGTCGTTGCAGTGATGGTTCCATAGTCCGGTTTCTCGCAGTCGCATCTCCTGCTTGTGACTGTATCGACGTGGCAGATTTGGTCGAATCTAATCTCGTTACAGTTGCGGGTCTGGTATCTTCTTCACTGCCTCCAACCATGCCTCGGATCCTGACCCCAGCTGCACGGAAGGCTGCAGCATAGTTGATAAGACCCAGCCAGTCGTTCAATTCAAACTCGTTGTCCGCAAGGAAGACTTCGTCTTGGCCACTTGTCCCAACAAAGGTGAATGCGTTCTTGTGCCTGGTGTATGTCGAATCTACCAGTGCGATAGCATTGTCGGTCTTTATGAGAGCATCTGGTTTGAAGTCCTGCAACGGAGGCTTGAAAGTCACCGGAGTTCTGGGTTGCATTGGCCGCTGTGCATTGTGGAACTGTTGCATTAGGCCTTTGGCCCAATGCGAGTTCTTGAACAAGTAGAGCTGTGATCCCGTCAGAATTGCTCCCCACTCCTGCCATGGACTTCTAGTCTTTTTCTTCTTGCTCGATTTCCGCCAAAGTAGACCGACTTTGGTAATTTTGAGATCGACAATACCTTGCTGTTGCGTCTCGGTTGGGTTTGGCTGTCCATTCAGCACTTGACTTTCGTACGCTGCAGGCCGCGAACGGGCTGAAATGATTTGTATCGTTCCAGTATGCGTGAATGCTCGTTGGAGATATCCAGGGTCGAGCTCTCCTTGACTGCCTCTGTAGTCGTATGGATCGTCCATCATTATGCTGTCCTTGATGTTCGGTCTTAAGGTGTCTAATCTGTTCTCCATGATCAGAATATAAGGATCTACTGATCCCGACGGCTTTCTCGTGGCATCTGCTCCAGGTATGGCACTCCTCAGCTTGGCATGGTTATGCTTTTTGGACTTGTATGGCAGTATCTTCTCCCCATTAAAGTCCATGTCTTCATCAATGTGTATGAACGGTGTGTAGACAATGTTGTCGTATATGCATGCGAGAACATCGTCCGAAATGCCTTGTCCTGACGTATTTTTCAGATAGTCCCCCTTCTGCATCTTGCGCTTGTTGTTCTTGTTGAATGCATCGGTATGAAGCATCATGATACTGAAAGCAACAACATAGGCAGCCCCGGATTCCACAAAGATGCCAGGGTTGCATTCGTGATACCTGTCCGAGAATGCTTGAATCACACGATCTACTTGTTGCGTCTCCTTAGGCAGCTCAGCTTCCAACAAGAACTTCCGCAATGACATGTCGATTGGCTCAGTGAAGAATGGAAACTTCCGTGTGTAGCTTCTGAGAACAGCCTGGGCGAAGGGATCCGACGATTTGGACAATATCCCAGCAATGACGCTCCTAGCCACGGCAGACTCAAGTCGCTCCAAGTATTTTCCTGGCGTGTCGCCTTCTTCGCGCTCGGGGATGACCAGGGCCTCCCTGCTCATAGCGAATGAGTTCGATTTGCTTCCGGTTCCTGGCGACCCATGCCTTGGCGAATGAGGCTCCGAGCTCTGACGAAATCTCGACAGGTTGAGAAATCCGCCAAAACTTGATCTGCCCGTGGTCGAGGTAGAATTCCGCCCGCTTGCAGAAAGGGGCGGCGGCGTGCCTGCATCTTGAGAACTGTGTCCACCGAAACTACTGGTCGTCGAGGACCTATCCCGTAGACCTAATCGCATTGGCGGCTGTAGAGGTGACGATGTCGCGGAATTTATTGAACGTGTAGAACTATGTCGGAATAGGTTCATGCCAGGTTCAGCGAAGGATAATGATGCTTTTGCTAACGACGCATGAGGAGACGAGAGGACCGATTGCGAGCGTCGTTTGGTCGGACTTGCTTCCGTGTGCGCTCGTCTCAGCTGTGCGCCTTCTGCTGGATGTTCAGTAGACGCTGTACTGGGAGGCTCAGTGGTCGAATGTGTAGATGCACGAGGTGTTGCCGGGCCTTGGTCGCCGTTTGACTCCGCATCATTTAGCGGAGGAAGCTTGATGGGCACGGGGAAGAGCGAATTGCGGTTCTTGTTTCGCCGGGGTAATTTGAAGAAGGTAGTATGCGTCGAAACTGTATGCGTTGTGGTAGTGGTTGAGCCGTAGATGTGGCCGTCGCCGGAGGAGCCATTGCTGCCATCCGAGGCTTCAGAGGATCTGGGGTCTGGCTGCGATACGGGTATGGCAAGTGCAGAGTTGGACTCGTCGCCGTATGAGGGAGGCGCCATGTGCTGGTTGTTCAGGTGCATGGTGGACAGTCTGTGCAAGTCCTCCAGACCGCTTTTCCCTCTCCGCCATCTCAGTGACTTCTTCGGCCTGTGCTCGTCCATCGACTTCCTGCCATCGATCTGCGCCGATTTCCGCTCTCTTGCCGACGCCCGCTTGAACAAGGACGGTCTTGCAGGTTTGCGCTGCTCCTCCTCGATATGCTGTGTTTCGTCGTGGTCGGCATCGAGGTGGTCCATGGTGGGCGCCGTCTTGACGATGGTCGGTACGGCGACATCTGCAGAGACTCTCGGCACGGGTGGCAGGTCCTCGTCCAGTCGGCCCCGTTCAGCGTCCATCCTCGCGCGAGTGGACAAGTGCGACTCTGAAAAGTTGCGGAACCTCATAAGGCTGAACCGTTTGTTTGGTCTCCCATCGTCCGTGCTCGCGGCGTCGATGTCGTCGGGGTGGAGTTCGTGCGACAGGCGCGAATGTGACGGGTTACATTGACTGCTGACGGGGCGCTGCGCACTTCGAGAGCGAGATTGTGTGGGCGCAATGGGTCTGAGGAGACCAGGCGATGTATGGACACCCAGGGATGTGCTGGATGCACTGCCAACCTCATTATTATTATGGTGAGCGGCAGAGTGGTCCGAGTTCTGGGTCTCGCTTTCGTTCTGGCTCGCCCTCTCGCTGCTGTGCCTGAAATCCAGCAGGCTCCGTCTCCGTAGCAGCAGCGGCATGGCCAGCAGCAGACTTTGCTGCGGGAGTCGTGCGCATTGGCGGTGATTCTATGCGGCGACACGCGGGACAACGAGTCGCATGTGCTGCAATTATGTACGGTGTTATATCTGGTCCCAGGCAGGCTGAATACCGGAGGATGGGACGGGCTGAAGTTGGAGCGCAGCGCCGCACGAACAATGGGATGTTCAACAGGGGTCTCGCTGGTACTCTGGTTCCGCGAATCTGCTGTGAGGCTTTGGCTTGCTTGGGCGGTGGCTAGCGAGATTGAGATTGTTGAAGATTGGGCTGCAGCACTCGACTCATGCCCACGCCCGAGTTGTCGTGGTAGCAATAAAACGACATATGACAGACGTTGGATTGAGTGCCGAGCCAGGCAAAGTAGGTATTCTAGTACCTATCAACGAACACGCGTTGCCGCACTAAACAGCTCTCCTCCTGTGCCATACATGTACCTGCACACCGCATATAGAGCGAGCTACTACTCAGAACTGCCATGACAGTCCACGTCCCCAGGCATCCGGCTCATCTATCTACGTCGATTCCGGCTCTCCGCTCAGATCTGACTGAAAATGCTGCCATCATCGCACAAATCTGCAGCCGGCCATGCATGCGTCTTACCTGATGTGTTGCTTTGATGACGAGGCCGCAGAAGAAACAGGACTCTGCAATCCATGCCCACTCCGATCGTTCCTGTGCCAAGCCGGTCCCTTTTGACTGCGAGACCGCGGTCGAATGTCTGCCTGAGTCGTGAACCTCCGATGTACTTTTCACATGTATCTCGGCCCACAGAAGTCGCACAACAATGTTCTGGAAAGGGAGGCTCCGGGACTTGGCCGCGCGAGCGAGCGGGAGTTGCAGGCAGCTGCATTAGTGGATTAGTGGACCATTGGCCCTGTTCGCTCTATCGTGGTTGAGAGGGGCAGAAGGCACGCGACAGCATGACTTCGATCATTGAATTCTTGTTTGCTTGCGATCACTCTGCACCGTCGTCGCCATTTCCACCACCACAACATTGACTGCGCTCGTTGGTCGCATTGAGCGGCCATTGGAGTCATGAGGTCCCTTCTAGCATTGCCGGCCGTCTTATGCTCTCTGGTCGTCGCCGTTCCCTCGCCTGCTGCCTACGAGCAACACCCGCTCGATGAAATCGTCTCCCATTCGATACCTCAAACGTCGCGATGGAGCAGTGTATCGGCGCATTTCATGAAAAGTCTGTTTGGATTTGGTGAGGCGAAACATGCGCGGATAACCTTTCCAGACAGGAACGCAAAAGATCGGCAACCGCAAAAACATGCATATGCGAGATACGGCGAGGATCTGGTGTTACGGTTCAACGTGAGCACGCATGAAGAGTCGGCGAGCTTAGCAGAGGCGGCAGACACACTTCTGCTGGACGTTTGGGAGTTTTCAAAATCTTGGGTCGACATAAGATTATCGAAAGAAACGGTGCCTCTCCTGCTTGGCCTCCTCCCTGCATCACTACAACACGCGCATACTCCTTTGCTTAGAGAACAAGAGCTGGCCAAGGCAATAGTGAACAACTATCAAAAGCACCAGGAGAAGCCTGAGACGAGCGAGGCAGCTCCATTCCCCACCCGCAGACCTTTCTCTGCGAATTTGGATCCTTCGGCGCAAGCAGAGACCAACATCTTTTTCGCCGACTACCAGCCATTCTCGGTCATCGAGGTATGTATGAGCAAACTTAGAGACATTGGCCGGATATTGTCCACTCTCGCCACACGCACGTTCGGATGAGGATCGTAAGAAGTGGGGATCAGTAAGAACATATGCGCTGACTGAGATTGCAGCCATGGCTGCGCCTGCTTGCTTCTCTCTTTACAACACATGTAAGACATGTCAATATCGGTCTCTCCTACGAAGGACGCAATATCCCCGGTCTGCGTATTGGAGTTCATCCAACAAACTCTGAGGATCCCGAACAGCCGAAGAGGAAGACCATTCTCGTCGTGGGTAGCCTCCATGCTCGCGAATGGATCAGTACTACAACTGTGAACTATATCGCGTACTCCTTAATCACTGGCTATGGAAAGGTGCCAAGCGTGACCAAATTGCTCGAGGCATTCGACTTTGTCCTGATTCCTACTTTGAACCCAGATGGATACGTGTACACATGGGAGACTGACCGACTTTGGCGGAAGAACCGCCAACAAACTGGCATTCGCTTCTGCCAAGGCATTGATCTCGATCGCTCTTTCGGATTTGAATGGTCTGCCACCGATAACCCTTGCAGTGAATCATTCTCGGGCGAATCTCCTTTTGAGGCTGTCGAAGCCAAGCGTTTCGCAGATTGGGCAAAGAATGAGACTGAGAATAACAATGTCGAATTCGCTGGCTTTTTGGACCTTCACAGCTACTCGCAAGAGATCCTCTACCCATACAGCTATACCTGCGACGAGACTCCACCCGGACTTGAGAACCTTGAAGAGTTGGCATACGGGCTTGGGCGAGCTATTCGTGTCACTCACGGCCACAATTATGAGGTGATGCCAGCTTGCGAAGGCAATGTGGCGTACTCGTCCCCAGATAAGAAGGTGCATTTGAGACCACAAATCGAAGAGTCAGGTGGCTCAGCACTTGACTTCTTCTATCGCACGATGGGCGTGCGTTATGCTTATCAACTTAAGCTCCGGGATCGTGGAACTTATGGCTTCCTCCTACCACGAGACAATATCATCCCAACTGGAAAGGAGGTCCTCAATGCAGTGCTGTACTTTGGAGGTTTCTTGAGCGAACTCTATGACTTGGGAAAGTCAGAAGTGGAGCTCATCAAGCCTAACATGGAAGCTGACGAGGTAAGAAACAACAACAGGACACAAACTCAATCGTCGTTGACTGACTTGTCGCAACTAGGCCACATCCAAACAGGCGCAAACAGAAGAAGAGGACGAGGAATATCAACTTCGATTGCTGCGTGAGGAACTGGCAGCAGATGATGACAGTGCTATGAAGTGGGATCTTAGAAGGCGGCGGCGGTGATGTGGTGACAATTGCCTTTTATAGCTCAAGACATAAGCAGACACAGCAGAATGTCCATAATCATGACAAACCACACAGTATTTCAATCTGAACCTCATTCAACTATATTTTCCACAGAAAAGCTTATTCGGATGGCATCATTGCTAGCCTGGTCGGCAAAATTGTGGGTGCCGGCAGAAAGTGAACCATTGACTCACTTTGGGGCAGCCTCGACTACTTCAGCTCGTGAAACACTCTCTACAACTCTCTCACGTACACATCTTGGCTCATGCCATTTGACGCTACAGCCGAACGATGACGACTGCCACCAATGGACTGGTTCACGCCGCCGAGACTTTCAAATACAGTGAGCAAATCCCCCAGCTTGCAAAAGTCGTTGTCCTAACTAACATGTCGACCAGAGCGCATCAAGCCTGCGGACCAAACAGAGAACCCGTTTGTGAAATTGATCCCGAACCAAGACATCGCTATCATCCCATCCTTCACCCTCGAGTCCGGCACCACGCTCTACAATGTCCCAGTCGCCTACAAGACATACGGCACCTTGGCTCCAGAAGGAGACAATGCTATGGTTATATGCCACGCCTTGACTGGCAGTGCGGATGTGCAAGATTGGTGGGGACCTTTGCTGGGCGGACCAGGAGCGGACGGGAAAGAGCCACGCGCATTCGACATGAGCAGATTCTTTGTCGTTTGCATGAACAGTCCGGGAAGTCCATATGGAAGCGCAAGTCCAGTGACGGCCAAGGACGGAGACCCAGCCAAGGGCAATTACGGCCCTGAGTTTCCTCTCACGACCATCCGCGACGATGTGAACCTATTCAAATTGCTACTCGACGATCTTGGCGTAAAGCAGATCGCAGCAGTCATTGGAGGGTCCATGGGCGGAATGCTCGTGCTGGAGTTTGCATACTTTGGCAAGGACTATGTGCGCACCATCATCCCGATCGCCACATCTGCTAGGTACAGTGCATGGGGAATCAGTTGGGGTGAAGCACAGCGTCAGAGCATCTACAGTGATCCGAAGTATGATGACGGGTATTACTCGTTTGAGGATCCCCCAGCGAGCGGATTGGGTGCAGCACGCATGTCTGCTCTTCTCACCTACCGCAGCCGTGACTCCTTCGAGTCTCGCTTTGGTCGAAAGCACCCGGATCCGACTCAACCAAAGCAAAACATCAACAGTCTGCAACAGAATCAGAGACCGCACACACCGGACACAGATCACTTTGCGATTCACAATGATGGCCACAAGCTGACAGGATCTCCAAGACGCCACGCCAACGGAGACGGCGACATGGCTTCGTCAGTAGACTCCTTGCCTACCTCCCCACAAATCACGATCCAGGACCCACAGTTCTCCGGAGCGACTGATCTCCCAGTGCAGCCACCTCCCAGGAACAGGAGAAAAGTCCCCACGTACTACTCAGCGCAATCATATCTGCGCTACCAAGGCGACAAGTTCATCGGCCGCTTCGACGCAAACTGCTACATTGCCATCACCCGCAAGCTCGACACCCACGATGTTGCTCGTGGCCGTACAGACTCCACTGGCTCGCCAACTCCAGAAGAAGTCCACGCGGCACTAGCCATGATTGAGCAGCCGACGCTCGTCTTGGGTATCCAGTCTGATGGTCTGTTCACTTACCAGGAGCAGCAAGAGCTGGCAGCTGCGATCCCGAATAGCGAGCTCAAGACCATCGATAGTCCGGATGGACATGATGCATTCTTGCTTGAGTTCAAGCAGGTCAATGGCTTCTTGCGTGAGTTCATGCTTAGGGAGTTGAAGAATATTATGGATAGGGAGCCTGTGAATTGGCCGCCAAAGCAGGAAGAAGAGCGTGAAGTGAAGGCTTCTACGTTTGGGGAGGCGGAGGTAGATGATATTACTGCATGGTGAGAGAAAAATTTAAAACTGAACTCCGATTTTCCAAAACACTTGCGATCGCTACCTTACCTTATCTTTCCGAGTCCGGGTGACAATGCTCGTTGCCCCATTTCGACTTGAGAGGCTTCTTCGTCTTGATCCCAAAGAGCTAGTCAACCAGCTGGGCCTTCGTCAATGAGCTTTCCTGGTCTGTCATCTTTGCGAACCGACCCAAAAAAGCGTTCTGATTTTTGAACATACGCCTTAGTGTCGCGCTGGCGTGCCGCCAAACCCATTATAATCTGAAAGTATATCCCTGCTCTTCTTCTTCTAACGTCTGTGACGCTGACTTGATTATTGCCATCATGCCGGTCGTTCCGCTTGATCTCGTGGCGGCACAATGAGCAAATGCGACACTCTCTTCCACGAGAGCAATGTCACTGTACAGCCGCACTTGATAGATCGGGGCAGGATACTTCATGCCTTTCAGTTTGTCGAATGTGAATGTATACGTCCATGAGCGCTTTGACGCTACTTGGCGCTGCACTTCAAATAAGCGTTGAAGTCGTGCGCGATCAATAGCCTTAGGATGTTGGTCACGGAAATGAAGCAGAGGTACTGCCTTCTCCTTGCCATCTCTCTTGACTTGAGCATGTTCCCAGAGCGCGCCTTTGGTTGGCAGAGGCTGATTCGAGATGAGAGCAGGCGGCGCTTGGGCATCATTAGTTCCAACGCCGTTCCATAGCCAGTCGTCGTTGTGCCAGTTGTTACAATATGTAAACAATTAGTTACTGAGAGTTGCCTTGAGACTGTACCTGCAGTCTTGTAACCGTCGTCGGCAATGCTCGCGTAATTGAACTTCTTTGGGCCCTTCTCGAAGAGATCGTTGCATCGCTGTTGGGTCAATATTAAAGTTCCGTCCTGGTGCCTGGCTTTCAACCTCTCGAAGCTGGAAGTGAGTCTTTGGTATATCACTTCTTTCGATCTGCTTCACTAGCTAGAGATCTTGAGCAGCCTCTATATACGACATGAGTAGCTTGGTGCCTCAAGCGTCACAAAAGTATTCAAGTGCAATGACAGTGAATCATTATATCCTCGGTCCTGACGCTCTGGCACTTTGGCCTAGAGAAGAGCGTTAAATTGAGCGCAGCTGTCACATTGATATTGCAAATCTGTAAATCTATTAAGGATTCCGAGACTCTAGTCCAATTCCTACGTCGCTATGCCAGTCTCCTCCCATCTCGGGCACAGATTGTCGCTAAGGTAGTCCTCGAGCTAAGTGTCAGTACTCTCGACGAACCACTCAACTATAGTCACTTCAGTCCCTAGCCCGGATGATTGTGGCCTGAATTTGATATTGAAGGCTTCGTCATCGGGGTTTCGCAGAGCGGCTTAGTCGAAGACCGAGAAGAGGTGTAATATAGCAACAGTTGCCGAACCTCTCTTACGAATCTCGCTCATCCACGAAGGCATCCTCCTAGCCTACTACTTCTGACGTACATGGCATAGTGCTTGCAAGTGCCTCGAGTGCTCCAAGGAATAAAAGAGGTGAGCAGGGCGAACTTAGCTTACTCACGACCTTCTGCGAAGTATAGCGCTGCAATCGAAACCTTCTATGTCTTCTGATACCCTCTTTTGATGCTATGTTTCTTTCTGATCGTCTCGATAATATGGCGCTGGCAAAGGAAGACGATAACGCTGCTGTCGAACGCCTGTCGGAAAGCCGCTTGTTCGGACGCTGAGTCGTCAACGACTGTCCAATTCAGGTGCTGACCACCAGGCTTCTTGTCTTCGGTCTACGAAGATAAGTGCTGGAAGCCAGTCGCTAGAAGGACAGCGTGTTGACTTTCGACAACTATGTGAGCGACTGGACGCTGCTTGTTGTTCTCGTCGCGTACGACAGGTTGACAAGATAAATGCCGGCATTATTGGTGTCGTGAGTGGCGTCTTGCGACAGCAACTCGCCATATCTCATCAGCAATTGATTATTGTCACCTAGGCTCGGGCTTTTGGGGGCCGGAGCCTGATACTTCAGAGTCAATGCGATGCCGCCCATCGATTGTAGCTGCAGAACCATCCTTCCGGCATCAAGGTGGCTCCGGGTGCTTGTTGTTCATCACGGCACTCGTATGTCCAAGCCTCTCACAGTGTCTGCGAACATCCTTGGGGTACATGAAACCTTTTCTGCAGGTATCGCAATGATATGGTCGATCTGTCGAATGGACCTTTTCATGTTTCCTCAGATCTCCTGCGTGCTCGAATGATTTGCCACAGCTGAATGAGCATTGGTAGGAACCACTAGGCATCCTTGGCTGTTTCTTCCTCCTCGAAGTAGCTGTCTCAGAGTCACAGTCAGAGGTCGGCACAGAAGATACATCTGCTCTTGGTCCTGAAACGTAGCCGCTATCCGAGAAGCTCGACGAAGATGCAGTTCGTGACAAGTCGCAAGCACTGGAAGATCGTCGTTCGTGGATCTTGTCGACTCTGGCCGGGCTCACGTAGCGTAGTTGCGGCGGGTCTGGAACGGAGAATATGCTGTTGCTATGTGTCGAACCCGTCCTGGTAGCTACACATGGTTGGGCTTCCTTAATCCCACCTGTTCGTCGAACTAGAGCTGCGAAAGACTCTGCGGGCACATGTTCGTTCGCATGCATTTGTTGGGCATGTTCGATTGCCTGTCCTTGATGATTGAACTGCTGACCACAGTGACATTGGTATAAGCTTATTTCAGCGTTATTTGAGGGTTGCGGTGTCGTCGAAGTACGAGCTTTGGGTACTCTTTGCTTCGTTGCTGCTCTGGACTTGGCATCGACTGCATTGGTATCCACTTCCAGAGCCTGGTACCCCCGAATGTCTTGACCCATCTGAGCAATGAGATGCATGATATGGCTTTTCGAAGGAACCAGGAACTGTGAGAGAGCACAAGGTGAAGGCCCCTGTGGTCCCAAGATCTGTTGCTATCTCGTAAGGTCCCCATGGTGGCGCTACGAATCGGGTGTAGTCACACTTTGTCACGGCATGAGAGAAGGCTGCTGTTTTCCAGAAATCAGGCGAATCCCGCTGCAACATGTATGTAGCTGCAGCGGCATCCACAGGGTCCTCAAAGAACGCTCGTATTCGAGCTGGGTTAATGGTCTCATTGACGTCGTTGGAGCTGGTCTCCGGTTCCAGGTGTGAAGGCGGCACAAGTCCAATTTCCTGGATATACTTCCGCAGTGCTTCAGGACCTTTCACCCACTCTTTACAATGAAAGGTGACCACTCTTGGGTCCATCAACCCAGGTCTAAAGTGCTTGCGATTAGGGTTCCAACGGCTCTGACATTGTGGCGATGTCAAGATCTCGCATTTGGTGATCAAGACCATCCTAAGCTTCCCAGAACCAATGTTCATATGACTCAGCCTTCGCAGATGTGCCATTCTGTGAATCTCCCTTCGTCTGTGTAGAGCCAGAGGCACCGTGAGATATGATATCTTCTCGTCTTGGCATTGAAAGGCGTAAAGTTGATCCTGATAGTGGAACTGCCACTCATCATCATGGTCTTCCACGGTCCAGTCGCCGTCGGTGTCGGGATCCACAATGGTGCTCCTAGTCGGCAGTGGGTTGCACCAAGAGGTTGTCCCTGTTTCAAAGGCTGAGTCCATAAGTAGATCTTGACTGTTATCCAAGTCTGGCAGGTCTAAGCCTTCACCAAGCCCTGTCGTGTTTACAAGTTCCGGGAACAACGTAAAGTCCTCGCTGAAGTCCATGCTGGGAGTCTTGCAGTGCTCGACAATGTGCGCCACAGATCACGCGTCAAGGCGCCTGCGCCGACGCCAGTTGGTCACTGACTGGGACAGTTCAGAGGTGAAAGCAGGGGACAACAAAAGTATGCTGGCATCAAGAAACTAGCATCAAGGTAATCGTGGCGGAGTGCTAGAGCGCAAGAAGTGTCGAGATCTTGTAGATGGTATGTCGACTGGTTGCCTCGTCCCTGCATGCCGCCAGTGCCAAGCCATCCTGGCGGCATAGGGAGGGTGTTGTTAAAGGCGGGTGAAAAGATCTTTTTGACCCCGATGGCAGATCGACTGACATTTTGGGTATACTGACGGGCCTCCAGAACGCTCTTTCAAAGCTTGAAATCCCGTGGCCAGTGTCTGTTGTTGTCGCATGTGGGAGACAAGAGTTAGGAAGAAGCGGAGTTCACTCCGTTTGGAAGGATCGGGAGGCCTCTTGGCATTCGCAACCTCGAAATGACGAACTGACCCTCCTGTCGTTGCTTGCAGTCGACCTCATCTTCTGTATACCACTCAGAACTCAGAAATGCATCATCAATGTCATGCTGGGGCCAGATAATAACAGCGATGCCGTTCACTATGTCCATAACCGACCACCATGCACGCGAACGAGAGACAGGCACGTACTCAGCGTGCACAAATCGACCGAGATGGCTAGGCCATTTGGCAATGTCTGCAGCATCGTGCAAAGCAAGAGACCTCGGTTTCAGGGACATGGTGGACGTTGAAGAGTCTAAACATCTGTGCTGTTCGCTCGCCACGGCAAATCGAAACGTGATATCTGGAGCTCGTGGGAAGATCTGCTGGGAGCCAAGTGGACAACGGCATTTTCACCTGTCCCAAGCCACACTCTTTTACATCAGGTGTACGGCCTGGAGTCAGACCACTAGAAGATTGCGCGTGGTATAAACGGTGAGAATGACTTTTCTGCCAAAGATGAATGTCAAACCGACCAGCATTTCTTCAACTCGGCAGAGGACATGAGAACCACCGAGTTTTCGTAAAACATTCACCCATTGACTGACATTCAGTCCAACACATATCAGCACCTACATCTATTGGACCTATGAGAATGCTCACAATCTACTAGATCACTATCATGTTCAACACGTAATGATTCACTTCTCCGGATTTCTCCAACTTCGATCGACTCAGCGGAATCCCCTATCTATCTTCACGAAGCCCAGCCTGATCGATTAACCCAGACGCTCTTTGTCAAGTGGTACATTTCCGCGGCTGAGTACCAAGGTGACACAGCGAGAACACCAACATCGCTTATCCCCCTTGGCGGTGATGCACTTTCACGTGGCCGAGTGATAACGGATTCTTGGCGCCTTGGTATAGATAACACGAGAGCATACCTGGCTGGCGGGATTGTGGTCCAAGCCTTCTACTACAACGATCGAACGGAGATGTATGATGATCATTTGCGCCACGATGCTATCAAGTCGTGAAGATTGAATTCTATAACAGAGCTTTCGTGAATGCTAGAATGGAGCTCCAGTGTCTCAGCTCAGCTCTATCCTCCAGGTTTACCAATTTTGATCAGACACCATGGTGACACTCACCAGTCTCTGGAGCGCTCCAGAGATCAACCCTATTAATCAAAAAGCTCGAAGCATACCAGTCCTCAACCCCGTGAACAAATATGGCAGAGTCTTCTTCTTCTCCTGGTGGGGTTTCTTCATTGCGTTCTGGTCATGGTAAGCACCTCGGATATTCAGTCTTATGAATATGACTAAATGCTGTATGCAGGTACGCTTTCCCACCACTCATGTCCATTACCATCAAAAAGGATCTCGGCCTCTCCACAGTCCAAATCGCGAACTCTAACATCGCTGCCCTGACTGGAACACTACTCGTCCGATTCGTCGCCGGCCCTCTCTGTGATCGTTTCGGGCCTCGATATACCTTCATTCTGATCTTACTTGCCGGCTCCATTCCAACGGCAATGGCTGGTCTAGTCACCAATGCCTCGGGATTGATCGCACTGCGGTTCTTCGTCGGAATCCTTGGAGGAACATTCGTACCATGCCAAGTCTGGTCCACCGGATTCTTCGACAAGAATGTCGTTGGCTCTGCGAACGCGCTCATTGGAGGTTGGGGCAATTCTGGAGGTGGAATTACATATTTCCTTATGCCGGTGATTTATGACAGTAAGTCCAGCAGTATCAGTGCCGCCCTCAGGTTTTGATCATTGATCTTGTGTACTAGGTCTCGTAACCGATCATGGTCTCTCATCCCACGTCGCCTGGCGAGTCGCCTTCATTGTTCCCTTCATCTTAATCGTCTCAACCGCCATCGGAATGCTATTCCTCTGCTCCGACACGCCCACAGGAAAATGGAGCGAACGCCACACCGCTGCACGACATCTCATTCAGACTCACGGATCAATCGTCCAAGTTCCAAGCACTTCTTCTCACAGCTCCCAAGAAGTAAAGGAAGAAAAGCAGCACGACATCGAGAACTCCGCTCCCGACCGCTCCGCAGGCCAAATCCTCGACCCAGCCCAATCCGAAGTTGTCGTCGCTCCAACCTTCAAACACATCATTCACATCCTCACATCACCCCAAACCCTCTTCCACTGCGCAACATATTTCTGCTCTTTCGGCGGCGAACTCGCAATCAACTCTTACCTAGGCGCCTACTACCTGAAAAATTTCCCAAACCTAGGCCAAACGGGATCAGGTCGTTGGGCAGCAATGTTCGGACTCCTGAACGTGATAACTCGACCTCTAGGAGGAATCATCGCAGATATCCTATACAAATACACATCATCCCTCTGGATCAAGAAGTTCTGGATCGTATTCGTCGGAATCGTATCGGGAGCTTTCCTTATCGCGATCGGATTAACAGACCCAATGCAGGAGAGTATGATGTTTGGACTTATTGCTGGAATGGCGGTATTTTTGGAAGCGGGGAATGGTGCGAATTTTGCGCTGGTGCCGCATGTTCATCCGAGTTCGAATGGTGTGTTATCTGGAACTGTTGGTGCTGTTGGCAATCTTGGAGGTGTCATATTTGCGATTGTTTTTCGGTATCATCATACGAATTATGCGGAGAGTTTTTGGATTGCTGGGGTTATGATTATTGGGATGAATTTGTTGCTTTGTTGGGTTAGGCCCTTGCCGAAGGGACAGGTTGGGGGAGGGAAGTGAAATTAGGGATAGGTGTTGGGCAGAATAAGCCTGACTTCTTGCCATTAGGGATTACTGTCGTCTTGATTGACGAGACACGTTGCTGGAGCTGCTAGATGCCGTATGTTTCTCCAGAACTCGAACTACTTTGTCTCGTCCCTGCTTTCTCGCCCATTGTAACGTCGTATAGCCATTCGGCCCCTTCTCATTGACATTTGCGTTGCGGCTGATAAGTTCTTTGACTGCATCCGCATGGCCGTTCCATGCAGCAAACATGATAGCAGTCCTGCCCAGGCCATTGCGCTGGTGAATTCGGACACGCCCACTGCCACACAGCACACTTATGCAAGCAGTATTCCCAGCTTTAGCAGCGTAATGTAGTGCTGTCATACCACACTTATCAACTTCGTTGAGATTAGCACCTTTGGAGTTGATCAAGATACTCAAGATCTCGGCCTTTCCGGTGAATGCAGCGATCATAATGGGTGTGTACCCGGTGTCTTTGTCTTTCATGTTGGGAGAAGCGCCACGACTGATGAGCATCCTGACAAGTTTCTTGTTGTCTTGGTTGATCGCAACTCTCAAAGGTGTTACGCCACATTTATTCGTGCAGTTCGGATTCGCGCCTAGCTCCAGAAGGGTACGCGCTACATCCGCTTTATCATCCCATATTGACTTGTGCAGGGGTGTCTCGCCTCCAAAATCTCTAGCTTCGAGTGACGCTCCGAACCTCTTGAGCAATTTGACACGTTTGAGGTCGCCTTGAAAAGCTGCATCGGCAAGCACTGTTGCGCCTCTGTCCCCGATGGGGGAGTTGATGTTCGCTCCCATACCAACAAGGGTTTGAAGTATGGTTGGATCCTGGTTCTTCGAAGCGTAGTATATGGCAGTCAATCCGTTTCTGTCCCTATCATTGAGCGCTTGACTGTTCCTGGCACAAGCAGCCAGACAATTGCGGTCACCAATCCTGGCTGCGTAATGTAGAGCCGTGCGTCCCTCATCATCTCGTTCCCTCTCTTCCCCGTCACAGGTGTCGACGAGGAACTGGATACAACGCACTTTCTTCTGCTTTACGGCGACGTGCAAGGGAGTCTCTCGATTCGAGTTCTTCATTCCCATCGTGTGATATTCTCTGTCCAGCGTTTGCAGACATATGATCAGATCCTTCCTAACGGCAACGTAGGCGGCTGTCTCGCCTCGATCGTCGCGATGATGAACACGTGCGCCGGCCTGAAGTAGGACTCGTGCACACGCATCATGTCCAATTCGCACGGCGGCAAAGAGCGCTGTCCAGTTCTTGTGCTGTTCCAGGTTCTTTCCAGAGTCATCAATTAAGTCCATCTTGAATATTGCATCGACTCCGGAGATTAGACGTAGATTCATCATCTGTTGTATGCATTGCTTCCGGCCAAAATTTGCTGCTACATGTAGCGGTTGGCACAGGGCAACCGCGATGGTGGCTTGTGTCGACAAGCTGATCGTACCAGAGCGAATAAGCTGCTGCATGAGATCGAAATGCACCGTTCTGTACATTGCAAAAGACATCCGCCTTTCTGCAAGGACTGCGATGATCCCAAGATGTCCACCAGCGCAAGCCGCATGTGCGACAGAGCCCAGCAAACCTCCCTCAGGGAATAGCTTAGCTCCGTAGTTGAGCAGTGTCTTGAAGTTCTCCAATCTGCCTCTGATCGCGGCCAGGCAGAGAGGAGTGCCGAATGTCTCGTGAGAGCAATTGATGTCTGCATCTTTCTTGACTAGCATCTGTATTGTCCTTGGTGACCCACCAAATGCCGCGAGATGTATAGCCGTGAGGCCAAGCGCATTAGGATGATGAATATCACCACCCTGTGCAATCAGCTTGCTGAGACGCCCGTCATCTCCACTTGCAGCTGCCGAGACCAGATGGTTGTCGCGTTCTGTGTCTCGTTTCTGTTCATCCCATGGTCGTTGCTGGTGGTACTCGAAGTTTCCTTTGACATGCCCGTTCAGCATGAATCCATGACCGCTATTCGAAATGTTGGACCAGTTTTGAGCCATTTCGCATGCTCAATGGCAGTAGGGTGCCCAGCGAGAGACTTTCGCGTTGAGACCGGGCTACTAAACGCGGTTGAGGATAATTTAGAGGCTACAAAGCCTGCTCGATGACACTTTTCTCTCTGTCTGGGTTGATGGGCGACTTGTAAAGCGTTGGCCGGTCGAACTGTGCAGGCGCATCTCCGCAGATTTCAGGTTTCAAGCCGCATGGTTTCACCATACTCAGACGTTGTGATAGATGCTGCAGGGTAGTCGGTGACATTCTGGCGCAAATCGCATTAAAGAATCTGATAGATAAGTTTTCAGAAATAGCACACCTCCCACCGGGGCCATATATTACTTCAACGTCCAGTATAGGCAATGGCCGAATCGCCTGATCAGCACAGGCAGGGAATAGCTTGATCGGAGGTGGCGTACCTGGCAATGTCGTGCACCAATCATACGGACATCGCACTGGGGCGATTAGCTCACCGCCCATTGATGTTTCACTGGAAGCAGGCCATATCCCCGGTACCTACCAAGAATCAGCGAATGCGCTCGGTCGCATGCTTCCGATGGGTAGAAAATGGACATCTTTGTAGATAGCTCGTAGTATGCATGCTAGGCTCCAGCACGTCGGTAGATTTCAGGTCGTGTACATGCTGCACTCATTCATATGGAGACCGCGAACCATATCAAACAAGACGGGCGCCTAGCATTTCCGGTTCTCCGCCGCTCAAATCACGACTCTGGTGACACCGTGACTTAGGGATCCATCCGGACGTGTATCCACAGGGCGCGTTATATATTCTCAGTGCCCGTCGCAACGCTGAAGTCTTCTGTCGCATCTTCAGATGCACCACCACTTTGTCCACTTTAGCATTGTACTCCACCGTGCAAGAGCGAGCCAGAATGAATTCCGACCGCCCAGCAATGAGCAACAAACCTAGGTCGGTCATATCTCGCAGCCAGAAATCAATGGTGAATTTATGAACTAAGTCAAGCA
This sequence comes from Pseudocercospora macadamiae, assembly GCA_012978405.1. Taxonomy (NCBI): domain Eukaryota; kingdom Fungi; phylum Ascomycota; class Dothideomycetes; order Mycosphaerellales; family Mycosphaerellaceae; genus Pseudocercospora; species Pseudocercospora macadamiae. Next base: position 368,021 of record WRNY01000026.1, read on the forward strand.
GGGCCAGCGAGTCTAAGCACGCCTCGAGTTCGGGCCAGAATTGTCAGCAGACTACCACCAGAAGGGGAAGCCAGAGCTGGAGCAACCTAGAATGGTCCGGACGAGCCATGAACATCTCTGGAAATGTTGGAGATGGGCACTCCCAAGGTCAGAAGCAGAGTTGGGATGGAATCAAGGGCTGCGATGAAGCTTTCACCATTAATGGAAATGTTGACGCTGCAAACTTTGCTGAGTTGTTGAAATTGCGTCGGAAGTAGATTTTGAATGTAGCAACACCGGTCAAGGCGTGGGAATGAATGATCTGCAATCGGAGAGCTTGCGCTCCATTAGTCTGGACTTCAAACATGATGTAGCACAAAGCCTTGGCAGCAACCACAATTGTGAGCGGCCTCATGCTCACTCGAAAGACTCCAGCTCCATGAGTATGCGCCGGTTGATGCTTTCATGTTCGAATTTGGGTGACTGTGTCAGGCGGTGATGGATATGAGGGTCGTATCCTTGGTCGTGCAAGGCGAACATGCATGTTGAAGACTTGCCACCGCCGGGGCAAGGCAAACATGCCAAGCGATTCAGCCTTCCTCTGCCACCGGAGTTTCGACCAGGCGTTGTCACCTCCATTCTTCAATTCGTCCATCGCGCCGAAAGCTACCCTGGGCCCGTTGTTATTATCGATGAAGTTCTTGCTGGTTTGATCGATACATCGCCAAAGTGCGGCTTTACGCGAGGTCGATGAAGTCGTAAGGAGCAAGCAAGGTTCACGCTAGCGGGTAGCAGCCGAGAATGCCTGCTATCAAGAATCTCGATCCGCCAAAATTTCCAAAGCAGAAAGTAACCTGCAAACACCTGCGACCATATACATACAACACACGATGAAGCGCAAATTGAACGAACATGATGTGCCCGAACCTGCGACTTCTGCAGCAAGCGGTTTCGCTGGCCTCGACCTCGACGCCCGCCTCTTGCAAGCAGTGAGCAAGCAAAAGTTCTCCACGCCAACGCCCGTCCAGTCGAAGACGATACCCATCGCACGATCCGGCCAAGATGTAATCGCACGCGCCAAGACTGGATCAGGGAAGACGCTCGCCTACCTCCTTCCCACTATTCACGCCATCCTCCAACGCAAAGCAGGCGCGAAGAAGGCCAAAGCAACTTCAGCGGTCGTCCTGGTCCCTACCAAAGAGCTCGCGACTCAAGTCACGACGGCGGTGAAGGACATCACAGAATTCTGCGCAAATGAAGTGCGCATCGAGAATATCACGAGGAAGGAAGATGCAAGTGTTACAAGAGCTAGGTTGACAGAACAGCCGGATATCGTTGTTGCGACTCCAGCACGAGCGAATCAATGGATCAACCAAGAGGTGCTGAAGCTGGACGACTTGAACCATTTGATTATAGACGAGGCCGATCTGATCCTGAGCTACGAGTTCGAGGATGACCTTCGAGCCATTGCGAATTCTCTTCCCGCTGGCGTGCAGAAGATCATGATATCGGCCACCATGTCCACGGAAATTGACAAATTGAGTCTATTGTTCTTTCCCGAAGGCACACAACAGCCCACGATCCTAGACCTGAGCGCAGAAGAGGCAGATGAAAAGCCGACCTTGGCCCAGTACACCGTGAGGACGGCTGAAGATGAAAAGTTCTTGTTGCTATATGCGATATTCAAGCTGCAGCTCATCAAGGGAAAGTTCATCATCTTCGTGGCAGATATCGACCGATGTTACCGTTTGAAGCTCTTCCTGAACCAGATTGGCACTCGCAGCTGTGTGCTGAACTCAGAGCTGCCTGTGAATAGCAGACTGCATGTCGTTGAGGAATTCAATCGCGGTGTCTACAACACCATCATCGCAGCGGATGAAGCTGAGGTCGTGGGTAATGAGGGTGGCAAAAAGAAGAAAGGCCGGAAAGCGGAGCAGGAAGAGGATGCGGAAGTGGCAGACGAGGATGCGGAGGAAGAGCAGGTAGAGACGTCTACAACCCGACCAGCGAAGAAGCAGCGGAGATCAAGGAATGATCGCGAGTACGGCGTGTCTCGAGGAATCGACTTCCGCAATGTCACCTGCGTACTCAATTTCGATCTACCCCAGACGAACAAGTCGTACACGCATCGCATCGGACGCACCGCGCGAGCAGGACAAGCAGGCATGGCCCTCAGCTTCTGGGTGCCGAAAGAGCTGTTCCGCAAGCACAAGTCTACAAGTATCCCTCAATGCGAGAAGGATGAAGAAGTCCTTGCAAAGATCGTGAAGAAGCAGGCCGAGAAGGGAGCTGAAGTCAAAGCATGGGGACTAGACTGGGACAAACTTGAAGGATTCCGCTATCGTTTGGGAGATGCGCTGCGTGCCGTTACTCGCATCGCCGTGCGAGAGGAACGCACTCGTGAGCTCAGAGACGAGTTGATCAAGAGCGAGAAGTTGAAGAGACATTTTGAAGAGAACCCAGAGGACTTGAAGCATTTGCGACACGACACAGAGTCGCATGCTATTAGATCGCAACCTCATCTGAAGCATGTGCCCGAATACCTCTTGCCGCAAGGAGGCAAGCAAGCTGTCGCGAAGGATGTGGGATATGTGTCGTTTGGAAAGGACAAAGAGAACAAGATTCGAAAAGCGAGAGCATTCAACAAGGCGAGAGGAAAGGGTAGGCTTGCCAAGGGCAAAGGACTAGATCCGCTCAAGAGCTTGAATGCTAGAGGGAGAGGGAAGAAGTAATAGCTTGCGCATGGCGATAGAAGCTGTGTGTAGCCACACTGAATGTGCAATCGAGGGAATTTTGTAGCAAGTACTCTACCTAGGACCTATTGGCACTTGGCCATGTACAGCCCGCCGGAGAGCTCGGGAAAGCCGGACTTGCACATCGGATTTCACGCCTCATCCCCTCCTCCACCATCACACATGTCAATGCAAGGCCACACCAACGGCCGGCGAGTGCGTAAGATCCGCCAAGCATGTGATAGATGCAAGACGAAGAAGTTGCGATGCTCTGGAAGTCAACCATGCGACCTGTGCACCGCAAGACGACAGCAATGCCACTACAACTCGGAAGATGGCCGCACCAGAGCTATCAGGCGGAGTTTCCATCGTCCGCCTCCCTCGCAGGCTACACCCGTATCGCTGGCTGACAGCTCTGGTCATGGTGATGAGCAGCTCGTCGATGCTGCCAGCTCTCCGGAAACAGCCGTGGTCGATGGCCAGCATCAAGATGCCACCTCTGGCATGTCCTTCCTGCGACGTGCGCAGGCCCGATTCTCACATGCACGACAGTCTTCCCAAGATGAAGGCGACTCTTCGCTCGCTGATGATGCTCCTCTCATGGCTGCAGGGGACAAGCCGTTGCTGGGTGGTGACAACGAGCCGGAGCTTCCATCCCATGACGACGCCATGATCCTGCTAGATCTCTACTTCGAGGTTTGCGTGGCGACATACCGGATCTTGCATCGGCCATCGGTCGACGATTATCTTTATGCGATGGAGAGCAACGAGAAGGCTGGTCGGCTGCTTTCGACGGGACTCGGCAAGGCAAAGCCTGCCATCGTCCTCGGTCTCTTCGCGATCGCCACCTTCCACACTCAAAAGGCGAAGGGCTTCTCTGACGACGAGAACTCTCTACGGCTAAGCGATAACTTCTTTCGGGCAGCCGTTCGGCTGACTGCTGAGGAGACCGGTCTTCCCAAAGTGGAGTCTGTCCAGGCAAGACTCATCCAGACATTCTACCTACTGATGACATGCCGCATGAATCGAGCTTGGTATGTGTTTGGAGATGTTCTACAGCTGATATCTGCTCTCGGCATTCATCGGATTGGCCGAAGAAAGGCCAACTCTGGCAATTCAAATGGCGACTACATCGTCTCGCAGTGCCGCCGACGCATCTTCTGGACGGCGTACATTCTGGACAAATATCTGGGAGTCATCTTCGGCCGCCCTCCGCACTTTCACGACGAAGATATTAACCTTGACTTTCCCGCACGAGTTAACGACGAGGGCATGACAAGTGCAGGCCCAACGGCGGCGCCGCAGAATGACCACGCTAACGACTGCCAGATTGATGCCTTCGTATGTAACGCGAAACTAGCGCAGATAGTGGGCAGCATCTCACGCAGCTTATATCCAATCTCACCGATAACGGAAGCGGATCGTTTAAGTCGCTTGCGACAGGTCAATCGACAGCTCGACGACTGGAAGTCGCAATTGCCCGCGTTCCTCGGCGCCGTTCGTCCTTCCACTTTGATACGAAGTTTCCGACGGCAGTCAATCGCGTTAAAGGTCGCATATGCCCATGCAATGATGCATGCAAATCGAACTTCGTTGCTGAGTGTGAGAGCGCCTAGCTTTGGAGACTCTCGGTTAAGCATAGACGAGGGAAATATCCAGCGTTGCCTAGACGCCGCAGGAGAACTATTGAAAATAGTGGATGGGATGGCAAAAGATGGGCCGCTATTTCACGCTTTCTGGTGGACTCATTATGTCACATTCTGCGCTTTGAGTGTAGTTTTGATCTGGGAATTGCGATCCGAGCAGCTTTGCCATGAAAGCGCATTATGGGAAAGTCGCTCGCTATTCGAGCTTGCAAAGCGTTGTCAGCATCACCTGGCAAACGCGACAGCGACCAACTCGCCGAGTCGAAGATATACAATCATTCTGGATGAGCTGAGAGCTGAGATACAGAGTGCTAGATCAACAAGACTACTTCATCAGTCCGTGCAACCAGTGACCAACACCACGCATACGCAACCGCAAGAGGACGACACCTCCATGGCAAATGACATGACGACAGCGGATCAGGATTCTCAGCAAGCGTCTATGCCACTACTGGACGCTATAGCACAAGACTGGTTTCGAGACTGGAGTGCTGTTGACTGGATGGACCTCGATGCCTTGGTAGGTAAAGCCACTTCGGTCACTGAAAAGTCTTTCCACTGACAAACGTACTGCAACAGGCATTTGATCAACTCTCAAACCTCAGTCCTCAAAACTTGAATTGGCTAAGCACAATCGAATGATATGATGAATGGGGTCACATTGAACGCCAAACGATCTAGCTCATTCCGCACACTACTTTGCACATTCTCCGATATTGGACATCGAAACATTCAAATCAGCAGTTCGCCAGGCCCAAAAGCTATACATGCAATTTCTTGACACCTCAATTCCATCCACCTGCACCAATAACAGGAAGAGCCGCCTTACTCACGGCCGCGTGAATCTCCTTATCAGCGCCCTCTGGAAGTGGTAGTAGCGGGGACCGAATAGTGGCATCTTTAAGAATGCCTCTAGCAACGAGAGCATACTTCAAAGCGACGGTGCCTTCCATATGAGAGCCGCGGTGGTACACACTCTTTGTGACCGGCAGCAGCATATCGTGAACCGCCCTCACCTTGGTGTAGTTCTTTGCTTTTCCTGCCGCCAGCAGCTCGAGCAACGCCTCGGGTGCAATGTTGCCGTATCCAACCAGGAACCCGTCGACATCGAAAGCAGTGTGCAGGAGATACTCGTCATGGCAGGACAAAATCTGGAGATCTGGACGCTCGCTCCTCAATACGGGAATCTCAGTGTCCCAACGTCGCATGTTCCTAACACCATTCTTGATCGCAAACACACCTGGCTGTGCAGCAATGTCGAGCTGAGTCTGTAAGTTGTAGTTGGCCTTGGTATTGTCTGGATTTTGAAACAGTATCAAAGGCAGACCACTCGTCTCATAAACAACCTTGTACCTCTCTTGCGGTGCTCCAGGCTGGTATCCGAAACGCAACCAACCATGTGACGGGTACAACAATCCAGCCTTTGCTCCTGCTTCTTTTGCGCGCTTGGCTTCGAGAGCCGCGACTTGCGTGCCTTCGCCTGTAATACCGGCGATGATGGGAATTTGGTCGTTTACTGACTGGACAAATGCTTTGATCACTGCGACTTGCTCGTCTTGTGTGAGGAAGGTTCCTTCGCCAGCATGGCCGAGCACGACAAGCCCTTTGACGCCGGGGATGCTACCAAGCCAGGAGCCAAGTCTCTGGATTGCATCGTAATCGACTTCGCCAGAGGGTAGAAAAGGTGTAACGGGAGCGGGAGTGAGTCCTCTGAGATCCATTGTGCTTGCTAAGGAGATGTTGGGTATGGTCTGGGGTTCTTGAGTGCTTTGGGAGGGATTTGATGATTGCTTGTCCATCCAAGAATCTCTCGCTCTGGACTCACACTTTTGTATCCTCGACTCTGTCTACCGCACCCCGCGAAGACACTCAAACATGTCGTCGCAACTCCACAAACTCCGTACCGGAAGCTCCGCAGGACCCGGACTTATAGATCCGAACTCGGATGTATGCATGGTTGTTGCAAATCCGACCGGAAGTTCACATCATAGTTTGGTGAATGCGGAGTATGCGGAGTGGTCGGGCGATGATTCGACTTGTCTTCTGCCATGGCACTCGTGGCGCTCACGTGGCGGAAAAGAGTACGTGGACGACATCGAGACTGAGTACACCATTTCGCGATGTTAAAAGGCTCCTGGTATTACCCCAGATTCTCCAGATTCTACTTCCGCCAAGAACACATACCATCGTTCACGCCCTTTCAAAACTGCAACGTTGATCGTCATGGACATTGAATCGGAAAAGCAGGTCACGAAGCACCAGGAGATCGCTCAACATGGCCACATGTCGCCAGAAGATGAACAGTTTCTTGCTTCATTCACCGATGAGCAGAGGAAGAAAGTGCTTCGAAAGGTATCTAGCACGCTTTGAACATGATGCGATTACCAGAGACTGACTTGACTTTTAGATCGATGTATTTCATATGCTACCAAGCTTGGCAGCCCTGGCTAATGAGCGCAGTGGAGGCTCGTTCCAATGCTATTTGTGCTTTACTTGATGTAAGTCTCGAGGTCGACTGTATTGGGAGACGAGAAGCCAGAACTGATGTCAGGACACAGATCATTCATCGATCGAGCCAATATAGGTAACCTATCGACCGCTCCTATACAATCCAGAATACTGTCCTGACATTGACGCAAAGGAAATGCGAAGATCGAAGGACTTCTAGAGGATCTACACATGACTGGCTCGCACTACAATATCGCGTTGGCGCTCTTCTTCATACCATACACTCTGGCGGGTAAGCCTAGGCAAATACCGTGAGAAAGTCTGATGAGACTGACATCGCTCAGAAATCCCGAGCAACACAATTCTGGACATGTTCAAGCGACCATCTGTTTTCATGGGCACCATTGTCTCCACTTGGGGAGTCATCATGATGTGCATGGGCTTTGTGCAGAACTTTGCTGGACTTTGCGTCACCAGAGTACTCTTGGGTCTCTTTGAGTAAGTACTCCCAAGTCATGGACTACATTATGTCCTCTTATCGACTCGACGAACAGAGCTGGCTTCTTCCCTGGCGCCATCCTTATCATCTCCAAATGGTATCTTCCCCACGAGAGCCAGACTCGCATCGCATTATTCTTCTCTGCTAGTGCTTTAGCTGGAGCATACTCAGGCTTGCTCGCTTATGCTATCTCCATGATGGACGGAGTAGCAGGATACGCGAGCTGGAGATGGGTAAGCCATCAACTCAAGACAACGAAGCAAAAGCTAACTTCCTTCACTTACTCAGATCTTCATCCTCGAAGGTCTCGCCTCAATCCTCATCGGCTTCGCCTGCTTCCCCTTCCTCATCGACTCCCCCTCCCTCTCCCACCGCTGGCTCTCACCCGACGAAATCCGCTACCTCGAACTCCGCCAAGCCGCCCGCCGCGTCCATCGACCAAACGAATACCGCGAGAAAGGTTTCAATAGCCGAATCCTCTTCAGCGTCCTCACAGACTGGAAAATCTACCTCCTTGTCTTCGCATTCTGGTCTAACGTCACGCCCAACTATGGCTTGAAATTCACCATGCCTCAAATCATCAAGAATATGGGATACACATCCGCCAATGCACAATTATTGACTGTGCCTGCCTATGCGATTGGCGCGCTTTCGGCGTATGGGTTTGCTGTCGTGAGTGATCGGTGTAGATGGCGTATGCCGTTTATTGTGGGGCCGCAGTGTGCTGTTGTGGTTGCTTATGCCATTTTGTCGAGTAAGGCTGCGAATATCAAAGACAATATTCCGGCGTGCTATTTTGCGGTTTGTTTGGCTTGTTTTGGGTAAGTGTTCGAGTACATTTTATGCTGTTTGATTCGCTGTTGCTAATGATTCATCACAGGCTCTATCCGATCGGCTCCGGAGTCCAGGCTTGGAACCTTGGGAATCTGGCTGGTCCAAAGAAACGTGCTATGGGAATTGGATTCTTGACTTGTGTTGGTAATATGGGAGGTCAGTATCATCCTTACTTCTCATGATCACAATTGTATTGACACATTCTAGGTATAACTGGCTCCTTCATCTTTATTGAGAAGGAGAAGCCCAAATACCCTACTGGATTTGGAGCCTCCCTAGGATTTGCTGCAGCAGGCATTGTTGCGTGCTTAATCCTTGAGACCGCTCTATGGAGGATCAATAAGAAGAATGAGAAATTATCGGAAGAGGAAGTGTATGCTACTTTCTCTGAAGAGGAGTTGGATCATATGGGCGATAAGAGTCCGTTGTTCAAGTACACTCTTTAATTGGTATGCCGAGCACATCGCAATGAGTCTGCGATCATCTGAACCGACAAAGTCCGACGTCAAGCACTACTTAATTGCGGCAAGAGCCTCTGTCACAGCTCTTTGCGAAGCATGTACAGAGATGAGCTTTCCATTGACAAAGCGCGCTCAGAAGAAACTCAAGTGATTGATCGCGACCTCAAAACAGCCATAAATTGTTCTCAGGTGAGTCCAAGATTACAAGAACTCGGCGGCCCTAAAGCGTTCACACCTGGACTCTCAATGCTCGCACTCTTACGAACTTTGCCGGAATTGCCTAGGCACAGAGTTGACAAGAAAACAAATTGTTAGTCAATGGCTGGGTTGATATGCAAGGCTCCAGACCACGGATCCCGGCCTACGTCTTCATGTCACTCCAACTTTAGACTAAATCGGAAGTCAGTTGACGAACGACCGAATCATTTCAATACAGTACCTGGCATGTTGACGAACAGAACAAGGGTGCTAGAATGCGGAGAAAATTTAAAATGCTGGGTCAAGACGGCTCACACGGCTATGTATGCAACAATACACGGGCCTGAACGCGGAGCAGAAGCAGGCATTGAGATGTTTCAAAAGCAGGACATCGCTGCATTCTCGCTGCCCTCCTGTAGCACCGCGAAACATCCCAACATACCGCCAGCTCACACCAAACAAGCTGCCCAAAATGCGATTCCTACCGATCCTCCTTTTCACCACGGTGATCTCCGCCCAAGTCACCGAGCTTATTGGAGCCATAAACAAGACATTGGCAGATGGCATCGACCTCTTCGGAAAAGTGACCGCGTTCGACGGCAACCCGACCACAGGCCTCTTAGACGCCGTCAAAATCCAAGCAGCAGCCTATAATGTCCAGCAAGATATCCTAGCCGCTAGCACAATTGCTCAAGCAACAACAAATTTCACCGATGCGGAATCCCTCGAAGTCGCGACGGCTGTCTTGGGCTTGGTTCCGCCGATCAAACTTCTTTTGACGACTATTGTGGACAAGAAACCAGCGTTTCAGAAAATTGTTCTTGGGTTGTTTGATCTTACGCCTGAGGTTCTGAAAGTTTTGACGAAGACGAAGAGTTTGGCTGTGTCGTTGGGAACGAATGTGGTGGCGAAGTTGAGTGGCGGTATTAAAGAGGCTGCGCCGGCGCTGTTGCAGGATATTAGTAATGCGTTTGATACTGCTATCGCTGCTTATTCGGTGGATTGAAAAACATAAATGGCATGTCTTGCCATCTACTCAATTTGGACTCGGCATTCCAATCATTCAGAAATACTTTGCAATGCTTTGAATCTGCATCTCCCCCCAATGACACAGGTTTACACCCCTGCTATCGCGAACTCATTCTTCCTATCAAGTCTTTTGCTCTCAGACTTGCCTCAACACATCATTGAAGTCCTGACCGATCTGTGCCCTTCATTTTTCTATCACAACAACATGCTGACCACGCCTTCAGTTGGAATTTCAGGCCTCACGCGAAAAAGCGTCATCAGTGCGAAGACCATTTCACCATGTTGGGAGAAACGGCATCGAACAATGGATGTTGACGGGCCCAGGATGATGCGTGAACCCGCAAGAACGTGACATACGGCGTGTTGTGTTATTTCGTTCCTGCCGTCCGGGAAGCCGACTTTGAGTCTTCGAGATCCCGCTCGGCTTCCCGAAACCAAACCAAGATCTCACACAACACCAGAGATAAGCTGACTAGCTCCAAGATTGGGTAGCCTTTTCGACATACCATGGACGAGCAATGACTCCATCGAAGCTGAAAGATGTTCACTGCAGACTGCTGCGTGGCCACAACGGAGCAGTAGTTCTTCCTCCACCTGTCTCTGATCTCTTCCTCTTCCTTTCCCATACGAACAACGATCAGCTACATCAACCGCAAGCCCCAAACGCAAGCAACCGAGTAGCAAGAACGATCTATTTCGATCCCAAGCGACATATTTCAATATATCGCATCCCCATCGCACACACGGGTCGTCAGATCATCCAACATGGCTGACGTGGCTCCCAGAACTCCACCGTGCAAGGCTTTCGCCCGCTGCACCTTGGGTCCTGTCACACCACCGAGCAAGGCTTTGGCTACGCCGGATGGCAAGACAAGAGAGCAACGCCTGGTCAGACAGGCACAGTCACCGATGGCGCCGGGACCATTGGACGACTTCCCAGATGTTCCGACGTGGTCTTATCGCAAGACGCGTTTCAGGGCATTTGATCCCGAACAGTTCGCAGGGCGTGCGCCTCCCAAGTTTTCCTTGGCACCTCGCGAGCTGAATAAACAAGTGAGGCTGGCATCTGAGCTCGCAGCTTGGATGACCTGCGCGGAGTTGCACAAGCGACGACGCCCGCTAAGGTCTCTCAAGCGCGACTTGAGGGAGCGGCGCCTTAGCAAGGCCAAAGCCCGCAATGGGGACCAGGCTCGGCCTGTCTCCAACTAAACGTGAATATGCCCAGCAGGAGTGGCCAAGTCCTGCACAGACTCGGGTAGACAGAGCACTTTCCTGCACATGTCTATACCGAGGGTAAGCCCAGAGGTAGGGCAACAAATACCTCATCGTGACATCCTCCGCCCTCGTGTACGCCGGCGCTTGTGGATACAAACTTGCTGAGGTGGATCAGAAATCAATATGCAAGGGTAAACCCAGAGTTGGGGTATCAAGCAACTCATCGCATCATCCTCCGCCCTCGTGTACGCCGGCGCATGTGGATTCAAACTTGATGAGGCGGATCAGAAGCCAACATTCAAGGGAAAGCTCAGCGGTCGGAGCAGCAACCTCGTTCGATGGAACAGGTAGCATGACCGCAAGAAAATTCCATCGCCCAGTAACGCCGGCGCAAATGGATCAAACTTGCTGAGGTGGACCAGAAGCCAAGAATGCAAGGCGCCCTCGGTATCTCGGGCCTCAAAGAGATACCAATTCTATCCTCCGCCCAGTGACCCCGGCGCATGTGGATTCAAACTTGATGAGGTGGATCAGAAGCCAACATTCAAGGGTAAGCTCAGCGGTCGAGCAGCTGCCTCGTTCGATGGAACAGGCAGCATGACCGCAAGACATCTCCATCGCCCAGTAACGCCGGCGCATATGGATTCAAACTTGTTGAGGTGGATCAGAAGCCAATAATGCAAGGGCAAGCCCAGAGACAGGGCATCAAGTGTCTCGACAACTCCATCGCCCAGTGACCTCGGCGCATATGGATTCAAACTTGCTGAGGTGGATCAGAAGCCAAGAATGCAAGGGAAAGCCCAGAGACAGGGCATCAAGTGTCTCGACAACTCCATCGCCCAGTGACCTCGGCGCACATGGATTCAAACTTGCTGAGGTGGATCAGAAGCCAATAATGCAAGGGCAAGCTCACGCGGTTGAGCAGCTACCTCGTTCGTGGGAACAGGAGCAAATCCGCAGTCGCCTGATGGAAGCCGCCTCCACGCGGTGGGCGACGGACAACGGATCACTGCCTTTTGGTATGTGAGACGGCTGAACGGCTTCCAAATGTCGGTGTCACTGGATGACAAGATGGTGAGATGGCACCTCAACCACGTCTTTCTAACTCCAATGTGCATCCACTGATGTATTTCCCATGGCTATGGAGTGTGTTGGGGACCGGTTGACAAAGATCCTCGGCCCGATTTGACAGAGCGGCTTTCTTGAAATGAACAGCGCTACATCACACCTCGTCAGCCTCGCAGAGTCGTATTAGCCTGGATCCTTGACGTCGTTGGCTTGATATTCGCAAGCGTCTCGAGCACCAACAAGTAGAGAAAGGCAAGACTCTTGTCATGATGAACGAGCTTGTCGCTCTTTTGCGGCTTTCATTGCTGATGACGGCAGCTCAAATTCAACGCAGAGAAGACAGGCTACCGGCGGTCCCGGATTGCAGGCCACGAGTCGCGTTTATAGCTGCGTCTCGAGAATCCGTTCCGGCCAAGAGGTATCTTCGCATTCGGGCCAGGGTATGCTCATGCTGAAGACAGAACGAGGGACGCTGGTGAGGCTGGTGTACTTATGAGCGATCACAGCCGAAAGGACGTGATGAGGTGCCTCGTCGTTTTGATGATGTCGATGGCATCGCTGTAAATAGTCATGGGTGAAGAGATGGCAACGGCAAATGAGGTTGCCGATCCGATCCCGGCGTGCCAAGACAAGGCTACTTAGGAGACCTCACTCCTACTTCCCCGTCATCATGAACTCGTGACTTCCACATTACTGCCCATATTCGAATGAAGACGCCTCTATCTGAACAGTTTGAAGCTCAAACTAGCTCTGTAGCAAGGTTTCTCATTGCGCCTCGCTCTATTGCCTTCCCATTCTGTCCCAGCGCGATGAACAGGGCCCTCCATCACTTTACCACCCCAAGATCCGACCCACTCGACATAGAGAGTCGCTGGCCCGCAGAAGCTCTTCCCAGCTGCTATGATTCCAGGTCCTTCTGCTCCTGGAGCGAGTGTCAATGCTGCTATCATGAATGCCGGCGTTTTTTCCAGACAGACTCCCGCCCAGCAATCATCCATTCGCTTCAGCAAGCCAGCATCTGCAGAAATTGACTGGACGTCTCTTTCATCGAATCTACTAACACGAACTTCTGACTTCTTGGACGGACGGCCTCCGTGATGACAAACATTGAATTGCCTCGAGCATTCTGCATTGTTGCATTGTCGCGACAAAGCTCAGGATACTGTTATACAGCTCATGGACATTCTAGGCGAGCAAACCTGACTTCCTTTGAAGATTTTCAGTTAAGTACCACGTTCCCTATCCCCAATACCTGATTTTCTTCCCACAAGCTTCTGCAATCAGATCAATTGCCTCAGTTACCACAGTTCACACGACATTACTGAAGATTGAAATCGTTTCCAACCAACCAGAGAGAGAGAAACCGCCAAAGAATCTGCAAAGCACCACGAGCAGTATCCGAAAGTCGACGAAAAGATCCAATCCACGAAACCTCTGAAATCCACCATTACATTCCAGCACACAGTGGAAATGCCTTCGACTAACAACCAATCTGGCACCACCGCTGCTCAGAGCATGCAGTCAGCAAACGCAAAATCCAGGGTCGAGACTTACGAGCCTGTTGACGTTCCGTCTTGGGCTCGTGGTGTCGAGATCAAGCGTTCCATGCCATTGATTGGCCAGCCAACTTGGGAACCGACCACTTTTGGCATTGACGACAAATTCTTGTACTGCAACGTTGGCAACAAGCAACTGAACGATGATGACGATTTCAAATCCAACGACATCAAGATTATTGAAGCAACCTTCAAAAATCATGCTTTGAAACAAATCAATGCGGAACTCAAGCCGTTCCACTTCAGCAAGAGTAAATTCTTGGTTGAGGACACTGCGGAAGTTCGAAAGGATCTCAAGAATGCCGAATGTGGTGCTCTCATCATCACCTGGAAGGGCAACGGATACCCACCGGAAAAGCTCCAGCCCGGGCAGTGGCCAAACACACTTGCTAACGGTTTGATTTCTCAAAACAAGAAGCTGGTCGATGGTCGCCTTAATGACAAACCTCAATTCAAGAAGTCTTGGAGAGATCCATCCAGCAATGATGGTCGCAAGTGGCACTGGGTCATGGTCGAGCTGTACAAGTTCAACAGCTCACTCAAAGCTGGAATCGCCAACCTCCAGGAAAAGCTCGGAAGCGAATTTCCACACGACATCGACCTGAAATTCATCAAGATGTCAGTGAGCCACAAGGACATCAGCGTCTTGGAACTTGTCAGCAAGGACAGTGTGACTAGAGCGGACATCAGTAACCACTTCATGTGGAAGGACTTTACCAATGCTCTTCTAGCCAATGAGTTCAACGGTCGTCCAGAGATTGCTGTTCACGCAAATCGTTTCTTCAATCCGAAAAAGCAAGGTCGAGATCTCGTAGGCTTGCGGCTCTGCAAAGGCAATGAATACCACATTGCAGGCAAATCTTCCCCAGATGGCCCGACCGAGCTCGTTCTCTACAGTGCACCAATTGCGAGATTCTTCTTCAGACCTGGCGCCTCTGTTGCCGACTTTTTGCTGCAACGTTGGCCAGGGACACCCACTCCAGAGTTGGATGAGATGCTTCGCGGCAAGAAGGTACGATTCGTAACGTTTACCGGTTGGCAGACGAAGACAATCAGCCAAGTTGCACCGAAGACTGCGGATAACACACCAGAAGACGAGAAGCATGCTTATTGGCGAGGTCAGATTGGACTCACTGTTCATCATACCAATTTGCCTTGCGTCAATGTCGGAACCAGTTGGAAGCACGAGTACATGCCCGCATCGCTCTGCTATTGTGTCGACGCTCCGCAAACCTATAACGGTCCTCGCTTCGGCATTTCTTTGAAGGTTGACGAAGGACGAATTGATAATATTCACCCCAGCGTCAGAGAAGGCCAAGCTGCATTTGCAATCAAAGCGAACAAGCCAGCGAACAAAGTTACTCGGACAGTCAAGTTGGATAAATTGATCAATGAAGCCTTTCAGTCAAAGATGAAGGTCGGCTTCATCGAAGCCGGAGTCGAAAGCAGGGATTCATCTGACTGGACAAATCTTCGCCAAAAGCTTGATGAAATCTTGAAAGACAAGGACATCCAAGTTGCTGGAAAGCTGAGTGTGAAGCAGATGAAGCCTCTTTTCTTGCAGTACAGGGAAAACGACAAGGACAACATGTACGACTGGACCGGCCAGCTGCAGGCTTGGAAGAAGAACAATTGCGCCAAAGGCGAGAGGATTTTGGCTGTCGTGCTCCTCAATGATGACAAGCATCACTCTGCCATCTACAAGCTTCTGAAGTGTCTGGGTGACTCTCGTCTCGGCATTCAGACTTACTTTCTGAAGACCAAATTGCCCAATGGCAAGAGCTTCAAAGACCCATCCGTGAACATGGCGGCCCACCAAGTTATTCACCGTATGGCATATCGGAACGTCTCGCCACTGCGAATCTCTGGAGACAAACTCGACGTTGCCATCGCTATCCACGTTGAGCCCATCATGGTAGATGCGACTCAATCCACCAATACAAAGACTTGCAGAACCAAGGTCAAAGAAGAACGGAGATATCTCATTGTCCTCTCTTCTCGGCATGTTGGCGACAGTCGTGATTACAAGACCACGGAATCGCGACTGTTCGGAGATACTGACTTCGAAAACAACGATGGCACGAGCCCTATTGGTGCACTGAGTGCTGAGCTCCAGCAATTTGTGAAGGATGTTCAGCCAAATGTATCTGGAAGCCGCGTGACTCTCTTGAGAACCGGTCAATTGTTTGGCGATGCTCAGGACGAGGCCGCATCGTTCTCAGAAGTGATCAAGCAAGCGCTCGGCAAACTATCACAGGTTTCATACATCCTCATGATCGATCAAAACCTCTCGCAAGTCTCTGCACAAGAGCAAGAGCTCCTCCCTCCAGAAAGAGGCTCTATGTTGGTCACCGATGTGAGAAAAGCAGGTGAGATTCGCGTTGCACGACTTTATCGTCGCACCAACAAGAAATGGTCTCGCGATCCTGGTGCCGTCAACCCTGTCAGTACTTTCGACACCTACTTTCTCGGCGATGAGTTTGCGACTGAGCTGCAGACTGTTGTCACCGAGAAATCGGGCTCGCCAATCAAGCCCAGAACCATGCCAGACTCTCTGACACTCGACACCACGAACCACAATCCTGATCGTGACAGTGGATATGGATCCAAAGAGCCGTCGATCAAGAGTACCAGCCCAACGGAGTCAAACCACCCAGCTTCGGTTCCTCCGGCAGGCCTAATCCACGATGCCGAAATGAAGCGTCTTGCCGCTCTCTGGAGAGACGAGCGTCTCAAACTCTACGATACCAAATTCCCGATTCCTTCACATCTCGCTCATGCCGCTGCCAAGCGTGCTCAGACTCACATTACCAAGCGGCGCTGGAATTACAAGGACGAAGACTACGAGTGGACACTCAATCCCGTGCACCAGGATGTGAAGGATACTCTTTACTTCCTGTAGAGACACACATTCACGAATGACGATCACTTCGCTTCTGACACTCCTTTCGACACACCACTTTTGCATAAGTCCCCTTCACCGAAAGAGGCCAGCTGCTCATGCTAGCTGTGTCAAGCTCATCTCGACCTGTCGGGAGCCACTGGCAATGACTTCTTTTGCTGCGTTGTTAACGATGTTTGGATTTGGGAGGACTGAGATAGATAGCTTTTGAATGTATTGTCTGCTTCAATCAATTGCTCTTGGCCTGTACTGACTTCGTCGTTCCTCCACCATTCTGCTAATCTCGCTGCAGAAGCCTTTCACCTCAACCTTCAACAAACACAAGATTTCCTTCTAGACACTCCACGACCCCTTAATCACACAACCCTCTGGTCCCTTCTCGGTTCTGCTTCGAGTTTATTCTCTCCACAACTCCTCGGACTTCATTCTGCTGATTTCACGGCATCTGGGAACACTGTCACTGGTGTTCCCACCTCGGTCTACGAAATTGCGGTGGATTTAGCACTTCTCCGACAGAGGGAGACTGGATCTGCGAGCTGATCTATGAGTTCCAGATCCCAGGCTATCTGCTCCTATCAATCATGCTTGCTTTCCACTGAAGCTGATTGCTTCCGAAACCTGGTAAATATGATCATTGTCCTACTCCGAGGTGGAAGGCTTCGTCGTTCAGCTCTCGTACAGGAGCTGAGTTTGAGTGAGCGGTTCTGCATTACACCTCGCTTCATTCAGCTCAAGCAGTATGGAGGTACAGCGCATCCTGTATCCGAGGCAGACAAATTCAGTACTGATAAGTATCTCGAGCGTTCATCAACAATCTCGGCTGCCAAGACATTTCGCCCCAACCTTCTCCAAGCGCAAATCTCCTTTCAACCTCTTTTCCTCTCCCGCATGGCAATCATGATCACCATGTTACCAAGTGATATACTCCACGAAAGGCTTCAGTCGGCAGTGTGCGTAAAATTCCGCTGGAGATGGAGCTAATGGATACTGTCTCAAACGCTTTGGCGTGCGAAGCTGATACTCCAGCTCAGCTCCAGGTCCAGGCCCAGGAAAGAACAAGATGCGGCATAATCAAAGCAAGACACAAAGACGCAAAGTTGGCCACGCAGAACGAAAACAGTGCGACAGCACTCTTTTCAACGAAGCCATCGGGGAACTTTGCATAAACGTACCGAACAAAAATAAGGGGAAAAAAGCGCCGTCTAAAACCTCAGGACTTCGTTGCGGCTGCAGCAATGAAGTGCCTTGGTGAGGCGAATAACAAACTATAGTGCCAGAAAACGAGATGTCTAGATCATTAAGAAGAAATTCATGCATTGGAGGCTCGGAGTATTGAAGATGAGAAAACGATTGCTGAGTTTCGGAAGGCATTGCAAGTCAATCAGAAAGAAATGAGATTGTCCAAGGAGAAGCGAGTACCACCTGGACCTGCTCTGGATGAAGTCAGTGTACAGATAGATGAAAACTTGAAACAAAAGTGACAAGGATTACTGACTTCTGAAGCTCACTTCGGCGCTGTCACATGCACGACCGTTAGGACCGGTAAGCACGTCATTTCAAAATGTATAAATCTCTTGCTTTGCTTCTGCACAACCTCGACGCAACAACAACCTCGCCGCCGCCGCCGCCGCCGCGCCCGCCCCCTGCGCCGCCCCCTGCCTCCCTTTTTGCTTCGTAAGTGTACAAATTTCACAATGTCAGCACAATTTACCATTCCAATCGCTCCCGCGCGCAACAAACGACCAGCACCACCATCAGAAGCAGGAAGTGACCGCACGGAAACTCAGGACGACTACCCACCCGACCCACAGCCCACAGGCACCTTCGGTGGCGTAGCCGAGCACAAGAAGCAGAAGCGAGATGGAGAGCCAAGTGAGGTAGCAAGCGAAAACTCACCCGAGGAGGACGAAAATTTCGACTACGCAGTGGCAGATGGGCAGTGGGATTATGTTACGGAGGGACTTCAGGGAAGAACAGCATCTCGCGTGAAAGCGCCGACAATTTCGAGTTTCGCAGATGATGAGCCAGATTCGGACTCCGATCAGAGCGAGGGAGAGGAGGATATCGCAGTACATTCCCAGATCTCGGAAATGCCAGAAATTGTGGAGTATCGTGGTGAAGAATGCAAGGGAGGAAATAGGCTGAGTAAAGCAAAACGCCTAAACGAATTCTACGAGACGACTGGGGAATATCTGGAAAACTACCTGGAGGATAATCTGTGCCCAACCTGGCCGAGTGGAAAGAAAAAGGGTGGATTGGATTGGGCTTTGGACCTTATTCACCGGCTTGTGGATCTTGTTGTTCTCTGTGATAGCAGTGCTCATTTCAACGCACTTTTGCAGGCCGAGGTGGGAAAGCGTCAGGCGAGAAAGTACAACGTACTTCCGCAGGTCCAGAAGAATGAGGTCATACGAGTTCTTAACCGAATGGAGTCGAAGCGTGAGCGGGACGAGATCAGAGAGTTGTATAGGTCAGAGGAATAATTGCATGGTTGCACAAGTACATTGTTGAAATGCATGGCCCAGCTCAGGATTGGGTCCATCTTAGATAGCTGACGAAGGACATGGTTGTACGCTGAGCACTCATCTTTCATGCACATCTACGCTCAATTTTTGGTAGATTGAAGCCCTTGTCCCAGATCGACCGTACTTGTGCCGCAGAGGATCGTGTCATCAGGAGCGCAGTGTTTGAAGGTCGCCAGCCAGGCTGAACGAGTCACTCGATGCCATGCTACAGCAATGCAGGTGCACCAACACATCGGCGCTGCGCCACCTTCCAGCTCTCAGCATTCTCATGACGAACGCTGGGGGGATTGACAACACGTAAGGCTCGGAAGCATAATGGATACATGAGTTCCCGATCAAGTCGTCGGGCGTGTAATCCTCCTCATCAGGGACTTAGACCAAGTCGCCTTTGCGGTCGTTGTGTTTCGGTCTTTAACCCCGGTTCCCGAATTTTCCAACGGGCCTGCATGTGAAAGTCGGAGAAACTTCGGCTGTTGCTGTTGAGCCGTTATCTCGAATCCATAAGTCATCACCAAAGTTCAATTCTTCTGACATTGCTTTTTGCTGGCTTTTATACAATTCAGCACCCTCACAGACCTTCGTAGAGTATCGTATCCTCCTCTGCAGTCCAAGAGTGCGCAGAAATGGTGGCGATCGCTCGCGCTGTCTCGGGCGGTTTGGTGCTCCGCAGGCTTGACCGAAGACTCGGCTCCATCCTACTTCTTTTTGCTCGTTGCTTCTGCCATGTGGCTAACAGTTGCTTTGCCTGCAATTCCATGGAAAATTGTCCATAATGAGACATCAGTCACACGATAGTCAATGCGGAGGAACGAGATACTCCAATGAAAGTCGGCAAAGCTCCGGCCGTTGCTGCGGTTGACGGGTCATATTTGAACTTCGTTGCTTCCTTATCATCCAATAGCGCTTCAGCGCAAAGGTGAAACTTGAGTCCCATCCTCAAGGTCGCGCGTTCGATCCTCACCTATTACAATTATGCGAAATCCTCTTCAAAGACCCGTACCTTTGTAAGACTAGCATGATTGTAATCAGCTCTGTGTGTGACCTCTTCAGAGATTCGTAACTTTGTAAGTCATCACAGCAGCTTTTTTTTTTTGGCTCCCTCTCTGTATTCAACAGTGGTTGGGAGGTTTTGCTCCACCAGATGTTGACTGTGATGACTTTCAAGCGACGCGACTGCATAGGATTGCGATCGATCTAGCCTGTGACTATAGGCCATGATTGACTTCTGCAGAAAAGCATACCTTCGTGAGTCACGCAGAGGCTCGCTTTCTTTCTGCCTGTTGTTTGTCTTCGATGGCTTCCGAGTTTCATTCCACCAGATATGGCTGACTCAAGAATGCCATGAACATGAGGAAGTGCCCTGAAGAGACCGTACGTCGGTCCATCCTCCGTTGTCTCCTTGATAACGCTAGTGAGTGGTTCACGTCATCCCTCAATTACGCCATTCGCATGCTTCGCGCTTTGAGTCATGCAGAAGTATCGCGTTGCAGATGTAGCGGTTACAAGAGTAGCAGATTCACAGCAGTAAAGACATGAGCGGTAGCACTGCTGCCATAGATGCAGGAGAGGTGATGTACGTCGGTAACAATTTGGTTTCCTGCATTGCAGCCAACGTACGGATGATTCCGTGGAGATCTTGGGAGTCTCCATGACGCTCCCATCTTTTTGTAGTGCGGGATGATACCCTGAATCTAGAGGAGGCTCTAGCTTCTGCTCCTGATTTTCGAAGATGATTCCCCTCTCGCGAGCAGTCTCGATTTTTGCATGACCGGAATGTTGGACCAACATTGGGATCAATGTCTGGTGGAACACCCAAGAGTCATAGTTGGGGACAGGGCAAAAAAAAAGCAAAAAAAAGGAAGCTGCTGTGGTGACGTCGCACAACCACACAGTTGAGGAGAGGTCACACAGAGCTTGATTTCAATCGATGTAGTAAGTCGAAAGACTAGAATTGAACGCGCGACCTTGAGGGTCAAACTCAAGATCGAACGCACAACCTTGAAGATCGGACTTAAATTACACCAGTGCGCCAAAGCGTTGATTGATGATGGTTGGCTGGCGAAGCAATTCATTTCAATTTAACCCCTCATCAGCAACAACGGCCGGAGCTTTTCCGACTTTCACATGCAAGACCGGTAGATCTTCGGGAGGCGGGGTCCACAATCGGAATTTCCTCGACGTCAACGGTAGCAGAGACTCCCACGCCTGACACCATCGACCATCAACCACAATGACAGCGCCATTCGACATTGCCATTCGCAACAAGCGCCCAGCGCCGCCATCAGAAGCGGGCAGTGACCAGACGGTCACTCCAAGCACGGCCGCTCAAGAACAGCACCCGCCGGATCCACAGCCTGGCGGTACATGGGAAGGCGTGGTGGAGGTCCGCCACAAGAAGCAGAAGCGCGACGAGGGAGACGAGAGCGAAGGTGAGGTGGCATGCGGAAAGTCACCTGAATCGGGCCAAGAGATCGTCTCCAAGCCAGATGGACAGTGGGACTTCATGGAGGAATATCTTCAGGCGAAAATGGCGGCTCCAAGGAGAGGGTCGACCATTCACGAGGACGCTGCTCCTGGTTCCGACTCCAGTGAGAGTGAGGAAGCAGAGGATGGAGACGAGGAGCCAGATGAGCCAGTGTTCTCTCAGGTGCCCGAGCGGCCAGACGCGGTGGAGTATCGAGGTGAAGAGTACACTGGGGGCAAGGGCATCAAGGCGAGAAAGCTCCAGCAGTTCTACGAGAGAACAGAGACCTTCCTCGAGCACTATCTGGACGATACTCTGTGCCCATATTGGCCAAAAGGCGACCGCAAGACGGATATGGACTGGGATATTAAGCTTATCGACCGACTTACGGACCTCCACTTCCTAATCAACGACTGCGCTGAGTTCAATGCGCTCCTGCATGCGGAGGTGGGAGAGCGTTATCGTCGCAATTTGAAGTACACCCCACCGCCGCAGGTCCAGATGAGAGAGGTGGAGAGAGTGATTCATCGGGTGAAGGCGAAGCGCGCGCGCCAGGCCTGAGAGCAGAATTCGGAGGAGTGATGAGCACGGGATACCAGTCTAGGCTGTTATGGGAAGACAACGCGTTCTGGAGATGGAGACGGTCGAGAGAACGCGATGGAAGTTTCGGCTTGGAACTGGCTTCCCCACTGAAGGAGACACATGTCCGAGATTCCTGAGGAGAGACGTGACGAGTAGCATGATGGTAATTTCGGTTCATACATGAAATCCATGCATGACTTTTGCGGAGAAATGTACCTTCGTGAGTCGTACGGAACCTTGCTTTCTTTGTTTTGTCTTCGCCGTTGTAGTCAAAGGTGGTTTCGGGGTTTCATTCGACCAGGTACTGTCCAGTCGCGATGATAGTATCTATTCCCCATCGTGCTCGCCGTCGAGATAGCCATAACAGCCAGACCCTTCATGGCAACAACCTTCTCCGGTTCAATAACATGACCGACGAGATCGTGCCCGACCTCCGCAACGGAACGCAAGCGCCACATTCGACCCCAATCCCGGGCTTGTGAAGCCAGAGTCCCACGACGACAAGTACGTGGATCGAGAGATCATACGGATGGAGGCTCTCTGCGCGCAGGAATTCTGGCGATAGACACCACAATTCCCAACTAGGCAAACCACGGTGACGCCCAAGTCCCGCCTTTTCCACATCGACCTCCCTAACACAGAACAACCGGGAATCTGGAGAGTGGATCGACATGATCCAGTACTTTCCGCAGCGAGCCTACGCCGATCCGTTTTCCTTTTTCTCGTTGGTATCGGCGATTCACTACATGCTCGACCGCCGACACCAGCATCGTCCGCGCCTCGTGACGGTATATGGAGCACTGAACGCTCCCCGTTAGACACACGCATTGTCATGGATCTATAATGAATGAGCAAGACCGCTACAGGCGTAATGCAGGTAATCACTTCCAACGAAGCTGCTCCACGAGATCTCGACGATGACGAGCTCCACGTCGAGATTAATATCAAGATCGTTGTCCATAGGTCTCGAATGCAGAATACTGGCAGGCAAAAGGAGGAGATGGTTTGAATTCTCGAGTTGGTTCATCGACTAGGAGGCCTGCCGGCATTGTTCGAGAGTACGCAAGCTTCCAGGAGGGGGGCACCAGGTTCGTAAATACATTGTTCAGCCAGAGATCGAGCAGGAGGTCGGGAAGGTGTCGGATCGAATGAAGAAGTATCGAGACTATCAAACAGCTAAAGTGCAGAATTTGGAGGAGTGGAGACAGCACGCCAAAAGCAGCCAGGTATTTTCCTTCTCCTGTGTCCAACTATAAGCTATGCCATCGAGAGCGCAGATGGTCCTTTCCGTATCGTTCTAGGTGAAGGAATCGAAACCCCGTATTTGAGCACCATCTCACTTCACCTCAGCTGAAACCATGGCATGGAGAGAACGGATGGAGAAGTATCGAGGCTGAGTGGAGGCAGAGACCTGAGGAGCGGCCAGATAGCCTCGGGGAAAGATCAAGTAATGGGTTCGATTTCGCTATTCCTGTCTCTCGTGTCCAGTCGTAGACCATGCCATCAAGAGCGTAGATGGTCTTTATCATATTGCTTTAGGTGAGAGAATTGGTCGACTGGATTTATGGCTTAAATCACTCCAGCTCAGTTTCGTTCCGAATACGTTCTCCTCAATGAATACGAAACACATTCGGGTTGATGTTTCGTGGCTTTCCTGTAGCTCACGAAAAATTCGCGGAATCGATACCAGCTCTATCGCACGTACTTATCCATGAATCGCTTGTGAAAATCGCTTCTCAGCAAGTCATTCACGAATCTCTTCTCCTTCCCCCGCTCCTCCGTACCTCTGGCTTGGTTCTTGAACACCACGTCATCATCCCAGCGCCTCTTGACACCGTACTCTTCTTTCTTCGGATTCAGCAGAGGATTGCCCAACGCTATGTCTTTCTCCCTCTGCTCCTCTTCCTTCTTCGCCTGCTCCGCCGCTTCCTTTGCTGCCTTCTCCGCGCGCTCGGCTTTGATCTTGGCAAGCTCGCGCATTAGTTCAGCCGACTCATCCTCCTCTTCGTCTTCCGAGTCTGATTCTTCTGAGGAAGAGGATGAGTCTGAATCTGCATCTATGTCTCTTGTCTCCTCCAGTACCCGCCGTTTCTTGGCTTCGTAGTCTTCTTCAGGCTCCGCGTCGCCGTTGCCGTCTTGCTGTGCATCGCTCAATTTCCGCTTTGCGCCAACAGTCTCGCCGTCACCGGCCTCGATCTGCATAGGCGGCGCAACGTCATCCTCATCATCGCCGTCGATTTCCCTGCCTTCCTTCTTCGCGTAGTGCTTGGCTTCTGCCTTAAGGAGTTCCGCTCGGAGATCGCGCTTCGCCTGCTCAGCGCTCGTACCCTGGCCAGACTGCCGGAACTTGAGAGTTTTGTGTGCAGGAAGGAGACGCTGGTGATATGCCTCGCCGCGCGCGGCTTCCTTGCCTCGCGCTGGATCGAACGTCGGTCTGTGTGCGGTCGTCATATTTGTGGTGTGCGGTCCGGTGGAGAGGTGAGGTTGCGCAGAAACTTTGGTACTTGTATTTGTCGCCGCATGAAGTCTGAGTGAAAGTCGCAATCCACAAGATCCACAGCCGCTAGTGATGCCAAGAAACCTGCCGAAGTGGGGACCGCTAACGCTTTCACGACTTCACATGCTTTCCATCCTCCAACACATGCACAATTTCTTTACCTTCACATGTGTATTCCATATCGCCGACAACATCACCGAATTGTTGCGACATCTAGGACAAATTACAAAGATGAAAAGACTGTGATGATAGAGACCCTGCGTCTATTCAGGACGGACTCAACCGTGCTCACCAAAATCGCGTTTCATGCTCGCTCCGCGCAGGTTTTGAAAGATATCCCACGCTCCCATACCCTGTCAGTACCCATGGACTCGGTATGTCATGACGCTATCAAAGGGAAGTGGACGAACTATGCTGGGCCCCATCTTCATTATTCCCTATCTGGGAAACGCTCTTATCGCACTTTGATGCCGTCACGTGACGGAACAATTGCAAGCAATCCTTACACTGGACAGCTTGTCCATGACTGTGGATAGTTCCGATATCTCTACGACGAATAGACTGCTCATCTTCATAATGCCGGACTCACAAGCGCTGTGCATGCCGCCGGCGCCCTACACACCCTCAGGCATGGAAGAGCCAAACTCAACGCACGCAAGACACTGCGAGCTTGTTCGCGCGAGCTCGGAAGCAGTGCCATGTTCTGATAAGGCCATGGACTCATATGCGCTCCATCTTTGCGAAGTGTTGTTCGAAACTACCCGTGACTGCTAACGAGGAACGAACAGCAACATGTCGTCTAGTCCAGTTCTCAGCCAGGGCACTGGGTATGGCCTCATTATTGGATTGGGGTTTCTATTTGGTGAGTCATGAGCTCAAAAGTGCTTCATGGACGTGGCGTTGCGCAATAGACTAACCGCAATGCAGCCTTTGGCATGATATTGTGCACCTTCATCTTGAAGCGCTACAACAATGAACAGCAGACCTCTGAGGTGTTCAGTACGGCAGGCAGACAGGTCAAAACCGGCCTCGTGTCAGCTGCGGTGGTTTCGTCGTGGACATGGTCGGCCACAGTCATGCAATCTTCCTCGATAGCATATCAGTATGGCGTTTCAGGCGGCTTCTGGTGCGTCGAGAGTGGTGCATTTGAGCAATCGTATACCCGCTAACAGCTTTTGTCTCCAGGTATGCTAGTGGCGCGACGGCTCAGATTCTCCTCTTCGCGACTCTAGCTATTGAGATGAAGAGAAAGGCCCCAAATTCGCACACCGTAAGTACTCTCAGCCTTCCAATTGTACGATAGAAAGCAACTCACACGGCGCAGTTCTTAGAAGCCATTCGGGCCCGTTACGGTGGCATTACGCATGCCGTATTCATTGTCTTTGGACTTATGACGAACGTACTGGTCTCTGCAATGCTGTTGACTGGAGGTTCTGCAGTGGCCGAATCCCTTTCCGGAGTGCCTACAGCTGCCGCCTGCTTCCTGCTTCCCGTGGGAGTTGTCATGTACACCACCTTCGGGGGTCTCAAAGCCACTTTCTTGTACGTTGTGACGACAGATGCAAATTATGACCTTTCGGAATGTCTTACTGACTTTGCGCTCGAAGGACCGACTATGTTCATACACTTGTAGTCATGTCCATTCTGTTCCTCTTTGGTTTTACAACCTATGCGACCTCAAACATTTTGGGCAGTCCTGGTAAGGTCTGGGAGGAACTTGTGAAGGTACAAGACCAACAGAGAGAGTCACGACTTGCGAGCATTCACTGATGAACCTGTTCAGGCTGGGAAACGTCATCCCATCGAGGGCAATGCTCAAGGAAGCTACTT
The DNA here is from genome assembly GCA_012978405.1 of Pseudocercospora macadamiae. Lineage (NCBI taxonomy): Eukaryota > Fungi > Ascomycota > Dothideomycetes > Mycosphaerellales > Mycosphaerellaceae > Pseudocercospora > Pseudocercospora macadamiae. Next base: position 394,486 of record WRNY01000026.1, read on the forward strand.
GACTATGAGGACTCACGGTGGTGGCATATTCTTCCTGTGCGCAGCATCTCACGATCATCATTTTGAGGCGGTCAAGACACTGACTACTCCTAGGATCAATGTTACAGGCAACTTCGCCACGGTCTTCCTCGATAACGGATATTGGAACAAAGCTATCGCGGCCCATCCTGTACATGCCCTACCTGGTTATATCGCAGGTGGACTGTCGTGGTTCGCAATTCCTTGGATGGCAGCCACTAGCATGGGTATGAAGCAACGTCCTGGGAGGTGAAATGCAAGAGAACATTCCGCTGACATATGTGTACTCGTTAGGTCTCTCTGCTCTAGCCCTAGAGAGCAATCCGGTCTTTCCCACGTACGTTGCGAGGAAAACTTGTCAGATTGTGCGAACTTGACTAAGATCCGTACTTGGCAGATATCCCAATCGATTGGACCCAGCAGACGTACGAGCAGGTCTCGTTCTCCCGGCTGCTGCTGTCGCTCTTCTGGGCACCGGTGGTGCCGCAGCAACGCTTGTACGTCATGACAATGAGTGAACTACTGTCTGTCGACGAAGTCTCATTGACTTTGTGCTTACAGGTACTCGTTTTCATGGCCGTTACTTCAGCTATGTCCGCTGAGCTGATCTCGGTGTCCACGATCTGCACCTATGACATTTACAAGTCGTACATCAATCCGCGAGCGACCTCAAAAGAACTCGTTCGCATTTCGCATCTGAGCTGCGTGGTCTACTCCCTCATCTTGGCCGGTTTCAGTACGGGATTACACTATGCAGGTCTCAGGTACGGAACTCCGAGGGTCAGACCTCAGCATGTTGCTAACTTGCGACTAGCATGGGCTACTTGTACCTCCTCATGGGTCTCATCACTAGTGGAGGTGTCCTCCCAGCAACATCAACGCTCTTCTTGAGCCGACAATCCTGGGCAGCGGCGACATTCTCACCACCGCTTGCACTCATCTGTGCATTGATTGGCTGGCTGGTGCACGCAAAGAGCAAATTCGGAGATCTCAGCCTTAATTCCACCGGAGATCTCGATCCTATGCTGACTGGAAATCTGGTCTCCCTACTAAGCCCGATCGCCTTCATACCTATCTTATCGATCATTTTCAAGAATCCAAAGTACGATTGGGAGAGCATGAAATTGATCAAGATCGACGAAGACGCAACGCCGCTCCAAGATCCGGAAGGCTTGACTCCAAGCCCATCAGTACCAGCAACACTCACGAAGGAGCGTGAAGAAGCTGAGGCGAAGTTACTCAACCGTTCAGCCAAGATCGCCGGCTGGTCTACAATCGGACTCACACTCGCTACTGTCGTCTTATGGCCAATGCCCATGTATGGTACATCATACATCTTCTCCAAGAAGTTCTTCACAGGTACGTACGCCACGGCTTCTCATTCTTCATCACTTTGACTAACACTCAAATTCCAGGTTGGATCGTCGTAACATTCATCTGGCTCTTCGGTGCAGCACTCTGCGTTGGCGTCTATCCTTTGTGGGAAGGTCGTCACACTATTGCTCGAACATTCACAGCAATCGTCAAAGATATGACAGGAAAAGAGAAGCCTGGGCGTCATGTGGTTCATGGAAGACCAATGCCGGTTATCACGGAGGAAGATAAGGAGTCGGACAAAGTTGATGAGAAGAAGGAATCTATGACGCCGCCGCAGGTGGAGATGAAGAGCTAGATTGTGGGATTATATGATGGTGATTGTGATTAGGATAGGGAGAATTGAGGTAGATATAAAATAATTCCTGGATACCTGACTCTGCAAGAGGTACTTTCGCTGGTTGTATTCTCAGCGCCCATCGCAATGACCTTGAATACCTAATGTGCTCCCGAAGGACTCATATAGCTCAATAGCACGTGTATTCGTCAGCCTCCCTTTTATATTAAGTCATTGACCTGATAGTAGATGGAAGACTGGACGGCCTTGGAGTTCCACACACAGACAGATCGAAGAGGGAATGGCCAGTCTTATATACAGACGGAGGACTGTGCCGGGTGCACGAACGCTGAAAGCGATTGCGCTTGTGATCGAATCCTAGTAAGCTCGTGTGACAACCGCTGAGTTTGCATGTGATAAAGGAATCCTGTGTCGAGTCCTATAATCACATGCATCGAGTTCCAAATTCATGGGATGACAGAAATATAATGGGAACTAATACATAAACACTTTCCATTTATCAGTCCCGCTGAAAGAACTGCCCTCATGTCCCCGACAGCTCTGCTACTGTTGCAATCAAACGACAATAAGGTCAAAACCAGATTTCCTTAAATCTCATGCTTCCTTTCCACCTCGTTGATAAGTACCATCACCCTCCCTCCTATACCGAGCCATGGCCTGATAGTCGATGGGAGGGGTACTGGACGCATTGAGAGACGACACCGATCGGCCGTGAATCATGTCGGTAGCGATGCGTTGTAGAAAGCAAGAAAGAGTTGAAGATGAGGTTTGGCATTGGCTTTATACCCAGCAACCAGGGACTAATCACGAGCCGAGTGTGAGTGAATGGTTAAGTCAGGAGGTAGACTAGTCTTGTGATCTTGTAGACCATCATGTAATACATCAACATCGAGACCTTGGAACAATTTCATAGAGAGGTCCATTGACCTAGCATTCCGAGTTTCGTTCGAAACGTAGCTGATATCGTTTTGACCTCCCTCCTATACCAAGTCAAGACCCGATATTAGATGGGGGGTAGTACTGCACGCACTGGGACGCAGCCATGTGGGAGGAAGCGACCGTGGATGCTTGTAGCAAGAAAGAAAGAAAGAGGGTCGAAGGCGGCGATTGGAAGTCCTTATATACCCAACAATCATGGATCGATCACAAGCACTCTTGAGTGAATGCTCAAGTCACCGTCAGTTATGCCTTGATACTCGCAGCTTGAGCATATCACATGCTATCTTGTGGTAGGACTTAAATTCGAGTATCAATCACATGCAGCCAGTGCACGGACTTGATCATTCACCTGTGAAACAATCGCTGATTGTTAGGTATATACCTACTTCCAATCGCCACTTTCAACTCTTTCCTTTTCTTTCTACAAGGCGAGCGTATGGGCAACACATGGTGTTGTCTCCCAGTGCGTCCAGTATTACCCTCTCCCATCTACTATTGGGTCTGAGATGACTTGGTATAGGAGGGAGGCTCTAGGTACGTAGATACTAGGAGGAGTCAAGATATAACGTCCTACCAGTGGGACTTGCAGTTTTTGGAGGGACATCATGTCAGCACAAACTTCCTTCTCATTCTTGACTACATCCTTCCCAATACATTAGACCCCATTGCCCACATTTTTAGTTTTTCAACTACCCTACTACCTCTTCCCTCCTCACGCCCCCTTCTCCCTCAAAATCTGATCATAATTCAAAACCGCCTTCCCCAAAACCAATGCACTCTCCGCACAATCCTCCTTACTAGTCCACTCCTTAGGATTATGACTAACCCCATCCTTAGCTCTCGCGAAAACCATAGCAGTAGGACACAACCTCGTCGTCATACTACTATCATGAACAGTCCAAGTATCAGCCCCCATACCACGATCCCCACAAGCTCTCTTAACACAATCCACAGCCTCAGGCCAGAATTTGCCAGCAGGGAAATCGATGATTTTCTCGACAGAGTATCCTAAACCGGAAGCTTTGGCTTCAGCTTCAGCGCGTGCGAGGATGTCTTCGCCCATAGCGGCGAGTTTTTCGTTGGAGACGTTGGCGACGCAGAAGACGATTTTGGTCCAGGATTGGATGTTGCAGGCACCGATGGGGCCGGATTGGATATTGGTGACTGTTGTGATGCCATTGTGTTGAAGCGCCAGGTTTTGGAGTTCGAGCATGATTTTTGAGGCACCGAGGATACTGTCTTTGCGGCCGGCCATGTCGTAGGTGTTGGCGTGGCCATCGACTCCGGTGAAGATCATTTCGTAGTAGTCGATTCCTTGCCAGCCTTCGACCCAGCCGACGGACTTTCCGGCTTTTTCGAGTTTGGTTTGTTGTTCTACGTGGATTTCGAAATGGGCGGACATTGGCCATTCTTGGAAGGTGTTGGGACCGTCGCCGATGTAGCCGATTGATTGGAGTGCTGCACCCATGGTGTCGCCACTTCCGTCATTGGCCTTGCTTTCAAAGGCTGCTTGAACGCCCTGTGATGTGTTAGTTGTGATGAGAATAGAAGGAAGGATGTTATGGGTGCCAAGAGACTACGATGGAATCAAGCCTCTGGATAAGCTCACCTTCTCTCCAGCATACACAACCGAAGACCCAAGCGGCGGGAAGTACTTGGCACCTTCCTCATTGGTCCAATTAATCAAGGCAATTGGTGCATATGTCTTGATACCCTGCTCCTTCATGCCTCTGAATGCTTCCAATGCACCGATAACTCCAAGTGGTCCGTCGAACTTACCACCAGTAGCAACAGAGTCGAGATGGGAGCCCATACAGATGGGTGGTATATTGTTGTTCTCTCCTTCGAAAGTGGCAAACTGGGAGCCAGTCCCGTTCACGAAGTAGGTCTTCGCGCCCAATGAGTGTACTTGGTCTTTGAACCAATCTCGAGCCATCTTATCCCAAGTCGTTCCACAGAGTCTTGACAGCCCTCCAGCCTCGGTGGTGGCATTGGGCTCCGACCATTTTGCTGTTTCATGCAACTCATTCCTGAGATCTTGTCAACTGTGTCAGCAAATGGGAGTGGAAATGCTCAAGTCTCACCAGAGCCGGTCAGCGTTGACCTTGAGCTTTTGAGCAGCCGGCGCGTTGACTATCTTTGCATATGACCGCCTAGGGGCTGTCGTCAACTTGACGCTGCTTCTCAACAAATTCGGAGTCCTGAGCATCATCTTGAAGATTGCGTGCTGTGTAGTGTCTGGGAGTGGATCGGTCTGTCTCCGGCGGCAGAGCAGGCCCAGTCATCTTGACCATATCACTCTGTCATGGAGTTTTTGGTTCGGTCGTGCGGAGTAGCATCGTTCGTTGAGAAGGCCTATCTCTCCCATATTGATGGATATTGGGGCGTACCTTGCAGGAACAAGGATATTCCCCAAGCTGCCAACATCTGGGGTATTTCCACCGATAAGAGCCAGAAGCGCTATCTCCACTGAGGTGTGCGAAGCTCCATCATCCTAGGTGTCTGTAAAATGTTGTCGTTGTTGGGCGTCGGGAATCATCGAAGCGCTTATCTACGACTTCAGTGCCGCCGACGGACTGGCCTCGGAAAGCATGCCATACAATTGGGCCGCCAAGCCTCGCAATGTTCGGTCGTCTTACCTTGATAGGTGTGCAACTAGCAATCAGCTCCGGCAACGACTTGCATTGTCATCAAGATGGAGCATGGTATCATGAAACTGGTGGAGCATTCGATGTGAGTCTTACTGTTGAGTCTGCAGCAGGTCATTCACTCTCGGTCTTGAAGTTGACCGGAAGAGCTGAAACGTCGTAGTCCATGAAGCAGCACTCTCGAGTAGTATGACATTGAAGTTTCGTTTAGCGACTTCCGCTTCGAGCACAATTAGATACAGTGCCGCAGCTAGGTCCGTGGAGACAATTGCAAGGTTGATGTCAGGCTTCCAGAGCACGTTGTATGCCCGTTGAGTCCGAGCTCACCCATAGCTTGTGCTGCTCGAGCAGATGGTCGGAGCTTGTAGACTCGTAGACTGGCTGGCTGGCATATTCCTTGCCTTCGCAGTGTCCTCGCGGTTGCCCTAAAGCAGACAATTGGGTGGCGTTGCGGCGTGCGAAGATGGGATGGGACAAGGCATCTGATAAGGCGCGTAGAACAGGGCTCGTGGAGAATCCGAAGCCCGACGGTGACGGTGCTGAAGCCATGGAGAACAGTGACGAGATGTGCTGTGCTGTGCTGTGCTGTGCAGTAGTACGTAGGATCTGGAGTGCAGCGCGAAGGAGGAGGTGCGGTCGTGGCGTGGTCGTCGGTACTTGGATGCGTCAAAGTGGAGTTTGAAAGCAAGATCCACATGTCCACAGTGTCTCAAATTGCAAAAGTTCTGCGCGCGTGGACATCACGGCACGTCACGTCACTTGGTTCAAGCATCTCGACTTCTTAGCAGAATTCAGCAATGCAATAGCATAGCAGAAAAAGATGCCGCGCGAAGCCGATCCGTCCAACAACGAGCGCGACTTCCTTCTCTCCGCCCTGCGCGAGAATATCCGCCTCGATGGCCGCGCCTTCGACCAATTCCGCAACATTGATCTCGCATTCGGCGACGAGTACGGCAGTGCAGATGTGCGCATAGGCAAGACACGAGTACTGGTCAAGATTTCGGCGACGGTGGTGCAGCCATACGAAGACAGAAAATTCGATGGCCTGTTCACAACAGCGACAGAGCTGAGCCCAATCGCAAGCCCAGCATTCGAAGTCGGACGGTAGGTCTTCAGATGGCGCTGCGGTATAGACAAGGTAAGTGCTGATCTCGTTTGTATCAGACCCGATCAGACCGAAGTCATCCTCTCTCGCATACTAGAAAAGACTATTCGCCGGTCAGGTGCCTTGGACACGGAATCTCTCTGCATTGTGGCTGGGCAAAAGTGCTGGCATATCCGCGCAGACATTCATGTTCTAGATCATGACGGCAACTTGATGGATGCATCATGCCTGGCGCTGGTCGCTGCTTTGATGCACTTCAGAAGGCCGGACGTCGAGGTGCATGGAGAAGATGTGAACGTATTCGGCATCCGAGAAAGAGAGCCGGTGAAGCTGCAGATGCAACATCAGCCTTTCTGCATCACCTTCTCGTACTACGATGCCGGCGACGTGATGCTTCAGGATGCGACGTTGTTGGAAGAGCAATGCAGAGAAGGCGAGGTCGTGGTTAGCATCAACAGATTCGGCGAAGTCTGTCAGATTGCCAAGTATGGAGGAACACCTGTGGATGGGTTGTCGATGCTCACATGCACGAATCAGGCGCTTGAGAAGGCCAAGATGCTGGACAAGCTGGTGAAGCAGAAACTGGCTGAGGATGAGAAGAGAAGGACACCAGCTGGACTCATGGCAGAGCTAAGAGCTGAGAATGACAGGCCAGCGGGCGATAGAGGAGCAGAGGTCATACCTGGTTGAAGAGGAGATAGTGACAGGACGAGAATTGTGATGAGAGCAGACTCGCAGAATCTGAAGGAAGTGGAGGTTGCGCGCCAGGATATCTGCCTGGCTTGGGCCAGCAGGCTTGACGCTGAACCAAGAGACACTCTTCGGGTCACCTAGATCAATTGAGTCCGAGTACTCGCTGAATCGAAGATGACAGGCAACGGATCACACCCACAACGATGGAGAGTGCACTTCAGCAACGCAACTCCGGCACGGTGTAAGATCTCGAATACAGAAAGCCGCATCGACCATGCTGTACAGTGTCGATTTGCGCTTCGATAGCTACCTTGATCAAACGGCGGTGACGATTTAGATCCTGCTGGAAGAAACGGATTTTCATAAGCACATGATCACATCTGGCTCCACTAGCACATGCTAATGTGGCGATTTTCGCTCAGTCGAACCTCACTTCCACCACTTTAGGAACATAAAAGCGGTCCAACGCACATCCTCAATTTGTCCATCAACATCAACCTCCACCGAGCAATGACATCAGTCCAACCACCTTCCACAAGTCCCAACATGGCCACGGATGCTTCACAATTCCAATAGCTACTTCGACCCGCACTCGAAAGGGTCGTTAAGGCTATACTCCTCTTCATCCTCGAACGCGCGATACTACTGCCGCTCACCGACCTCCTGCAGCGACGGCATATTGCTCGATCTTGACCTTGGTACGTCTGGCCTGTCTCATTGCTCTTCCGACCCTTCCACCACCGACTTCGAATTGTCACATCACTTCTGCGTCTGATCGACTCGCTCCCAGATGGCATAGACGCTTGCACAGCATCGTGTCGGCGATAGCGTTGGCAGCGCTGTGTCTATAGAAGATACACGAGACATCCAGGTGTCTCATCACTAGAGCAATTGCTGCGGGCCCACCAGGTCACACCTCTACCCCATTACTTCAGCGGTGTCTTGGCAGGATCACGAGGCCGTCAAGAGGCCAAGGAAGAGACTGACTTTCACACTCACAGAGATCACAAGCATTTGACGTATTGTCATCGAGATACAGAAAGAACACAGACAACAAGACCGATTCACTCTTGATCACCTGCAGCCATGTCGGACTGGCGAAGTTCGTACAACAATAGCGGCCATCGCGACAAGTTCAAGAAGCAAACGACATCGCTCTTCTCAAACCGCCAGTCTGCAGTGGAATCAGAATCCAAGAAGAGTTCGTGGGATTGGAGCGGTCTGGAAGATGATGACAAGACGATTCGACAAAAGTCCACTAAGCCCTCATCACACAGCGACGCCCACAAGCGGGACAAGTCAAAAGGAGCAACAGCATCGTCAGCTTCGCGGAACGCTTCTGGTCTCAAGCGGCCCAGTCAATCAGATCGTGGCCGTTCGTCTGGCGAACCTTCGAAGAGGTTGAAGACAGGTCCAGCGACATCTGATAACCGACCGGTCCGGCGCCAGCAGGAATCTCTATCTCAAGCCAGTACTCATCGTTCTGACATTCGTGGTGTCGCGAACATGAAAACAGAAACCGTCTCTCCCCCATCACAGCGGCCCTCGTCATTCTTCCAAGGCGCCGCAAAAGCTGTGACCGACCTGACCACGCCGCCACCGCAGCAGCGCTCGCCATCTGTCTTCTCGCGAGCAAAACCACCAATGTCGGACACTCGCTCAATGTTGAGCAGGACTGCCACGCCGGGACCATTCGTCTTGATCGACGACTCAGATGATGATTCCGACGATGCCAAGCCGCCTCCACCACGTAGTCCCTCTCTGCAGAAGCAGCCTACCACATCAACCCAGAAGTCCTCCAATAGTAGACTCACCTCTCAGCAGATCAAGTTGGAGAGTCAGCGCAAGCGTCTGGAGGCGCTTGCAAAGAAGCAGGCCCCAACGAATGGGCAAGAATTAACATCAAGCTCCATGTTACCACCTCCGACGCGAAGACCAGAATCAGATATCAACAATGAGCATCGTCGGCCACTTCAACCAGTTTCTAAGGCAGCGTCATCCGAAGTCATTGATTTGGAGAATTGGCAACCCACTACCTCGAAGCATGTCACTCCACCGAACATCAGAAGCGGTGTGCCAACGCAGAGGACAAGTGAGTCACCCCGAGAAGTAATAAAGGCTGTGGAGAAGTCAGAAGCACCCGTCAAATACAACGAACTCCAGCAAAAAGCCAACCTTGAGGCAAAACTCCGCGAGTCGGAAGAAAGTGCAAAGAGAGAAGAATTGCAACGCGAACGAGAGCTGGAGAGGCGTGAGCTGGCCGATGCGCAGCGCAATCAGCAACTTGAGCAAGAAAGAGCCAAAGAAGCTGCTGAGCGTCGCGAGAAGGTTGAACTGCAGCGAAAGAAGCAAGCTGAGGCGGAAGCCGAGGTCAATGCTAGGCGGGCTCAAGAGCAAAGAATGCAAGAAGAGCTTCGCCGCAAGCACGAGGCTGATGTAAAAGCTGAGTCTGAACGAAAAGCGAAGGCTGCCGTGCGGAAAGCTGAAAGACTGGCAGAAGAACAGAAGAAGGCAGCTGAGCAGCGCCCCAAGCCTTCAGTGCTCAGTGAAGAGCAGCAGCGACTGAAGCAAGAACGCATACGGAAACAGGCAGAGCGGAACAAGCGACTCGGCGAACATAACAACGCTCAGGAGGTCGTCGTGGAGGATGAGGCACCAGATTTTGGACAGCTCACGAAGTCTCAGCCAAAGTCGCTAGCCCAGATGGCGCGCGAGGCACATCAAGCAGGACCAGCTATACAGGTGAACGATAACGATGACCTTAGACCTCCCACTCGGAGCAGACTCGGATCAGCATTGGGATCAGGGCCAGTCTCTCTACGCAGTGCAGTGGGAGCCGGCACATTCTCCTCCGCCCGATCTGAGCAGTCAACCAGGCAGACGCTAGGCCCTAGGCCAGCAGCTCCAGCCTCGAAGACGGGTCACAGCCGGAAATTGGGAGCAATCGAATCCCACGATGCCAGACTTCTAATATGGAGAGACACGGAAGGAAAGAAGTTTGAGGACATTGTGCAGCCTTACAAGGACCTGACTGGAGTAACGAGAGCCAAAGATACCCTCAGGGAGCGCCATCGCAATGTCAAGCGCGCTCTGAATGCAGCGAATGTGCCGTGGAGCTTGATCACCGAACTCGCTGACGGCAGCGAAGACGCGAGGGTACAGGTCAATGCCATGATACCGAAAGAAGCACAACACTCACAACGCCAATCACATGCTATTCAGCCCGGAGCTGACAAGCAGAGTAGCACACGCCAAGCCTATGGACGTGAGAATCAGGAACTTGTCCCGAATGGCATCCAGTCCTACGATGCCAGGCAAACTGAAATGACCACACTGGCTGAAAATGGAGCAGCTGCAGGATCATTCTCAAGCACACTGAGTGGCGGGACATCACCTGCCTGGAAAGCAAATTCAAGCTTCCTTCCGCCTGTAATCACTCCGGCCGATGCTAAGCTGGTCCGGTGGAAGGAAAGCGGTGTGATGTGGTCTGCTATCATAGACTCCTGGCATGACGCGACGGGGGTGAGCTCTTCTAAAGATACCCTTCGAGGGCGCTACCAAGCGCTCCGAAATGCCTTCGACAATGCGCAGATTGACGATCAACTCTTGAACGAGATGGTTCACGGAGTCGCAGGCGCAAAGGAAGTGGTGAATAGGAGGGTATTCTCCCCTCAAACACCTCCAACGCCGCCTGCCCGCCGTGATTCTCCTATCGAAGAGAGAAATGCCTTCCCCCGGTCACCATTGCCGAAGCACATCGGCAGCATTGTAGACGCATATGCCGGCCACGAAATCGTCGAGCGACCTACCACAGGTGGTAAGACCATCGATTCGAGGTTCATGTGGAACATGACCGAGATCGGGAATCAGGTTTACGAGGAGCGCATGGCAGAAGCAGATGAGCCTTCCGACGATGAGTCAGAGATCGACCCAGGAGACCCAGAAGATTACTTCTACTACACATACGTCGTCCATCGACGCGAGATGCTCTACGGCGACTTCCCTCCCGGCTGTGATACCTTTGATTCGGCCGCCTCCTCCGATTCCGACACAGACGAATCTCCGGAATGGACAGAGTGGAAACCAGTCAGCGAACCCTTCGAGAATCTTAGCAAAGCGAATGCGGCAGCACGAAAAGAGCTCCTCGCAGCTGATCCGAACAGAATCGCAGACCCTACCAACATGCAACTGGTCATGGATAAAGATAAGAATGGCTTGCAGCATGGCCATCTCATCAACTCTGAAGTCGGCGAAGTCGAAGTAGTCATCTTTCGATACGAACACAAATACGATAACGAGAAGAGACTTCCCACCAGCAAGGAGGGCTGGATCTCGAAAATCTGCTACAAGATCATGGAGAGACAAGTCATCACGGAGAAGTCAACCACTACCAGTACCAGGAAGAAACAAGATGACCTCTTCGACAACGGCGAAGAAGAAACCATCACCCTCATCACCGAGAGATTCCACGACAAAGAACGCCAACTCCCCGATCTCACCACGTCTCTCGAACAAGCCAACACCCTCGCGGCAGCTCATTTTGCCAAGGTCACGATTGATCAAGGCCTGAATTGGAGTGTGACGGATAAGTTACGCAAGGAGAAAGCTGAGAGTATCATGCCTGTCGAAGATGACGAGCTCTTCCATCAGAAGGAAGACGATGTCAATGGGAACACGGTTGAGGTCTGGGTTGAGAGAGCGACATTGAGGGGACCGAGAAATATCTAGATCTTTCGGTGGAGATGAGCAAGGAAGTACTCTAGATGGGCCCAGCGACAAGAAGATGATGCAAATTTTGAGGGATTTGTAGCTACAGCAACCAGGTGACACGACGTATACAAGGGTGCGTCTCTAGCAACGGCGTATTTTCCAAACTGTACCATAGATGACCGCCTCGAGCTTGCCTAATCAATGAGCAACTCTGCACATAATTTCCCGATGAAGAATGCAAAGAGGCGAATCATCGCTCGCGACAACGCTGCTTTCTTTCAAGGCCAAGCGCTTCCAAGGTGCGTGGAATTTAGAGTCTATCTTATTTCAAGATTGGTCTGGCGCGATTCAGAAATCTCTTATCTACTTTTTTGATTGAAGCCAAGCAATAATCTCGTTCGATAACGAAGATTGTGCTGGCAAAAAAAAAGAGTCGTGTCATCGAGCCGCAACCATCAAAAGATGCCAGACCCAGAAGCCTCGAGGAATATGGGGTTCTGAACCACAGCGAAAAGCAAAAAAAAGAAACAGGAATCACCCTAATTTCTTCTATTTCCAGTCTTAGCCACCTGTGAAATGAATATCTCGTACCCTCGCAGAACAGAATTGAACGAACGCGGGTCATTAGAGTGAAGCAAGTCTCAGGGTGCGTCCATTTGAGGCTTTTTCTTCTTTGATTGGCTGGACAGCATTTGTTTCGTTTTATAAGTGTTGCTGTTACGGGTGCCTGCCGGTCCACGTAGCGCGGTATCTTGTGGTCGTCCGTAGGGGCGCATTGAAAATTGAAGCTCGAGGGACGGACAGGCAGGCCGGTCATGAAGTCGTGACCCTTATGGCATGGTGCGGTGGTTGTCCGTAGACTGGCTCAAAATTTACAGCTTGAATGAGGTGTAGGCAAACGGTCTTTTGACCTGTTCACGAAGCTCGTGCTCGGCATGGCATGATCCAGCAGATCGTACGGGCACGATTGATACCAGCTTCCAAAAGCCCGTCGCCTCCTGGTCCTGTCCTGAACGTATCCTTCTGGGGTGAAAGGCACATTCCTCCTTTTCAACCCCAATCTCTCATCAGTCTCTCCCATGTATCCTCTCATATCAACTCAACATCACCCCCCTCCACCTTCTCCCTAATCGTACTCCACCTCAAAACCCAAATATCCCCCCTCACCATATCAATGCCCCCATAAACCGGTCTTTCCACAAAACAATCCCTCAAACACCGACAAAACACCGTAGTATCCTCATCAGGTTTATCAACCATACTAACCCCACCACCCGTATCATCCAATTTCTGCAAACCCGTAGGAAACTGACTCAAGAAACTCGCCTGGAAATGCGAACTCAGTAGCGTCTGATGCGCAGTCAGATATTGTGATTCCAACGTCGATAGACTTTCTGATTGTTGGTAATGGATGGGGTATTTGTCGAGTTTTGCGATCCGTGCACGAAGGTAGGCGCGTAGGAGGTATTTCATGCGTTCGAGCTCGGTTTGTAGGACGACGAGGGGGAAATTTGAGATTGGGTCTTGGGAGGAGGAGAGGTCTTCGATGTGTTCGATTTGGAGTTTTATTGAGGTGTTGAAGCGTGTGATGAGGTCGGTGGGGTAGGGGAGGAGTTCGGGCGAGGTGCGTTCGTTTATCCAGGCGCGTGTGAGGGTGCGGAGGTCGAAGGTTTTCTGGGGAATGACTGGAGCGGAGACGGAGGCGAGGATGTCTGAGATGTCGGCGTCCATGGTTGGAGATGTATGGTGCTGGTGTAGTATGCAATACGCGAGATGTAAAGTGGGATGTGTAGAAGACGTGAAGTGAAGACGCGTTTTGGTGGGGCACTTGAAAGTTTAATCAATTGTCACTAAATCTGGAAACCATGTCGAAAACATTACGATTAACTCTGTACAAAAGATGTTGAGCAATGTGCGCTCTTGTCCTTTTTTTTCACACTGGAATTTGGCCAGCGATGGAAACACCATTACTACTGAATCGGAACGGCAGTCTCACCCAGCCTAGTAACATCGAGAGACGGATTGCACTTCATCGTCATGTCTCATTACACGCGCCTCATCAATGGAAACGCAACTTCCTCTTCGAAGTGACCACCGATGGTCCACTTGTGGTAAGACTCAAGCTCCCATGGAAGACCTCAAACATCCTCGCAAAGTCCACCGCCGTAACCGTCTCCTTCGCCGGCTTCCAACCAAGCTCCGTCGGGAGTCTTTCGTTCTCTGCCAAGGCTTATCAGCACTATCGACCACTAAGCACTTTCCACGAGAAGTACTCACCAAAGAAATACTCAATCAAAGTCTTGTTACTGGTGACAGACTGCTTGTCTCCGAAAACCAAGAACACCGAGACCATTTCTCCTACGCTGACATCTTCTGTATTGTTTGTGAACGTGTAGGTGGGGTTGAAGGCACGAGATGCAACCTGTCGAGCGATTTTGGCGTTTGCCATCATATCTGCCGTGACCAATTCGTCGGTCAGATAGGTCTTGGTGATGTCGAACACGGTTTGATTAAAGGGAACTTGGTTGCCGTAGTATGCATCGGTACGTCTACACAAACACGTTAGTAAGTACTGTTGAAGTTGGAGGCACAGATGACTCACGAAAGACTGGCATCGTGTTCGAGAATGTTGTGGCGGCCTAAGTTTTCGCTGAGAATGTCAGCGCATTTCCAAGTGCCAATTGTGCGGTCGGTGTCTTACAGAGTGAAGAATGTTGAGTTTGGGATCGGATTCGAAGAAGGTCCTAATTCAAAGATCTGAGTCGAGATGTCTTCGTCGAAGTTCAACGCCGCTTGAATGCCAGGAACTACATTCTCCCGAGTGAGATTGCGTCCGTTGCGAGGAACGAAGCCGTGGTTGGCAAGTGTGTTCATCATTGGACATGGTCCTCGAACTACATATCAGGTGTTAGACGTATAGTCCAGAATTTGATCGGGCTGCTCTACTTACAGTCGCTTCTCTGAGGCGCTTGCCAGTTTGCATACGGATCAGATGCATTGGCTGCGAGTGCCAGCGGTGTGGTGGTGACCGCTGCTAGTATTTTCATGTGCTTCATGTTGAATGTTGTCGACCTTCTGTGGAATTTGGATAGCAGCGAGTGTGAACAACTCATATATGACTTCCATGCGGACTTGCAAGACCGGTCGCCACGAGTATCATCCTTGGCATGATTAATAGTTTATGTGAGGACAATCAGTGGCTCAGTCGAGCACACACAGTCTCGTACAGACAGTCTCGTACAGATGCAGGCACTAAATGTTAGTCCGGACGTCTCTGCTTGTGTATCAGTCCAGCAAATCATAGAGGCTACTCTTATATCATTCGTTTCTGATTGGTAGACTGTGTCGCGAAGTAGAAGAATAGTGGCATGAATGACACGGTCGGCATGCTTAACGGTCGTATAGTAGCCGCATGTCCCGGTCCTGGAAGTTTGAGAGAAGGTGTACTGCGTAGAAGTTCGCTGCTACATCAGCGCGGTGGAAGTGGACGAGTCTTCCCAAGAAGGAAAGCACGTACCTGTTCGTTTAGAAAATGGAAGGAAGCGCTGACTTGGCATCGGGTGACCGACCGGAGATTACAGCACTACTTCGCTCTTATGTGCTTGACTTGCTGGCGGAGGACGTATTTCTCAGTCTGACAGCTGTCGGCGTCCATGGTATAGGCTGGGCGAGATGTAGAGTGGGATGCGCGAAAGACGTGAAGTGACGACGCGTTTTGGTGGGTCCGTTTGAAAGTTTAACCAAATGGCACTAAATTGGCATCTGTCAACCACCATAGTGTTCGACTTGTCACAAATCGTATCTTGGCAAAGTGCACTCTTACTATTTGGCACGATAGAGTTTTGGTGATGGAAACACAATCTCTGCTGAATCGAAATGGCAGTGTCACCCAGCCCTATTCGACGGAGAAAATTGCACAGCGTCGAAAGCAGAACCATTGCTCAAGTATTCGACATGATTCTAGATTTTGAATCACATGCCTCGTTGGCGACACTGGTCCTCTTCACAGCAATATTTGGCGATCGATTACCTGGAGTTGCCAGATCCAGATGTCTTGTCTTGATAAATGGAGGTCCTTCCATACCAGTGTGGACTGGGCCGGAATCCTTGCTCTTTCTTCCTTGAGTTCTGTCTTTTTAACGTGACGAGTAGACACTTGCTGAGACTTGTTCCACGATTCCATGCCAGATTTGAGCTTCCAAATCTTGGGATTAATGGTGTCGTGCCGAAATAAGCGGCCATGGGGACTGAGGCATCGCAGCAACCATATTTCGCTCAAGATCAATTTAAGACTTATCAGAGGCAATGTACGAAGTCTCAGTAACTCAAGAAGATCGAGTCCTCCATCGTGGCAAACCAAAGTCTTGACGGACGTACTTCGGTTCCTAGAGAAGTGGATCGGTCTTGGCAGCCCACAGTCCGGCCCGAACGTCTTAATCTCTATATTGCAAAGACTCTGAGGCCTTCCATCAATCAAGTAACACAAAGCATTGATGGTTTAGTGGTAAAATTAGCCGTTGCCAATGCAGCAATGCAACAACATCGGCTAGCCCCGGGTTGTAAGCACTCTCCAATTCACATATGTTGTGTTGCCTTCATACTAATAGCGTAATAGCGATTCCCGGTCGATGCAATATTCTTTTGTCCTTGAAGATCTTCAGTGGAACTTGTAAAGAGCCACTGTATTCTTGATTCTTTTTGCTCTGGCTCGATATGTCCTTGCGAGGTTTCGAAAGTGCATCGATACATTACTTCGCTCCCGTAGATGAGGTCTTCATTTTGGAGAGCCATTCCAAAAAGCAGTGCATCGGATCTGTAACTCGATCACATTCATGGGTTGAATCATGCAGACATCTTCGTATGATTTCGCGTGCTGGAAGAAAGCAGCGCAAGATTTGGAGCGAGTATAGGACCTTTTTGCTTTCTTTCGCCTGTTGGTGCTGCAAGAATATCAGAGGACATCAGGCTTTTGCTCTTTTTCGTTGCCGTTTCGATCGGACGCGTTGTCCGTCAAAGAACAGGACGACTGTTCGCGAGAGCAGGTCGAAAATGGCAGCTCAGGCGTCAAATGATAACAGTTGTGCAGGCTTGGTTCGCTTTCGGGAAAGCCCTGCGGAAGCTGTATTCTCGAGCCACAGAAGGTCTGGCTAAGTCATGGCTAACTGATGATTGTCGGTCTCCTGTAAAGTGCCATGAACAAACAGTGGAGTGGATGCGTTGCAGAATCATGTGTAACGAGACCCATGTCAGGGGAGATGAGGTGGTGTTGGCAGGGTACAACAGAGTTCCTTAGCGTGTCTTTTTAATCTTAGCGCGACAAGCCAGCGATCAACCTCCTTCCTTCTATCCTTCACGGCCAAGAATTCTCCACGCCACGAACTACCGTATTGTATTTTGCTCTTGACATCACACCCTCTGGATCAACATCAAGACTCCTCATAGCACACACCTGCGATGACTTTCTTCACCGACTTGCCGCCCGAGATTCTGGCACTGGTTGCAGATGAGCTCGAAGAATACCCGGCGCTTCGAAATCTGGCGATGACATGCCATCAGCTACAGGACATTGCCGAAGCCGTCCTGTATGAAAAAATCTTCCTACGGAGAGGGAGTGAGTGCATCAGCCTAATTCATAATCTTACCGTCAGGCCACAGCGTGCAAAAGCAGTACAATCAATCGAGCTGCGTGGCCTGTTCCAACATGAAGTCGGATTGCAAAAGTTCCACAAGCTTCTACGGCTTGTACCTAATCTCCAAGAGCTCACTTACGAAAGCCCGGTCGCAAACCATCGCCTTTGGAAGCATGACGGCAATTGGAGAGCGCTTGTGGAACCCGTCAAGCCGTTGTTCCAAGATGTTGCCCACCACGCTCGCCTGACTCTTCAACCCGAATTACTGCCTCTCAACGCATTAAGAGAACTGACTCTTCACTGGAATGGCGTTGGCTGGCGATATTGGGCTGCCAACGAAATATTCGAAGGACTATTCGCCCACCCTCATCTCGAAGAACTCACTCTCTCTTGTGCCACGATCCTGGACCCTCTTACAGTGGATCTTCCACAAACGCCATTGAAAAAGTTGTGCCTAATAGAATGCGATATCAGTGTGAGTGGGCTGAAGGCAGTCCTCGCTTTGCCTCGTGCGTTGGAGCACCTCGATCTAGGTAGGTACGCAAAACGCATCGTGATGATGGCTCTAGCTAAACTATATCCAGGCGAAAATCGCGATCATCCCAAAACAATAGGAAAAACAGAGCGTATACTCGGTGGCGCCACTGATCCAGACAAATTTCTCGAGGCTTTATCTCAGCAACGTCACTCGCTCACGAGCTTTACCTACAGGCCTCGATCAGAATTCTACGACGATGACTCCTTTGCATTTTCTGGAAATCTTGGATTTTCAGAATTCGAGCAGCTTCAGTCCGTGACGTTTCTCTGCCACTCGAGGTCATTTGAAACCACGCTCTTGTCGACCTCTACAGCTCCACCGCGCCTGACAAGTGTGATGTTCGCCTACAGTGGTCATAAAGCCGGGAAAACTAACGGTGGTGCTTCCACAACAATATTCGAGGATATCAGCAACGACGTGGACTTGAAAGACCGGGAAACAATCGTGGCCAAATCCCGCATGGCCCGTCTTTCGGAGCGTGCGAGTCTGTTAGACAGTGTCAAGGAAGTCGGTTTTGTGGGAACATATGTCTTCGAATCCAAACAAGAACGTGACGCATTTCCAAAGGTCTTTGGGACATCAGCGACGATCCTGAAATCTCGGGAAAAGAGAATGATGTGTCTGAAAGAGGATCGCCAGAATTTAATTCCTCCGTACCTCTACGGAGAGGAAATACGCAGGTCGATGCTCTATGATTCTAATTCGTCGGAAGATGATTCGGAGCCGGGCGACGAATCAAGGGGGAAGAACGTGACCGTGGTCAACATGGGGGATTAGGAAATGTAATCTCACGTCCTCATGTCCGACTAGTTCATATAGAAGTCTGGAAGTGTGATTTGAGGGCCGGGTCCATAAGTGGGATCCAACACTGTTCCACCGAGAGAGGTCAATTTTACTAAAAATGCAAGCGTCACAAACCCCTTCAACTCCTCCTCACTCCCTCCTACAACTCGATCTGCTCCTTCCCATTACTATTAAACCCCGGCCTCGAATCCTTCCTCTCATTCAACCCCCAAGCTGTTGAGCTCCCATCATGCACCGTCGTCCTTCTCAAATCCCTAGCATACTTCCCCTCATAACTTCCCCCAGCAGCACGATGCATCACAGCCGTATTATCCCAAATAATCAAATCCCCAACACTCTTCCACTCCACACTAACCATATTCTCAGGCCGAATCGCCCATCCCATCAAACTCCAAATCAACTGAAAATTTTCTTCCTCGGACAAAGCATTCCCATCACGATCCTCAATATGATGCATATGCGACCCAATGTACAAATTCATCCTCCCACTCGGTTCATGCAATTGACAAAGTTTATGACGATGCATGTTAAAATCCTCGGGATTCAAATCTGCGAAGTACTCCGGACTTCCGCGTTTGCGACTATGATGTAAAGAATGCACACCAATATAATCATTCTTTAACAACTTCTCCTTCATACTTTCCGGTAAAGTATCGTACGCGGTTCTAGTATCTGCAAACTCGGTATTTCCTCCTGTGTTTGGTGGTGGGATTACGCAGGCGCGTAGGAGAGAGTAGGATGAACGTCTAGGGTTGAATGAGCTGTCGACATGGAAGAAGCCATTGCCTTTGCCGTAGTGGGTACGTGGACTGTCAGCGGTTAGGACGGAGCCGTCGTTGTCGACGTTGCCGGCGTCGAAGAGTTCGAAGAATTCGTAGCGTGGTTTGCGGCCTCCGGTTATATAGGGGCGGATGTCGTCCAGTTCGCCGAAACGACGGGAGAAGGAGACGTGGGAGGCATCGTCCAGGCCAGTGGAGCGTAGGACGAGAAAGCCGTACTGGTGGTGCCATGTCAGTCTAGATGGATGTGCTTTCAGTGGTTTTGCTCACCTTGGTCACAGCAGCATAGAGTTGTTTGAAAACATCGTCGGAAATGTTGCTTAGATTTAATCCCTCGATTTCAGCGCCAAAGGTTGAGTGAAGCGCTTTGATCTGGAAGCTAGGCTCTGATTCAACGATGCCAGGCATTTTGGATGTTCTGTGAGTATACAAGATGGTTCAACTTTGATGAATGCTTGAAGCGTTTTATTCCTGTCGTTCTATCAACTCTTCACCCGCATACCTCCACCTAGCCAGGTCGCTTACTATAGCTAAGCGGGGTGCAGAAGTGCACAAGTACGCGTTCTCGTCACTGCTCTACAATCCCGGAAGTTGAAGCTCACGCGTATGCCAGCAAGTCTCGGCAGTTGAGCATCACGCTCTACCGAGTGGAGACGCCAAGACCAGAGAGAATTCACATGCCAGTTGAATATTTATGATGCTCATATTCGCTCATATCTCATTTTCCAAAGCCATTACAAGTACAATTACCCAACTCTAGATCTTAGGCTCCTGATGTTGCTCCTGCGCCTGAATGCTGCCAATACTGGCTCGTCGTTCTTCATTGTACTTCTGTTCTGCGACCTTGTTGTGGACGTTGGATGCGACGTAATTCTCGGTGGCCTTGTCGTTGTTGGTGAAGAAGCATGCAAGAATAATAGCAGTACCAGAGAAGGCAGCAGAGACGAGGAAAACAGTGCTTCCTGCACTGATGAAAGCCTCTTGCCACGGTTTCTGCACTGCCTCCCTAATCGCGGTAGTCAATCCTGCGACAGAAGTATAGGCTGCCTGACCCTGCACAGCCTTGTATAGCGCTGGTAGAGAGGACTCTGGAAGGCCCATGCCCAAGGCCACAGGAGCAACGTGCTGAGGAATGGTGACGTTGAGACGGTTCGAAAGTGTGGCAGTGTAGATGGCGACAGCGATGGCGGAGGTGAAGTTTCGAATACTTCCGCAAAGTCCTCCTCCTTCACCGATCTCTTCCTGCGACCGAAGATGGAAAGTAGATGTCGTGGTCGAGATACCCTCAAGCAGACCCATGGCGAATGCTCCTGGGACGAGAAGGCCAACAGTAAGATGTCGGTTGCCGAGGTTCGCAGAGCAAGAAGTCATAAGCGCGCAGCCAGTAACGGCAGCACCAATTGCTGCCCACTTTGGACCTGTTAAGCGTCGACGTTAGTTCTTCTGCATTACATGACCCCATCTGATGGAGATACGTACCAGTGACCCACTCAATGAAACCATGGCAAATTTGAGCAAAGACGAAAGCCATCGCAGTAAGACCAGCAAGAGTTCCAACATCGTAGGCGCTGATCTCGCCTCGAGCGTAGTAGACGTTATTGACGACCTGGGGGAACACAATACCGAATCCGTAGTACACACAAGCGCCGAGACCATTGTTCACAGCAGCGCACATGAATCGGCGGTTCTTGAAGAGATGAAGTGGCAGGTATGGCTCCTTGCCGCGCTTCTTCACTGTCAATTCGTAGATAGGTAGAATGATGAAGAGTGTAACACCGCCGACGACCGTAGTTGCGAGCACTTGTGGAGAAGTCCATGGGTACAAGACACCGCCCTAGATCCAAGTCAGCACCAGTTGGAGTACTTTATTAGAACGCAGGACTCACCCAGTTGAGACCGAAGATAAACATGATTAATCCAGCGCTGTACAAGAAGACACCTATCCAGTCGAAGTGGAACAGGAGGTCCTTGGCAAGCTTCTGCCTGTGAAGCATAGTGAACGTCGGAGGATCTGTTTCGTGATTAGTCGTTAAAGCGGTATAGCAGAGTTTCAATTTTGCTCACGATAGAAGAAGAACCACGCCGCAATACTGGTGATGTTGATCGCAATCAGGAAGTAGAATGAGTTTCGCCAAGTACCTGGGTACTCAAGAAAGCTGTATGCAACTCTGGCCGAAAGAGGAGAGCTTGGAACAGTCATCAGGTAGCAGTATGAGTTGGCGAGATATCTGTATTTCATTGGGACCAGCTCCGCAACGACCCAGAAGAATGACTGCTGGAATGCGACGGCGACTCCAATGAGCGTTTCTGCGCCGATGATAGTGTTGACGTTCTGTGCGACGGCGCCGACAATCGAACCCATGAGACCGAGGAAAGAGCCAAAGATGAAGAACCATCTATTGCAGAGACAAGTTGTTAGCGGAGTCGCTCATTCATTGAGCTCACCATCACTCACCTTCGACCGAAGATATCAGAGAGCTTTCCAACCATCAAGAAGAACACAGCACCACCGCAGATGTTGACCAACGGTACCCAGTTGATATTTGGTGAAGGGCCAATGTCTTCATTGATTCGTCCAAGAATTGGAGCAACAAGACCGAAACCACCGATACCTCCCATGAAGGCCATGCCAATGGCGAACATGGTTCCGATGTAATTGACCGAGAGCCAGTACTTTCCATCAATCTGGTCTGAATTTCTGCCCTTGGCTTCATCGGCACGATCGTCGTCCTCTCGATGGTTCATGATGGCTGCGTCGGTGAACATTGGGTCGCCTCCATGTTCAGCCTTGTCATACTCGCGGTGTTCGCCAGGCCCGCCTGCAGAGAATCGTCGCTTGACTGGGTCCATGTTGCTTGAATAGAGACGAAGCCCTGTGAACAATGAAGCTCTTGTCTATAGAATAGAGCAATGGGGATGAGCACTCGAAAACCAGTGGACACTCACATTTGATATAGTCGTTAAACGCGTATCCAGACAAATGGGCATTCCAGATCGCCGGGTCGAGGCTCGCGTCTCCAGAATCCTGGGGTAGGTGTGGGTTAGCGCCCAGATTGCCCCAGACGTAGACCAGCCGTGCGCATGCAATGTCCAATCTATGATCCGTTCAGGCGGCTCGCTAGTGATCCCCAAGAACCTCGTTGGAGGTAGTCGTAAGCATCGCGCACGTGGAGCTGAACGAGTGTTCGCGCCACCATGTTTGATTTGCCTAAGGCTTTGATTTGAGTGAATATACTCGCTCAGATACTCTCGCCAAGGTTGACGAATCTGGTGTTTGACTGCGAGTAGGTCCAGCACAAGCAACTCATGCTTCAGTCGTGCGTTTCATCGCTTTTGGGTGATCTACTTCACTGTGCGGGATAATGAACGGCGAGGACCAACTATGATCAGTACCACGAACACCAAGGGGGTACCTAAGTTTGTTTATGCTCGATGCACGGATGGTTTCGTAAACCCGTGCATCTTACAGACCATCAGAGGCATGTACTTGTGTTTCGTGGTCCTTCTTCGTAGGAATTTTGCACAGCGATAGCTGCGAGTACGAAGTGTGTCTGTGTACCTGACCACATCATCGTTATTGCGCGTATTTGCTCGTCGATAAGCACCCAGCATTGGTGGCCACGAGGCTCGGTGAGGGGATCGCAAACTTGGAAGCCACAAAGCCCTCATCAGCAAGACCCCGTGCCGAGCTCTGCGCCTCTCGCATCATCAGAATTTTCCATTGCTGTGACAGACTAGCTGCACTGGTTTGATGCCCACGAGGAGTAATGTGCCGAAAGTATGTGTATGCACGATAGCGCCAGTGGCTGAACAGAAAGTCGAGTTGGCTGGGGAGTTCTTGACGGGGTGAGGTCCTCATGCAGTGCACGCTTTACACAAATTCTCCGGGCAGTAGGCTATCCGACGTGATCCTGTCCTGGCTCCATTCATGTCGTGGCAAGTACAGCAGGAAGTCGAAAATCTCGTTTCTCTCTTGTCTCTCCTTTGGTATTCGAGGTTCTGGGTGAACGAGGGAAGTTGCTGTTCGGTTCGGTTCACGCCTCGCACCGCAAGCTTTCGGGAAGTCCGGTTACGCCCGTCTCGCTCCGTCCTTCTTCTCTGGAATTAATAATTGGAAATAGCGATTGGGCTTTCCATTTTGAGCCGCCGCCTGAGTTTCTTCTCTACAGACCACGAGGATCTAGATCTCATGTCAGATCAAAGGATTGCCACGCGAGCATGCATGGCATACCACATCAGCCAGGATGATCGAGAAGAAGCAAAAGCCTCCGCACTGATGGAAAGAGTTCCTACGAAATAGGACGAGGGGACGAACCGATCTCTCGCGACGAGATATATCATGTATCGACGATCACAAGGCTGGCACTATACCTCTTCAAATCACTTCTAAGCGCTGAACTTCCTTGTCTCCAGATCCATGAGGCAGGAGCCTTGGGTGTAAGCCATCTCGGCTTGCAAATACCGGTCCGATTCTGGTTACTATGCTCGAGCTGCCATGCCTTCTCTGGACGGTCTCTCTCACGTGTCGCCATTGCTCTATGGCAAGCAAACCTGAGGAAGTTCTCATGTACCTCAAGATCAACATTCAAGTAGTGCAACTTTCGCCATGCTGACGCCCAGTGTACGACATTAACTTGAAGTGGAAACAACGCACCACAAAATTCTCCAGCTTGAACGGTCTGAGAGGCGACAGGAAATTTGGAGGCTGACACTACTAGCCACCGAGGAGCTACGACCATGGCGGTGTGGTGAAGCCGGGGGTTAAGAGCGCGACGCGCGGTCTGAGACACTGCTAACATCCTCGACGATACGAAAACGCATCGGCTGTAATCGCACTTCGGACTCAAGCAGTGGAGCAGAGCCTGTATTGGGCTGACATGTGTCAGCGTCAGCGATAGCCTAGACGAGGCTGCGATTTCCTTTCTCCAACTGCTTCTTCCGTACGGCCGCCAGACCTTGAGATCGGCGCTGCTGAATCTGGCTGAGCGATATGGACGCCTTAGCCTCTCGACGAGCTCACTGCTCCCTCTTTAGACGACAAAGCCCTGATGGGGTTCTCAAAGGTCGCATCGCGAGAATTCTTGTCGGTCACCTTCGGGTCCTCCGGCGCTTCCTTGATTACATACTGCCGACTTCTGCCTCTTTGCAGTCACATAGGGAACATCTAGACCTGTCGTAGCCAAAGCGCACACAATTTCGTGGCCTTGGTTTTGAACGTATCTGCGTTTCGAACGCCATCCTTCTTTTCTGATCGATAGCCCGCCCTTGCTGTCTGCAGCAGACGGCCGTCACAAACCGATGAAACCTGTTGATCGTCGACAAACGATTGGCGTCAGGATTTGCGACGAGGGTTTTGGTCACACCGTTGTCAAGAGACAGCGAGCGAATTCTTATTGACTGCCAGCTGGAGCTATGGACTCCTCCGTCCCGTACACTATGAGACGCAAGAGTAGCTTGCCACCGCAGAAACCGCGCCGAATCGACTTCCGAAGCATACAATACGCCCTGACAGAGGCGCAATACTCAGGGGCTCAACTCATCGCAAAACTGACCTGACGAAGTTAGCGAACGACGCGTCAAAATAGACAATTGTATACAATAATGTTACCCACCGCGTCTCGACGACCATCATCCGCATGGCTGCGAACCCACCAACGCCTGTCCTCCTCATTCAGGCAGACCATTCAACAGAACATATCACCATGTTTTCGAGTCGGGCGTCTATAATTACGGCAGGAAATCGACACAATCTGATCTCGCTTCTTGAGTTCGATGGAATATCTCGCATCGAACATTCCTTCCCAGTCTCCTATAATCACACCAGGATCAGGCGTTGGCGCGACTCGAACCCTCAACCCTGCTGGATACGAACGGCTGCGTGAACTTCGGCAAGGAAAGAGTTTGAATGCTGAGAGGAGATACGAGTACGACCCAAGGTGCGTGCTTCCATCTGGTTTTCGGGAGCGAAACCGTGCTCTCGACCGTCCTCTACAGGCCTTATTCATGCGAATCGGCTTCGTTCATTGGCGTTAGATCATGACTTTGCTTGCTCAACAAATCTTCGATCTGTAAGTCAAAGTTGCTCGCTCCAATCTGCCTTCCGGCCTCGATGTGTCGGCCTGCTCTTGTTGCATAGGACACTTCCGCTGATACCTTGGAAGTCGCCAGAAAGAGCTCCCTCATCGTTTGCACAATAGCAGTGTCAATTCAGCTCAGTAATCCCAAGGCATCTTCAAAAGCTCACTACCAAGCAACGCTCCCTTATTCATCTCCTTTTCTTCTTCCTGTCTCTTCTGCTCTCTTCTTTCTTCCACAATCTGTCTCTTAGCACTGTGCTTCTTGCGATGCTTCTGCTCCTTGATCTCCCTCTTCGCCTCACTCATGGCCTTTTGATCGAGCTCCATCCTCTCCTCAGCAGACAACACCCACGGCTGATTCAGAACCAATCTCTTCCATTCCGAAATCTTGGACCAATGCTCTGCTTCAGCCGTGGTATCTGCAACTCCTTGCAATCGCTCCAAAGCCATTTGTCGACCTTGCATGTAGCTCTCGATTTGACCTTCAGCGATAATGACCGTTCCGAGCTCGAGAGGTTTTCTGTTCAGCTCCACGAGAGGTAGACCCATAGCGACTGTGACAGTCACATTTGCCAAAGATGTGATTGGGAGATATTCCTTAAAGCCATTCGTGGTAGTCGTTCCTGCCTCTCTTTCAATCTTGATCTCAATATTTGCTCCACTGCTGTCGTCCAGAGTCATAAGAACATATCGTCCTCCCGCGACCATGTCAATCTGGCAAATGAATCCTACTAGCCGGACCCATTGAATGGGGTGGTTCAGCCAAAACCAGATGTGTTGGCCCTCGAAGCCAGATTCCTGTCGGAGTTGGAAGACATCGGCGACGGAGAGCTTGTTCCAGCGGTACCATGTGGGCGAGGCATCGAAGTATTTGGCTGGGTAGATGGTGCCCGTGCGAGCGTTGTTCATCGCATTGTGGGAGGTGGAGATGATGATCGGAAGTGGTAGTGAATTGTAAACAGGTGTTCGCACATGAAGGAAGGCAGACGCGAAGACGTCATTGGGCAGGGATGTCGCGTTGGACGCGTCGAGGAAAGAGCAACCAAAGTGAGTTGTCCATCTAAAGAACACACTTCGACCTTCCAATCTCCAACAACACCATCACAACCATCAAAATGCCCAAGCGATCACGCAAAGAGTCCGAAGACATCGAAGTTGACGAAGCACCCACATCCATCAACCCATACCAAATCCTCAACCTCGAAATCGATGCCTCCCAAGACGACATCAAGAAAGCATACCGCAAAGCCGCACTGAAGCATCACCCCGACAAAGCTGCTGCAGAAGACAAAGATACAGCCCATACGAGATTCCAAGAAATTGCCTTCGCCTTCGCCATCCTCTCCGATGAGCGCAGACGCAAACGATACGACACCACCGGCCGAACCGAAGAGTCTCTCAACATTGACGATGACGATTTCGACTGGGTTGAGTTCTTCCGTACACAGTTCAAAGAGGTAGTCACGGAAGAGAAAATCGAGAATTTCAGTCGCGAATTCAAAGGTTCGGAGGAAGAGAAGCAGAATGTCTTGGAGGCCTACACGAAGGTCAAGGGTGACATGGCCAAGCTGTATGAGGTCGTCATGCTGAGTGATATGCTGGAAGACGAGGATCGATTTTGCGCCATTATTGATGCTGCGATCGAGGATGGAGAGGTTGAGGAGTATAAGAAATATGCGCAGGAGAGTGAAAGTGCGAAGCAGAAGCGTATGGACAAGGCGAGGAGGGAGAGGGAGAAGGAAGCTAAGCGGGCGGAGAGAGCTGCTGAGGAATTGAAGGAGCCTGGAAAGAAGAAGGGCAAGAAGAGCAATGGGGATGCTGATTTGGGGGATCTTGCCGCTATGATACAGAAGAGGCAGCAGAGTCGTGCCGAGGGATTCTTTGACCATCTTGAGGACAAGTATGGAGGTGGAGGTGGCAAGGGGTCGCGGTCTGAGCCATCTGAGGAGGCTTTTGCTGCGAATCGGAAGACGAAGAAGTCGAAGAAGTGAGGAAAAGTGGTATACTGGCGTTGAATTGGCAAAAGTAAAAGATACCCCAAGATGGCAATACTGAATAGCAAGGACATAGTCAAGAAATGGCTGATTTTGCCGCAGCTCTCGCCAAGAGAGAGCGGCATTCTCAAATGATGAACCAAACCTCGCTATGCTTGGATTGAAGTACCCAATCTTGGCGAATCCTCGCGAAGGATTCAACCTCATGCGTAACGAAGCTTTATACCTCGGAAGCTAACGGCTGCCTGCAGGAATCCAGTCGTACATCTAGGCATCGATTTCGAACCTCATACCATCGCCTGCCAGTCCATCAAACCAGAAGGAGCATCTTCAAAAGCGACAGCACTATGACAAGCACCCAAAACACCTTCTCCAACCCCCTCATCCTCCGCCTCATACTCCTCAACTTACCAACCAAAGACCTCCTCCTCGCACAACGAGTATGTCGAACCTGGCAACACCTCATCAAGAAATCCCAATCCCTCCAGAAATCGCTATTCCTCCTCCCAGACTCCTCAGCCGGCATCGTTAAAAACGATCTCCTCGCCACCCACTTCCCAGATTTCTTCCAATCCGAGCATGGAAACACCTCTCGAGCATGTCTCGGACCTCTCGATTCAACAAGATGGCATCATAATAGTCATCCAGCTTACGCCCGATCCAAAGCCAGCTGGAGAAAAATGCTCCCAACTCAACCGCCTCCGACCGAACTCCAAGTTCTAGAATCCGTCTCAGGGATGGGAGGGAAACGCGGAACATTTAAATCTCTTCACTTCAAAGAAGGCGTAACTTTCGATATCATTTACGATCTCATCCAATCCTTCCTCCTCCCTTCTTCCGAGGGTCGAATTGATCGAGGGGCTCATGTTGAGATTGTGGGGATGCAGCAAGAGAGATTGTTGCCTATTGTGAGGAATAAGTTACATCGTTCATGGATCAATAGTCGGAAAATGAGTGTTAGAGAAGTTTTACCTGATGTCAATTTCGCAGGGGCTGGATGTGTAGTGGTGTATCTTGAGAGGACGCAGCAGTGTTCAAGAGGGAGGGAACGAATGCCAGGTGAGAGCTTCTACACGGAGAACTATTTGAGGAGTGATGCAAAAGAGAAGGAGAAGAGGATTAAGTGGGATGTGGAGAAACAGTTCTTTGTACGGGGGTAGATTAGAATACGCGAGTGGGTTCTTGGGATTTGATGGGAGTATGGTTTCTTGTTTCCCCGAAGTGGTTGGAAGATAGCTTCTCTCGGAGAGTGGCAAGCCCACGGGTTATATCAGTATTAGCATACTATCGAGAACCATGTGGTAGATATGTTTCACTCTCTGTTCTTCGGACACCATCAGCTTTGTTCTGAGAGCTTTTCGGGAACTCAGTCTCTCCCATGTCAGCGGTAAGAATTAGCCTTGAAGTGAGGACCCTTTATCAAAATCCACCAATTTCGAGATTCACGGAATTCACAACTTCACAGATCTGGAGCCACAACAATGTCAGAACAGGACAAAAACATGGAAACATCACCTAATTGACGGGAGCTCTCTGGTGATATACGACAATTGCTCGTAGAACGACATTGTTGAAAGGTCGAAATTTACCCTAGTGGTTGAAAATTACCCTAAGAGTATGACAAATGAAGTCTCAGGCAAATGTGGCGACAGAATCTTGCTAGCAGAGGAGTTGGGACAGTATCACTGCTATGACGACAGTAACGAGCAGTAACGAAATGTCTAGTCTGTGCAAAGGAAGTATCAGAGCGACTGTAGACTGTTTCCAGTGAGATCAATGTCTAGAATATCGATCAAGCGGTCTATCTGTACATATATTTATGTCATGGTCATCATGCTACTCGTCGAGAATGGCTTTGCCAGCAATAAAGAAACCCATCTTCAGCCAGTCGCCCATTCAAACAGTGGGAAGCGACACACCTCCACTCAGTCCAACCGGCGGCTGCGCCGACTTCTCGCCACCCTCCTTCACGCACCATTGTTGCTCATCCCAACCTGGTGGGCGCCATGTGAAAAGATCAAAGGCATCTCGACTCCAAGGCCCAGTATCATTCGCCACTTCTGGTTCTGGCTCTTTCGCAAGGTCTGATTTGGCCGATGGAGCTTTGAAGTGTCGCCCCAACACAACAGCTGAAGTGCCATTTGATCTCACGTTCAGGCTGACCGACTTCTGGAGCGGCTTCCTTGGTCTGAAAGTCTTGCCGGCTGGCGCGTTAGTGACAGGTTCGTTTGGAACAGGTGTTGGCGTGGCTGGTCGACTGGCAGTAGCAGGTGTGCTTTCACGCGATCTCTTAGTAGGAGAAGGCGTGTAGCGCACAGGAGCGCCGGGAACACGCTTTTGCTTCGTGTGTGGAATCGCATTGGACTCAGATATGGCTCTTCGCAAGGTGCGGTCCTCTTTCTGCGGTGGCTGTCGTGGCGGCGAAGCTACTGTGGCCGGCCTCGCTGTCGGATTCTGCGGCCGGCGTACAGGCGGAGGCAGCATTCGATCGTCGAGCCTTCTGAGCGCCAGTGCTGACTGCTCATAAGATGTCAAAGTGAGATTCCCTTCGCCAGGTTGTGCATTGCCCAGCTCGACATCACCAGCGAGCTCATTCCCATTGCTGGTCTCGACTGTGGGCTGCTGCTTGCTCGGTCGTTTCTTCGAAGCTTGCTTGAGCCTTGCACTACTTGTGCTGCCACCCTTCTTGTCGATCCGTGCCAAGCGAGCCTCGAGCTGCTCACGAGCTTTCAAAGCACGATCATCCTGATTTGGGCTCTCATCGCTGTCTTGTAACATTTCTGCTGTTGCTCCCATCGCCTCAATCCGACCTAATTCAGCCTTTCGCTTTTGAAAAGCGTGAAGAGACTTTAATGGGCTATCTACCTGTTCTGCACTCTCGACAATGTCCGTCTGGTTTTCGTTCACCGTATCTGCCACCGAGGAAGGCGATTTCTTCGAGCTTCTGAGCAGCTGGCCTTGGCATAGCAGACCTTTCTTCCTGGGAGCGGTTGCTGCAAGTCGTAACGTCTGACTAGTTTTGCCGACAACAGGCCTTTGTTGCTCCGCTGGGACTGACTTCGGGAGGTTACGTAGAGGAGTGCCTTCTGTTGGGCGTTTGTCCTCTCTGGCAGCGTTCGGCTGTTCATCAGAAGTGACATGGGTCACGACACAGTCCTCGTCCTCGTCTGATGCCTCTTCCACCGTTTTAGGTCGCCTCACAGACTTTGGAATCTCAACACGTCGACTCGTACGCGCGGGTGGATTCCGCTGAGTCTGAAAGGCAGGCGAACTTGACCTAGCATTGGCATTGGCTGTCGTCTTCTGCTTCGCTTTTGCTGGCGAGGACGAGTGTGCTAAAGCATCGTCGGAAAAGCCTGGCAGGAAGTCGTTCACTGGCTGCTCATCGCCGTTGTCATCATCATCGGAGAGAGCGATAATTTCTTTCGTGCCTAGTCTTTGCTGTCCTGCCTGTAGCGCAGGCTTCTTTCTCCGCTTGGCGGCATCTGAAGTGCGTGCCCAGAGTGGCGGCTCCTTTGCCTTCGCTGCTTTAGGAGTTGTAGTAGTCCTCGTCACATTCCATGCTTCGCCAGTCTTTGGCCTCTTCGCAGGTCTGCCATCTTCCCATGCTTCGTTCTCTTCATTCGCGTGACGTGCCTCGAAAGGTGACCGAGTGGGAAGTTGTGCTTTACCTATGGGACCTTTTGGTGTGCCAAGCAGTGCATTGAGAGAGCGGTGCTTCAGCTGTGTGTTTGCCCTTGCCGGCGCCGCAGTACTCGACCGTGCTGTTGGTGGCGGCGCGGTTCTTGACGGCGGGGCCTCCGCAGCGGTTGATTGACTCTTGTCCTTATTCTTTCTCAGCTCAGAGAGATCCGTCTCTGTACGGCCGATGCAGTCGGCCACTTCCACTTTTACACCACCTCTCTCCAGGGTAAGCTCGTCTCCTTCTTGCACGTCTTCATCGCCAGTCCAGTGCATGTCCCCGATGAAATTGCGCGGGACATCATAGACCATGCATCGCTTATTGAAGGTGTGATAACGGACCACGCCATCCTGCCATTTCTTCGCCTTCTTTCGGACATCATGAGTGTACAGGCAGTTGAACTCGAGGACTGGAGCCGTGTTCTGGGTTTGCGGGACCGACAGCGAGGGCGTATTTCGGAAAACAGCGGCAGTCATGACTACTCTCTGGCTCAATCATATTGCAGAGGCGTGTTGACATGAGAGCTCCATGGAGGTTACATTCGTGGTTGCTGTGATGGAGAGGAAGACGCGACGCGTGTGGAGGTCGACGCCAACTGCAGACGCCACCCGTGACTTCCAAATTGCCACTTCCATTCCCACTCCCACCTCCACCTCATCAACCATCTATACCTCCATCTTCATCCATCTGGACATTGCCGTCTGTCTATGAGTACCGTCTCAGATTGCGTTGTCGCCGAAGAGTATGGCGTTCGGATCAACATCAAACTAATCTACGTCGTGCCGACTTTCAAGACTCATCGGCTCCTGTCGCCACAGAAGAACATCCGAACGACGCGACTGGACTTCCACATACACTGCAAGAACTTGCGCGATTCACGGGTTTCCGGTAGAAGGACGATGAATCCATGCAGTTGTCACACTTGATAGATCATAGGTCCATGAGTCTCCCGGTCGGTCATGAATTGTTCATGGAGTACGCCCGTACAAAGAGCTCTTAGCCCGACTCCCTGGCGCCGCGCAAACCATACTCTGATTGCGGATGGGAGTGAATGGGAACGACCGCTCAGTGACTGATGCCGATCCCGCCCGCAGTAGAGATGGATTCGTTGGCATCAGGGACCGTCGACTGTGCTACATCACGCTGCAAATAAGAAGCAGCCATGGGGTCTCCGGCCCCACGAGCGACAACCAAAAGCAGCTTCGAAACTCACACAAACACACAAGAGGCGAGCATGAGGTGGGAACCAGAGCATGTTATTCTGGATATGCTCCTCTTCCTTGCTGACAAAGGCATGGATTGCGCGTCACTGCGAGACCTCCTACCTTTTCTAGACAACCGTTACCAAGCTGGCCATCCCAGCAGTAGCAATTGCATCCACTGCTCCTGCTTCGAGTCTGGAAATTGTTCATAAGAATGCCGCCTTTTCCTGAAAAGCTTCTGTCCTGTACAGTACAGCAAAGCAAAGCACATCAAATGGACACTCTGCGGCTTGATCGCACGACATGGATAAGATAGAGAATTTCGCTGATGTTACCTGATCAGTGTACCGGACGAGCGATGAAAGGGAACTGAACATGCCGTTCTACAACCAACTTTCAACGTACTTCCACAGCATCCTTCTGGGATCAGTCGGTCAGATGTGCGTCAGAAGAGCTGCCATTTTGTCATTTCGGACACTCGACGCCGGACTATACGAAGCACGCCTAGCACATGTCCAATTTCCCCGAGTATCCTTGATCCTCTCGCTGTCAGCTGTCAGTGAGTAGTCATCCAACCACTACTCTCTATAGTGACTGTCTGACTCGCGGACCGCGAATCAAGATTTACGATAGTGTTCTTGGAAGACCGGGGTAGCCTTAAGACCTATACATGGTATCGCTGCTGCCACCAGCTTACCACGTGCTCAGGCACCGGATCTGTAAAAGGAGTAGGGGATGATCTCAGGGATGTTCTCAATGATTCTACGCTAAAGAATTTCTTCTCTGCTCACGTAGCAGCCTTTAGGGGCGATAGAACTTCATATTGAGGGCCGATGTGGTGCAAACAATCAACAGCACTGATGCGTTTGACACCCATTCCATTTCTACCGAGGCAACTTAACGAGGACGATTTTGAAATGAGAGGCACATCTCCTGTTTGCGAATACGGCACAGATCCCTTTGGCCTCTATTCTCAAGTCCGGACCTTCCGCTCGGCCATTGCGACCAATTGCGTAGCCAACGCCGTCTCTCTAGGACCTGGCTTGCTGGTAGCGACATCTTTGTGCGGCTTAGTCCCGCGTTGGTGCTCGTATGCACATAGTCGAAAGACGTGGATCCCCCGAGAATCCGAGAATATGGAACATAGGCCTGCTTCGTGATGATGTGACTGCTCGGTTACGCACCTCGACCTAAAGACGGCAGCAGGGTGAACCTGCCGAATGATCGACAGTTCTACCGAAGCTACTGCTGTCTTCCCTGTGCAACATCATCTCATGTCTACATAGAGAGACTGCAACTGCTGGGGAACTTTGGGTCCTGTTCTCTACAAACTTATTAAGGTCGCCCTCGCCCACGAAATGCTAATCACTGGCTATCATGCTTAAGGTGCTCAGTCATCGGCTGTCATCTACAAAAACCGCCTTTTCCGCACCCTGCACATGGGCATTCGCAGTCTCTCCGTAATTTGACAGCACAGATCAGGCTGAAGGTTCACGTGGGTGACTGAACCTTACTATACAGCAACCTTAAGAAGATGTATTTTGGCTTTCCGCTTTGACAGCCAACGCCATACTCTAGCCAATGGACATCAGCACAATACGACGGAAAAAGAGCGGACAAGAAGGATTGTTGGATTATACTCTCCACTCGCAATTCAAGTTGAGTTCGAGCATATCAAAGAAATGGCGACCATCCTAGCTGCATCTCGAGCATAAAGAGTATCAGTCATCCCGCGGATCTTCCACCTCGCACATTCTGGAGTTGAAGCAGTAGTTCGCCGTCGACGTCTCTAATACCATTCACGACATTCGTTACCCATCATCCGACATCATGCAGTTGATCGCAGTTGCCTCCATATTCGCGGCAGCGGCCTGGTAAGAGAAGACGCCTTCCGAATGGAATATGTTACCACAGCTGATCCGATATCACAACAGTGCTCTGCCACAATTCCCAGACCAATTCGGTCCCCCAGGTCCCTTCCGTCCACCTGTCCGAGGAAATCCTTTGCCCAACCCGTTCCGCCAGGACTTTCCATGCGCAGATGGAGATCAGAACGGCTGCTACAGAACCTCGTGCTGGTGCACGCAGAACGGACAATATGATGCTTTCGCCACCCAGCTCATGACTCAAGATCTTCATGCTCGTTACCCCAACCTGGTAGATGGAGGAGGACAGGTAAGTCGGATCACCCGTCAACGTGACTTCGTACACACCACTAATAATAACATGATCAGATTGTCGACCTCAATGGCCGCGGTGTTGAGCAGAATGGTGTCTCAGACTCGTGCAACCGTGTCTCGCAGATGCCATTGTTCGTCCAACGTTTCGGGATTCGACAGTTTGGTGCTTCTCTTGGACAGTTCTACCTTCCTGGCCAACCTGACATCTACTTCTTGGATGCCAACTGCAAACTCTAAACGTTGGCATATTCTTCTCTTGGGCATATGGGTAATTGCATCGATTGAGCATGTTGTGCGGATTTTGGAGACTACCATATTGAGGCGCAATATTCTTTTTGATTTATATACATGTATTGGGTTATTCTGAAGTCGGCGATTAATTGAAATTTGTTCGCTGACTATCACGATGGTACAATGTCTCGTTTGAATATTTTCAATTTGCTTTTTGAACCAGAGCTGTTAGAAGGACGCCATGTTCTCTTTGCTGTACTCGCTGGTCTTTTGTGCTGAAGTCTTTCTAGTAGCAAACATGAATGCTATCTACCCAGAGCACTTGCTCCATCTTCGCTCTTCAATGCATCGGATCAATCGCAATGACCACTAACTCATCGGCTGTCACCACGTCTGCTCAGCTCAAACAAGAGATTCTCGGAGCGATGAAGAAAACACCGCGGTTCCTGTTCCGCTTCTGGCACAGCAACTCCGGCGGACAGAAAGATCTTGGACAAGATCTCTTCAATCAACGTACGATTACACCTCTCTATTTCCAAGCGCATCCTCAGGTTGCGGAACACAGTCCTGACCTGTTCTCAAAGGGCCTCAGCAGTATCAAGAATACCACAGAACTACACCTGAAGAATGATGAATCGACTGAGACTTACTTCTCCTCTTGGACACATTCTCTACCACTGCTACTCGCCAGAATCAATCACGTCGAGAACAAAGTCTCAGGTATCCACATCGCGGTACTTGATACTTATGAATTGACAAGCAAGTATCCTCACAACATCGTGGTCAACGCTACAACGTTAGGTAAGATGCTCGGTAAGGACTTCTCATCCTATCGACACGTATTTCTCGTATATGGCGTTCTTTCCGGCTCGTACATGTCGACAGTCTCTCATGATGTTTTGGATAATGATCAATTCATCTGGGGCCAAGAACGTCTACAGTCCAGCACCACGACAGAAGATCGATTCAAAGACGCCATGAGGCTTGGCGCGCAGTTTGGCGAGGCATTCGCTGCTCCAGTCGCTGCGAATTTGATGACTATGTTTGCAGACGATTTGAGACAGCGCGAGGAAATTGCTGACTGGCTTCAGAATTCTGGTTTAAAGCTCTCAAATGGATTTGAGATTCTGCATGCTGATATTGAGCATCAGGGACATCTTGAGGTTTTGCATGCTGCTTTACTTCTGCGGAGAGCCTCCAGATTGAGATCACAGGTCAATGCTGGACTTGAGTTCGATTCGTCAAGGCCAGGGTGGGTTGGATTGGAGATTGAGAAGCAGCGAGCGATACGGGCTTTGAAAGAGTGTGCTTGTGTTCCTGATGAGGTCGCTGAGCATTATGAGAGGATGGTGCAGGGGAATGTCGTTGGTCTTGGTCGTTGAGGGGATAGGTCGAGTCGAAGTAGATGCAGACAGTCCGAGTTCCGAGTGTTGAGATAAAAGAGATGGGAGATGGCGGCTTGAGTCTGTGAGGTGAAGTTCTCAGGCAACAATCAGGCAAAAGGCGGGGCATGCGGACCCTCGGACCGCAAATGACGCACGCACTAGACCACTTAGGTATTTCGCTGTTGCTGCAGGTTAAGCTTGGGTGGACCGTTCTCTACAAAGCCAAAGATTTGACGCGTTCTACGCGTGCACCACATCGAACAATTCACACTCTTCTTCTTCTTGTATTCACTTTCTGGAGTTTCGGCGTTGACGAGAGCGAGTCTGCGTGCACGTGAAGTAATCTGCCTTGATTGCTTGTCTCTCACTGTTGCACAGACGCGGGCCGCCTTGACTGCAGCCTGAGATCACAGCTGCGACCGACCTACAATCACAGCCTTGAATTTCTTCAGCGCTGCGCCTGCACCTGACATGCTGCAACAAACGTTGAGCTAGATCGTGACTGCCGCCTGCCGACATGACAACTCCAAACGGTGACTCCTGGTCTCGCGACCCGGTCGCAGATGCAAATCCAGACCTCACCCGCAAGCGACTGCGCCTGAGCGAAGAAAACGAAACATCGCCACGCTCCAGCGACGATAGCATCGTCATCGAAGCCCTCCCTCCGGAAACCCTGGATCTTGGAGACAGTATCGATAACGCCATCGAGCTTCACGACGATGAGGCACTGATCATGGAACCATTCAGTCAATCCTTCCAGATTTACAATGGCGACCATTCAGCCGACGCTCAACTCCGACATCTCCTTGGTGTCATCACAGGCACTCAGTACATGGGAACGTCGGTGTTCGCATCCCTGGCGGAATGGCTGAGCGACCACATCGAAAACAATGGCGTACCGAGTCGGGCGCGTACTGTGGCGTTGCTCAGGGACTCATATCTCGGCGACCAAGAATTCTTCTCCCTACTCGCCACCGTTCTGTGTGCCATCTTGGAGCGACAAGAAGATCTTTTCGAGGAAGGCGACTTTGTGACTTTCTCACAGGACGGGGCTCGTCTTGCTGTGAAGAGATTCCTCGCTGGTGCCACTGAGCTTAGCTTGCGCATGTTGCATCTACTTCCAGACGTTATGGACTCCACCATTTCCCGAAGAGACTCGGGACAGACCAACAAGACCCGCCAGACCGTCGGCTTGTTCGCATTCATGCGCGTCTTAATATTGCTATTGGACCCGGAGAACTCGCCCGCTCTCAAGAGCTTCACAGCCGTGTCCAGTGGATTGCCACTGGCCTATGCAAACGACACCAAACAAAAACTCCTAGAGAGAAGGGACAACGGCCACCTCTCAGCGTCTCCACAAGAGCTGGCATACATCATGAAACTGCTCGACAAGCTAGCCCGTTGTCATAGAGATATCACAAACGCCTGGGAAGCCATCGATTGTGCTCTTCGAATCACAAGGATGCTGGATCTTCAACACCGCCCTGAACCAGAGCAGGTTGTGGAGGTGATTCACATGTTCATCATGCCCGTGGTGTCGGAGAAACACCCACGTGCTCTACCAAGCGGCTTCCATGACATGGTTGTGGAAACCGCTCGAACGCATTTGCTCACGCTGATGAGCAGCGCTGATGTTGAAACAGCAGCTTCTATATACGATCGCTACATCAGGGCAGATCAAGACGCGCTGCTTACTGAGCCCCAAAGCCACACTTTACTTGCGGGCTCCCTGCTAGCTCTTAGCGAAGGCGATCACGGCATGTTAGCTCAATTGATGACCACGGCTTGGATGTTGCAAGGCCTCAAGCAGTACATCTACAGCGAAATTATGGACATCCGCAACTCGGGTATCAACACGCTCGGTAATCTTCTGGTTCAAATTCACGACTTCTATCGACCATTGAGGGCAAACGCAGAGCATCCTATGCTGCAGTACGTTGCCAGGTTCTTGCGAACCAATGAACTGACCAAGTACATATTTGGCCCCAATTCTCATGCCAGCTTGGTGAACCACAGTCAGCGTATCATCTGCTTTCTGGCAGTGACCTGCACATACACCAATCTAGAGACCGACATCATATGGCACGCTTGTACCAATAGCGTTGAAGCGGAGTTCGTCAAGGCCTCGCTCAGCTGTCTCACTGACCTGTGCCGGTTCCTTGATTTGGACAATCTCTTATACATGGCAAAGAAGTTCACCACAACTCCACCCTCGAAGCTGAGTAAAGACGCAGTAGATTCATTGGTGGATGTCTTTCACAGAATCGATTTACAAAATGAGAAGACAGTGGATCAGGACAATCGCCTGGCAACAGCATTTATCAGCATCGACATAATGCTGCGCCTCGATTCTACAGATGGGAGTCTCAGCATGGTACAGCTTCGTGAAACCGCCATTCACGAGCTGATGAAGTTCACACAGACGTCTTTCAGCACGAACGATCGAGTTGCGATATATGACCGATGCGTGCCCAATATAATCGCAGGCAATGAACGCGCCACCGCAAGCATTGAAGTCTTGGCGATATTCCTCCAGAATCTTCTTGGAGCTGATGAAAGCGAAGCTCTATTGGCGAGGTTGAACGTAAGCACGGCTGTGCAGGAACTCGGCATGTTTGTCACGCGTCAACGAGAACTGCCAACTGCAGGAACAGAAGTCACTCTGCGCGCTATAGGGTCCCGCATTGATGCTATAATGCGATTGATGGCCCTGTCACATCCATATACGAATGATGCCGCAAAGAAGGACTTATTTCGCTTTGCTTTCGGCGAGTCGGCACTCAGTAATACCGCCCGGGACCACGCCTGGAACATACTCGTTGCGATGCGCTCCAAACCCGAGTTGAGAGAAGCAACCCAGTCATTGCTCAACCGCTTTCTCACTGTGGAGGCTACGACGCTGCCAAGCCACCTCATGACGCCCGGGCTTGTGCACCTGTTCGCGGCTTCTTTGCAGCAAGAAGCAATCGACGGGTCGTTCAGCAAGGACTTCTCTTTCATTCTGGACACTATCATTTGGCGAACGCTACTAGATACCGCTAAGGGCGCAGCGACTTCCCCAGTGACCCAAAT
The DNA here is from genome assembly GCA_012978405.1 of Pseudocercospora macadamiae. Taxonomy (NCBI): domain Eukaryota; kingdom Fungi; phylum Ascomycota; class Dothideomycetes; order Mycosphaerellales; family Mycosphaerellaceae; genus Pseudocercospora; species Pseudocercospora macadamiae. Next base: position 433,845 of record WRNY01000026.1, read on the forward strand.
GGCTGCGGAGAGCATCATATCAATATTGTTCACCTTTCCCCAGCGCGGACCAACCAGGGTCACCGCAGCGCAGTGTCATGCCGAATTTGCTCGACGACAGATCGGTTGCATACTAGCAGAGCTCGATAGTGATCAGGCGCCAGAAAAGCAGTGTCAGGACCGAGTAGTTCAGGAAATTCGGTTGTTGGATGCTGTGGCTGAGGCAAGCAGACAACATGCATCGGTATTCTGTCCGCCAGTCGAGCCAGAAATCGATTTGGCAAGCGGAAGCGAGGAAAGCTTTCAATGCACGGTTCGAATCTACGGCGGTGGACAGAGTCAGCAGAAACACTGTCAACTTCGGGCAACGAAGGAAACCCTGCTATCAGAACTCGCCGATGCTCTGCCAAATGTCACCGGCGCGTCCGAAAATCGCGTGATCATCGGTGGCAAAGTCTTCGACAACGTCGAAGATGCGAGCAAGTCGCTGGTTGAACTGGGCGTCGAAGCACTCGGTGTGATTTCAATTTGCCCAAAGCACTCGCCACATAGTGAGCTTGCAAAGGTGCTAATGACTCCAGGAATCGTCGATTACGAGGTGTTGGCGAGATACGACGAGCTCGAAAAACTTCTTGACGGACCTGATGATATCGCACAGCAAACCTTCACTTTCTTGACCCGCATCAAGGCACCACCGCAAGCCCGGAACCGAGTTCAAACGCCTTCTGTAACGGCTCAGGCGCTTTTTCCGCCTGGTCGCTTGTGGAGAAGTGTTTACTATCTCCATGTGCTGCACCAGCACTTGATGGACTTTGCAAGCATCGGCGTTGTGGACGAATCCTTCGTGCTGCGAGGAGTACAGCTTCTGACTGACCTCCTGAACGATGAAACTCGGCCGCTCTTGCTTGACCTACATATTCGATGCATGGAAATTCTCACGGCTTTTCTACAGGAGCAGCCAACGGACGTCACAACCTCCACGATCATCGCGTCCCCCTCTCAGCTGATCTCACGCATTGTCAGTATCTGCTACGATGCGATAGAGAGGCCAATTACAGATACTTACGCACGTCGTATCCTCACGGAGCGGGCGTTCAAGCTTCTGCAGCAAGCTTTACGCCGCCAGCCGTCGGCATGGACTCATTTCATGAATGATGATCAGGTCCCCGAACTTCACGCTCGGCTTCTGTTCGATCATGATGCATCACTTGCAAGTACTATCATGACCATGATCAAGAACTTCTGTACCGATGTGGATGCGCCCGCGCACGTCGCGGACTTCTTCCTCAGAACTGTTTTGGCGGCGCTGCCTACAGCTATGCAAAGAGCCGATCGCGCCGATTTATTTTTCGACCTGGCTACTAGTGTCCTGCTCCAGAACAAGATGCTCCCAAATGACGAATCCAGAGCTCGTTCGCTCACCGGATCTTTGCTGGCTTTATTATGGGGGTACCGGCACACCGAGAGGTTGGAATTTGCCCCAGCAGACACCATCATGGCAGGCCTTCTTCAACTCTTGACCGAAGCAGTGAACATTGTCAAGAGCTTCAAGAAATCTCTGGGCCTTCCCGGAGTCTGCATCGAACTGTACGACAAGCTCTTATTTCCAGCACAGTACGGAGCTGGGCGTCTGGTTCACCCTTATACTCGCGGCCTGGTCTTACGGCTTGTCATGCTTACTTGTGAGACGCGAGAAGAGTTCGAGGGCTTACTTGAAGCAACCATCAGACCTCTCCGTCTATTGAATAATGAACCTCGTCAACAATATCCCGGGCGTTCAGGCTGGATCCGCCCTGCGAGTCAATGCAGTGGCTTGGTGAATCTTGGCATGACTTGCTACATGAACTCGATGCTGCAACAGCTCTTTGCCAATGTTCATTTCCGCAGATTCCTGTTCCGCGTGCCAATCGAGGACACCAACAAGCAGCAGCTCCTTCTGCAAGTGCAAGACTTGTTTGCGAGAATGCAAGACGGGTTCGAGCTTGCCATGGATACCGGCGAACTTGCCAAAGTACTTGGCATCCAGACCGACAGTCAGGAGGATGTCCATGGTTTCTACGCAGACTTCCTGAGTCGTCTGGAGTCGAATATGCCAGATGACAAGTCGAGGTCGGATCTTGGACGCTTCTTTACTGGCAAACTCATCACTCAGATCAAGGGAGAATGCGGCCATGTGTCTCCCAGGACCGAGCCATTTGTCGATCTTCCTATCGTGGTAAAGAACAAGTCCAGTCTTCACGAAAGCCTCAACGAGTTCGTACAAGGCGAGCCCATGGAGGGCGCAAACCAGTACAAATGCTCGAAGTGCGACGAGACCAATGGAGGCCGCTTGGTCAATGCAATGAGACGGTCATGCCCGGAGGAGATGCCAGACAACCTTACCTTCTGCCTGAAACGTTTCACCTTCGAAGCGATGCTGGGCACCGAAGGCAAGGTCAATGATCGCTTTGAATTTCCTCAAACTATCGACATGTCCCGCTACACCCGCGCCCACCTTGAGAATCCGTCAGGCGATACGGAACAGGACATTTATGAGCTTGTTGGTGTCATTGTGCACCAAGGAACTCTGCAGCTTGGACATTACTGGTCATATACCCTGCTTCGCAATACTGCAGATTCACAGTCTCGTGTCTGGGTCAAGCTGGAAGATCGGAATGTCACGACTTGTGCCGATGGTATCGACGAGGTCCAGCGGGAATGCTTAGGTGGATTGCGGTACCCTAATGGGAACGAGCGTGTTGACAATGCCTATGTGCTTTTCTATCAACGCAAATCATGCTTGGAAGAGCCGCTGTCCGAGGTTCTCCCAGTCGTGGATCCAACATCGCAACTACTCATCCCAGCCAAAGTTGAGACACCTGTCTCACAGAAGGCTGGGATTTATCACCGCAACGATTGGAACCACAATCTGGCGCACATGTTCGATGACGACTTCGCTTTGTTTGCCGAGTTCTTATTGAAGAGCTACAAGCTATACCGGACTCCGCCTTCACCTCAGCTATCTGAGAGCTCTTTAAGAAGTGACTCAACTCCCGATCCTCCCTGCGAAGCAGCCAACAACAATAGCACGAACAGCTTGGCTCAGAAGATGGCCGATGTCGCTATGGTCTATCTGCAGAGAGTTGCAGTTAGCGACACCAACCCACTGAAGAGAATGAGACCATGGATCACTGGTCTGAGCGCACTCATCTTGGAGGAACCAAGTTTCTCTGCTTGCGTCCTGAACGAGCTGGACCAGGAACCGGTCTGGCTGTACCTTGTCATGTTCAACGGACACAAGGACGTCAGATCCCAGATCGTGAAATTTGTTCTGAAAGCTCTCAACACTCTTCGCAGTCAAGATCGTTCGCGCTACGAGCATGTGTTCGGCCAATTGAGAAAAGCTCTTGCAGCTCCAATAGCCCCTGCAGCTCCCGCGGAAAAGATGGGTACCCTCTATCTGGACGACTACCTCGCGTGCGTCGCCGGCCTTGCAAGCCTCGGCCGTGAAGAGACGGTGGCCATTCTTGATGATGGTTACTGGTCATGGGTTATGGATCTCCTTGAGATGCCTTGGACACCGATGGCTAGGAAGAGACATCCAGGGGCTTTCGAATGGCTCAAGAAGAGGCAGGAGAATGCATCGGCACTCTACGACTTCTTGTACACCCTCTTGGATGGTCCCATTACAATACCAGATTTTGACGATGTCAGCCCAGAAGATGACGCGCACAAGATCGCGGAGAATGGCGTACTCTTGCGCAAATCCGAACTTGACCTGCTTTCCTCCCACAGTACATCAGGGAAGCAGGCCAAGGTTCCCTTCTGGTTGCGGTCCAGTACGCTTGTTGATACCGTTACCGGGTGGAAAGACTCCTCGCCTGGAAAGTTTTTGGGTATTTTGGTTGAGTACAAAGCACCCGAACTCCTTGTGGAGTTCATTGAGCAGGCATTGTTGAAGCACATTGAGGATGAGGAGGACTCGCTGCCATCAATGCTGCACCTCGTTCTCAACTTCTGCAATTGCGCGCAGGATGCCGATGCAGAGCGACGCATTTGGCAGCAAGTCGCCAGAGTGATCCCCATGTGGGACAACTGCGAAGGAGAGTTCCTGGCAGTCATCCACGATGCGTTCGAAATGATGCCTATTCATGTCGTCCAAACCCTCGACTTGTGGGTTATTAAGTACATCAACAACAAGGCGACTGTTATCCGCGACGAAACAGAGAAGTTCTTGGCCGACGATGTATTCAACTTGGAGAGCTTCGATCAGGGGTTCGAAGATCTTGACGCACTTGGCATACGACAACAGCAAGCGCGCAACCTCGTCAAAGCTCTGGCGCCTGTGCTTGAGAAGGGCTACTCCGATCGTAAGACACGGAGCCGCTTTGAAAGCAGCATCAAAGCGTTGCAGTATGTGAAAGAATACCTCCGTGATCTTCAGCAAGAAGTGCGAACGCGTCTTGACAGCGACGATCCAGCAATCAAGAAGACTGTCACGAGTCCCCTTCGTACTGAGTATGCTGAGACCAAAGCAACGATGCAGATTCTCGATCGGCTGGGGAGCCTTTTGGCTCATTGGCCCAGTGAGCCTTCGATGCCAGTTGCCAGAAGCTCAATCGAGCTTGATAGCGACGATGAATTGGAGACGGACGACGAGAATGATTGGAGCGGAAGCGAGATGCAGACTTGAGCCGTTGTTCCAAGGATGATGGTTACGAAGAGCAAGCTGGGCTTGTTGAAACGGCATTGACACCTGTCCGAGAGGGACACACCTTGTCACCATTGTGACGCCAGACCTTCTCGCCAGAGACACCATCTTGTGTGTCAGACATGGAGACAGGAAAGGAAAGGAAATGAATACCAATACAGTATAGATTATCACGACAGAAAAATTACGAGCATGAGAACCAAAGAATGTAAACCAGTCATTCAGGGAATGCATCAATCAAATACCCTCATAATTCATCATCCCAAATCATTCCTCGTCCCAAGTAACTCATCATCGCGAACAATTCATCCTCTCATCTCATTCTCACCCAACAGTCCCACCAAAATCTTGATTCGCTTGCCCCATTTCTCCTCCCATTGCCCACTGTCCTTTGGTTTCTTCTACACGTTTGTATGAATCTTCGTTTGGCCAATGTGGGTTTTTCTGTAGGACTTCTTTTCCTGTGTTTGGATCAAAGGCGAAAATGTAGGGGCCTGAGTCGGAGATTGAATCTTTCTTTTGCTTTTGCTCTTTTTTATCTGAGGATGAGGTGCCACCGGGGAGATGGCGGCGGAGCCAGGATTGATGTTTTTGTGGTTCTTCTGGTGCTGGGACTTGCGTAGAGGCCATTGACAAGGTTTCTCCTTGAGTGGTTGCTGTTTTGGGGTCGTTGGTGGTGGCCATGTTTGCAGGTTGAGATGATGTTGTGTCTATTCACTTGAGTAGTACGCCAAGATAGTATGCCAAGATTTGCACAAGTCCAGGCCTGATGCCGAGACATTTGGTTGCTTTTATCAATGCTTTGCTTCTTTTCCTGTTCCTGCACAGCCTTGCGACGTCACAGGGACTCGGCATTGCGTGCCGCGTGGTGTTCATACCACTTAGTACCGGAGGAAAACGTGCCAAGACAATTGGCTACATCTTTCTCGCAATCGCGAAGTATAGAGCTGGCTGGGCGATCGCACAATGAGTACAGATACATGTACTTACGAATTGTGGCTATGCGACTGTGAGCTAGAGGACTGATGTCACTGGTTAGCTGGAAACATTGCTTGTGCCACAGAGCCCAAAATAGCCTGACGAGGACAGATCGGAAACGAAAATGCTTCAATAGTAGCTTGGTATCAACAATCAATCCTGGCCATCATCAAAAGTATGGCGGAGGTATGCCCAGAGGAACGCCAATGCATGTCCCATCTTTTCATCATTAGGTGTTCGAAGTCAGCAACTCTATCGCTTCTTCGCTGTACCAATGTGCGTCCCATGCACTTTACTTCCAAACAACAGACTACTCCTGCTTTCCTGCCAATGAGCCTGCAAAGGGCTAAGATGAAGTAACATAAGTGTCCTGGATGACTTGCCGGCAGTCGTGCCTCCAAGAGAAGATTGCAAGAGGTATGTCAACTGTCGTCGAAATTAGCATTCAATGTCATCACAAGAGAAGGAGGTGCTCTTACCTTCGAGTTCCTGTAAGGCACATGAGCCTCGCTGTTGCCGCTCTTGTTTCCAAGCGCTGCAATGACATCGCCAAGACTTGATAGAGACTTGTTGATAGCCTGAGTCTCCTTCATTCGGCTGCCTTCTGCGCCCGATTGCTTCAACCGCTCGGAACCTGCGAGATCGACAAGGTTGAGCACACCCTCGCTGTGCTGCCCAGACGCTGCGCATGATCCTTTCAATGTGAGCATAAAGATGCTGTGACTACGAGAAGAGCGCTCGTTGGCTTTCGTGGCAGCTACTCGGCGATTCTTGGCTGCGGTATCGAGAAGGTTGGTGACGGCCTTCTCAGTATACGAGAACGACTCTTCGTCTCCTTCATCGCTCGAGTGTACTGGCGCAGGAGGTGGCCAGTTGCCAGCATCACTTGGTGGTGGCCAAAGCCCAATCGTTGTCAGATTGGTCACTGTGGTCTTTCCAGTCGCTGCGTCGTGGTGAATCTCGTGCTTTTCCTTCTTCTTTCCACGAACGCTAGCGCCAAGGTCATCTGTCTCGTCCCACGTCTTTGCGTCTCCGAGCAGATCATTGAGCGTCTCGTTGTACACCTCGACGAAGTTGGCTTCCACAGCATACTCCCAACCCTTTTCCTTGAGACGACCCATCTCGGAGAGCAGCATTCTGATCGACGAGGGAATGATACCTTGTGGTCCAGTCATACCATAGGTCTTTCCGCTGCCAGTCTGACCGTATGACAGAATGCTGACGTTGTACCCGTCCACAACTGACTGGATTAGATCCCGACACTCGTCGAATACGTCTGGGTTTGGCGTTCCTGGAGCAAAACAACGATCAAACTCGTACTGGTGCTTCTCGTTCCGCTGCTTGCCGGTTGCCGTTTGAGTGATTGGTGCATGTACAACCATCTCCTTACAGCCCTCCAGAGAATCCTCGTCAATGTAGTCGACCTTGGCAGGATCGTCCTCGCCATTGAGAAGAGGTCGGGAACGCACAAACACACGAATGTTGCCTCTCAGTTCCAAGATTGTAGCATTCAGCTTTCGTCGCAACGCTTCTTCCTTGCGCAAGGTCTCCATTGTGGCTTCCTTGGCTGCAATGGCTTCCTCCATCTTTGCTTGCATAACAGTGAATTCTTGGCTTTGAGCTTCCTGGTTGCCCTCCAAGAAGTGCGCTTTTGAGACCAGATTATTCTTTTCTTGTTCCAAGTTAGAGATACGGGCTTCGAATGTCGTGATTCTGCTCCTCAAGCTGACAATGGTCGCATTGCTTGCATCCAGTTGACTTTGCGTACTGGCGACCGTTTCTCTCAGGAGCTGTACCTCAGACGCCGATTCTGTTGCTCTGCTTTCACCAGCTTGCTCCAGGTCGTGTACTTTCGAACGCAATTCGGCAAGCTCCTTCTCATGTGCCGTTCGGATCTTATCTAGTTCGTCCCAGTGTTCTGTGGTCATCTCGGCCGTCTCCCGATCTTTCTCCTTTTCCCAGGCCCTTTTCGCTTCTTCTATTTCTCTCGCGAATCGAGCTGCTTCTTTCTCGCGTTCTCTCTCAGTACGGCTCTCCTCCCGCTCTTGCTTCAATCGCAAATCTGACATCTCCTTATCATGCTTTCGTTCAAGGTCGTGCAGCTCGCGCTCGTGATCGCGTCGTACTTGTCGGAGGTCAGTCGTAGTCGTATGCAATTCGGTTCGGGCTCGGTCGAGATCGGATGAAAGAGTCTTGCATTGTGAGGCGAGTTCTCGTTTCTCGTTTTGTAGCTCTGCTGCTTGCGACTTGTACAGCTCCAAAGACATCTCTATGGCTTCCTTGGACGTATTCGCCATAGCCATTTCGCCTTTCATTTGGTTGAACATCTTCTCCATACTATCGAGTCGTACGTTGGTATCAAATGCTGTGACTGGTGTAAGCTTGTCTTTGGTCAGAAAAAAAGGCATCTCGCGCCTCTGCCTGGTGTTCGACACCGGCGTTCGCAAGCCAGCCATTGACGGCTTCTGCTTGATTGGAGACGGCGTACGAAGCACCTGGGCAGACTGCGTGTGACGAAGGGAAGGTCGAGGGGCACAAGCAAACTTGGGAATCTTCGAAGGCGACTTCTCTTCCTTGATGCTCTGAAGTGAAGGTCTGTGCTTCGAATTGCTGTTGTGTCGGGGAGTGAGGGAAAGGCCAGCGAAGGCCGTGCTGAGAGATACTTCACGGGAGGGTTTGCTGGCACCGACAGGCCCTCCTTGTGGAAATGAATCGTGTGTTGCAGGTGCTGTAAAAGTAGATGTAGACGTAGAAGAGTTCGAGCCCTGTCGTGAAGTCTGGGCAGAACTGCCAGATGTTTCACGAAAGTCGCTCGGGAATGTGGTGCCTAGGTGTTGAGACCTGACACATGCAGACTGAGACTGCGAAGAGCTGTGTTGACGCAGATTGGACTGCGCGCGTGTCTTGCGAATTTGCAGGGTGTTGGTATTTGACGCGTTGTGATTGAAAGAGAGAACTGGCGTACCATCTCGTCTGCCCATGACACTCGTCTCGCCGTCCGAGTCGTGATCGTCATGTTGGGCTGCTGCCTTTAGATTGAGCGAGCTCTTGACTGCTCGTGGCGCAGGATACCGCGATATGCCATTCACTTGTTTGCTAGTCGGTCGGATTCCATTGGTACTGCTGCTGGCTATGGCTGTGTTCGCAGGGTTTCGGTAGTAATCGGCGTTGGATTTAGGTCGCGAGCCGAAGCCATTGGAGATATTGGAGATGCTGGAGATGCTCGACTTGCCGGGAATGTGCGATCGAAGAGGCTCGCCGGCGCGATCTGCGAGCGTTTTACGCTTCGGAGGTGGTCCTGGTACTACAATCATGTTCACAGTCAATACTGGTCCTTGCGCGAGTCTGACGCGTGAGATGGAGTGCTACACGTACAGCCTTCGACTTTGTGCTTGCTGGGGATAATGCTGTAGCCATTCTGCGACCGCAGGACACTCCCATTCTCGTTGACGCTGGCACTGGCAGTGCGCGTGTTCAGGTCGCTGCTCGTCGTCTCCTGCAGTGGCCGACTCAGCGCTGGCAGACGAGAGCCAGGCGGCTTGAGTCCTGACGGCCGCTGGTTCTCGAGCTGCGACTGTGGCCGTTCCATGGCGAAGTGCAATTGCTGGCCGCTGGTTCTTCTGTACCGTCACGCCAGAGCAAGCAATAAAGGGCCGCTCATCGCGAGAGGCTAATGGTAGATCGCTGTCGTCGCTAGGCTTGATATTCCCTGCAGTAAACAAACTCTTAATAGGGGAAAGCCGCCGTTGCTGCCGCGGATCGGTCGAACATTTGCCCGCTTAAGCGAGTCTCCGCCGGCTGCTCTTCTCCCCTCTGGCTCTGGCGCTTCAACGTCGTCATTCTTCACATGCAAACCCGCACAAATTGGATTTCTGCCACTCGCCTCGATACTCTGGGCTACGACAGGGGCCACTATCGCAGGCATCTGCCGGCTGCTGCTTCATCTGATTATCACCGCACGTGTCCACCATCCTTTCTTGCGGTCCAGCCTCTGACTCTCCCATCTTTCCACGTAATGTTGTGCGCTGAGCTTCCCGAACCTCTTCCTCCATCCTAACGCCTGCGCTCCAAGTCGTCACAACATATGAACTTTTGACCGGCCAAATATGGAAAAGTACGGCCAGTACAGGGATAAAGGTACATATTCAGTACCTGCTCGCTGTCCTGCATAAACTGACGAGTCAGGTTCGGGCATCGCGCCTTTCTTTCCAGTTGCGCCTCCAGACAGCAGTCCCCTTTTAGCGCCCTACCACCTCGTGCGTATACCTTTTCTATGCCTACAATTCATAGCTAATAATTGGGCACAGTTCTTATTCTCTCTTCGAATACCTTTCCTCATCTTCGCATGGGCAGTATGGCTGCTTCTCATCCAATGGATGCCAGCCGGAAGTCTACTCCGGAAAGGCAATTTGTGGTCCATTCTGGGTATACCCGGAGTCTGGTGGGTCGACGTCCGTGTTGACGGTGTGCCACGAGGGTGAGACATCATTGCACTGCTTCTTAATTCCATGAACAGCTGCTGACATTATTCAAGGTCCCTCGGAAAGGCGATTAAGAAGCTGCCAGGTCCAGGCCAAATCATTGCCTGTTCCTACTCGTCTCCGCTAGACATCATCTATCTCGCGGCCATCTTCGACCCAATCTTTACGCAAAGTTTCCCAAAATCTCGCCAAGTGAAGCAGCTGTCACTAGAAAGCGCTGTGGCGTCATGCTTCAGTTTGCCTCCTGCAGAAGGCGACTTAATAGACCTTTCCGAGCTCATGAGAAACAACCCAAACAGGGTCATCATAGTCTTCCCTGAGACTACAACCAGCAATGGACGTGGCGTACTCCGTTTGTCGCCCTCGCTCCTGTCTGCGGACCCGGAGGCACGAATCATCCCAATGTCTTTGAAGTATACTCCATCAGACGTTGTCACGCCCATTCCTGGATGGATCGAAGCGCCACGATTTTTATGGAAACTCTGTTCCAGACAGACGCACTGCATTCGCGTGCGGGTCGGCCACTCGCTGACGTTGGCTGGGCTTCGAAATGATTCAGGTTCAGAAGGAGCGAGCAGGGAAGCGCGCGGACGCAAGGAGAAGAATGCCTACGACACCAACTTCTTCGACAGCCTACAACCAGAGGAAAATGGGAAAGTGTCTCGCTCGGCAGAATTGACGGCTGCTGAGCAGCGGGTAGTGGATTCCATTGCTGAGGACATGTCCCGTCTTGGACGAGTAAAGACTCTTGGGCTTGGATTGGAGGAGAAGATCCAATTCGTTGACGCCTGGAAAGGAAACGTGAAGACAAAAAAGCGGAAGTAATTTGTATCTGGTCGAAGATACGCAGAATAGCGTCGTTACCCAGTCCGCCGTTCGCTGATACCCAAGGGGCATTGATAGCTTTTACGCCTGCTAGATCATAATTTCTCGGGCATCTAAGCAGAATTTTGGAATGATCATGTCAGAGCCATTGCGGTCTCATTTACAGCCTTGATGAACAAGCACATGCTCGTTGCACAAGTTTCGGCTCGGCAAGCCGCTCCGCAATAGCCGAGGCAGCCGTCTCCCTCCCACTTCATAGTGGCTTCCTTCATCAACCAACCTTCCCTCCTGTATCCTCCTCTCAATGCCTACACGAATACTGATTGTAGGCGCTGGAGCCATAGGAGCATTCTACGGGTCACGTCTCGCAACTTCTTCGAACACTCTGGTATCGGCGCTCTGCCGGTCAAATTTCAAAGCTGTCAAAGCGAATGGATTCAAGGTGACCTCGCCCAAATATGGCGAACAAATATTTCGACCCGAATATGTCTTCTCATCACCAGATGAAGCTCGAAAGGCGAATGTGAAATGGGACTACTTGCTCGTAGCTACCAAAGCTCTACCAGATGTCAGCGACGATTCCGCACTGCTTGAAGGCCTGGTGGCAGACGGTACCTCGATTGTGCTCGTACAAAATGGTCTAGGTGTGGAAGAACCCTACGCCAAACGCTTCCCACAGGCTGCAATCCTCAGTGCTGTCACCATTGCCAGCGCTGCTCAGCCAGAACATGGCATCATCACGCACAATCGCTGGACCAGAATATCTATAGGTCCCTTCATGCCGCATCTAGATCATGGCGGATCGGGATCAAGAAGTACAGATGACGCAGCGAAAGCAAGCAATTCCAAGATCGTGAAGCTCCTCCAAGAAGCTGGCATCGCAGATGCAGAGGAGTATGACCACGCCGGACTCCAATTTGTTCGCTGGCACAAAATTGCCATCAACGCAGCCATGAACCCGTCATCCGTCCTATCCGGTGGTTGTGGCAACCAGGAGATGTCTACCGATCCTGAATTAAGCATTCATCTCACCGGAATCATGAATGAAATATTGGAAACAGCACCTAAGGTCCTAGGGAAGCCTCTACCCCCGAAACTTGCCTCAGCAGAACAGATTTTGGCCTCTACAAGGCGGAATAGTAGTGGTAGCAAGCCAAGTATGTGGGGCGACTGGGTGAAGGGAGCGAAGATGGAACTGGAGGTCATTCTCGGCAATCCTATAAGAATTGCAAGAGAGAAGGGATTTGAGATGCCGAGACTGCAGACTATGTATGCATTGATCAAGAAGGCCCAAGAGAATCGGGATTTGAAGGAGAGTAAGTTGTAGGGCTTTTGGACTAGAATCGAGGAGCCTTGCTGGATGAGCACATGGCTGTGGTGGGTAGAAATCTCCGGCTCATGGCATTCGGTCGCCGGTGATGGTCACGGGCAGCTGGTTTCAGTACGTATGCTCGGACCGCCATTGAACCGCATGGCCAGGTGCATTAAAGTATCTCGATGTGTGACGATGAGATCCACTTGAGAAGTCAAAGTCATCTGAAGCTTGGCATACGCCAAAGCATGTGTCTTATATATGTCTGTCTCAGCGGCGTGTTGCAGTGTCGGTGTCGCGCCTGCCGGCCTCAGGTCGATGCAGATCACCCAGCCATCTCACAATCCCCGCTCTGAGCGATCCAGCGCTGTCTGGAGAGCTTCAAGCCATCGGCCCTACTCCGATTCCTTTCGCACTACCACGTCTAGCTTCTGTCACCTCGCCGGATGTCCCTCCTCATACCTACAATACCACGTGGAATCCGTATTAGTAGCAGAGACACAGACTTGCGAAGAGTGGTTGCGTGCGAAACAAGACTTACTCCTCAGACATCCGGGCCGGTAACATTGACGACATTGTATCGGACAGCTGCGCAGCGCAACGCTGGGGCCACATTCCACATTGCCCACCTCTGTTTGCGTAGGTAACAGCAGCAGCAGCCAGCCAGCACAGCACAGCAAATCGCCGCTACGTCTCTTTGTCTGGCGCAGCAGGTCACGGGCGCATCAGCATCACACCGCACGCACAGCTGGTCTGCACCGACAGACACTACTTGTTGCTCTGTACTGCTGCTGCTCTCTTCACGCCTGCGCTGAGCCAGCCATTGGGCCGCAGCAGCTTTGAGCCGAGCTGCAACGACCATCCTGAGCAACGCAGCGCTCCAACCGTTTCACTCCCTTGCGAACCACGCCGAGCGCCTACGAAACGATACGTTACGATACGATACAGCCGACTGAGTGAGTTGCAAGCGACATTCCAACCTCTGTTGCGAGCTCCAGTCAGGAAATTGGCGTCCAGCAACGGCCATCTCCTCCACGATCCCTGCGTGCCACGGAAGCGGAAAGGAAGCACCGACATCGACACCTCTGTAATGCCGTCGCTCGGTTTCCTCAAGAAGAAGCGCACCAAGGACTCTTCGCAGGGGTCCGAAGGACCTACATCGCCGACCGTGGACAAAGGCGGCTCGCCCATCACACCTGTGCTGAGCAAGACAAGCAACATCTTCGCAGAGCCCGAACACTCACAGCAAACGCAACAGCCGCAAGTTGCCGACACCCCCCAGCAGACCTCCACCTCAATTCCTCCAACCTCCAAAGAACAAAGCATGGGCACACAAGTGCAACCCAGCATACAAAACCTCATCAATCAGCCCGGATATACCGGCTCGCAGCATGACTCCGCATACTCGCAGCACAACATGAGCGATGCCAATGTCCCGCAGATTAACGCTCCTGCGCCGAAGCCAACCACCAATCCAGTGCGAGACACCAAGGGCAAATACACTCTCGCCGACTTCCAGATCTCGCGAACGCTGGGTACAGGCTCATTTGGCCGAGTGCATCTCGTTCAGAGCAAGCACAATCAGCGCTTCTATGCCGTGAAAGTGCTGAAGAAGGCCCAGGTGGTCAAGATGAAGCAGGTGGAGCACACAAACGATGAGCGCACGATGTTGCAAAGGTGTAGACATCCGTTCTTGATCACACTCTGGGGAACATGGCAGGATTCCAAGAATCTGTACATGGTCATGGACTTTATTGAAGGCGGTGAGCTGTTCAGCTTATTGAGGAAGTCCCAGGTAAGAACATTCGCATGTGGAAGCTGTTCGTGAGAGCTCTAACATTGGGTGTCTAGCGCTTCCCAAATCCGGTCGCCAAGTTCTACGCTGCAGAGGTCACACTTGCACTGGATTACCTCCATAGCATGAACATCATCTACCGCGATCTGAAGCCCGAGAATCTGCTCCTCGACCGACATGGACACATCAAGATTACCGATTTTGGCTTCGCAAAAGAAGTCCCAGACATCACGTGGACATTGTGCGGTACACCCGATTATCTTGCGCCAGAGGTGGTGAGCAGCAAAGGCTACAACAAGAGCGTTGATTGGTAAGAGGGCTCGAAACTTGGTTGGGGAAGGCGCGACTAACACGGCAACAGGTGGAGTCTTGGCATCCTTATCTTTGAAATGTTGGCAGGATTCACACCATTCTGGGATTCAGGATCGCCACTGAAGATCTACGAAAACATCCTCAAGGGCCGAGTCAAGTATCCGCCATATATTCATCCCGACGCGCAGGACCTGCTCAGCAAGCTCATCACGGCCGACCTCACGAAACGATTAGGCAATCTGCACGGCGGCAGCAAAGATGTCATGAACCACGCGTGGTTCGCGGAAGTGACATGGGAACGACTGTCAAAGAAGGACATTGATGCGCCATACGTGCCACCGGTACGAGGCGGCGCAGGAGATGCTTCTCTGTTCGACAAGTACCCAGAGGAGACTGAAGCATATGGCCAGACCGGTGACGACCCGTAAGTGGATTCCATGACCACATTGACGCTTTTACTAACATCGATTTCAGACACGGCAAAATGTTCCCAAATTTCTAGATAGGCGCCCATCATCAATGGCAAAACTGGATAAACAACATGCACTTTGCATCGCTTCACGAAGCACCGCCGTCATCAACGATTCACAGCACTGCTGCTACTCTGCACCGCTCCTTTCACGCAGTTCTGCAGCAGGTACATCGATCTGGCGAACAACCACAGGAGAAGTGTCCTCAGTATTGTCCGGCACGATACAGCTTCTTGCACAAATCAAATATCCCAGGCATAGCGGCGCAACGAAAAAACCTCCCTGGTTTATTTATTAATACGCAGCAATGATTTTTTAAAGAAAAACGGCGCTTATTTTCGGGGCTGGCATGAGCAAAACAAAACATCTTGTGTGCAGGCAGGGTGTGGGTTGGGTTGGACATTGGGATGAATTGTAGTGTAGTACGTACCTTCACGGTTCTGTGCGTGAAACTGATATATCAGGATAGCTACCCTGAGATGAGAATCTTGAATGAGAATGAGTGTTGTCAAGTTCGGTTGCCTCCTTGGCATTTGCGTGATCCTTTCCGCGAAGTTGAGCTTCTTCCGATTTCTGGGTTGCAACTGTTGTCGGTTGCAGAGACGCGACCTTAAGTTCTACATCTCTGGTTCTATCGGTGATGGGACACAGCGTAGATCACATCGTAGTGAAACGCAGCAGCTCTACCGATATCGGCAAAGCTCTCCATGCGCTCCACGTCACTCGACAACATCGCTCCCTGCTTCATCAACAATCAAGTTCAGATTGGAAAACTACTGATTTCACGAAGTTGAGAGCCTGAATAACGACCAGTTTTAATCGAGAACCGATTCTTCATTGACTATGGCCACAGTCATCGATTCTCAGATCCTCGGCAACGTCTTCTCGACACCTGAAATCTCAAGAATATGGTCAGACAGGCAGCGAACAGCTTACTATCTCGAATTCGAAGCAGCACTTGCCAAAGCCCAGGCCAAACTTGGAATCATACCACAGAAAGCATGTGATGAAATTGTAAAGCATTGCACACTAGACAATCTGGATTTCGATGAGCTACGAAAACAGACTGAGCTCATCGGTTACCCAGTCTTACCCATGGTACAGCAACTGGTGAAGAAGATCAACGCTATCGAGCCTGGGCTAGGAGAATGGATTCATTGGGGGACGACTACGCAGGATCTGACCGACACAGCTACTGTACTACAACTTCGGGATACCATCAAAATCGTGGAAGCCAGCCTCGACAGCATAATCGCAGCCTTAATCAAGCTTTGCCAACAACACCGCTCAACACCCATGGCCGCTCGCTCCAACCTCCAACAAGCCGTCCCCATCTCCTTCGGCTTCAAAATGGCCCGTCTCCTCTCCCAATTCCAACGCCACAAAATCCGCCTCAACGAACTGAAACCCCGTCTTCTCGTCTTCCAATTCTCCGGCGCAGCGGGAACTTTAGCTACAATTACACCTCAAACCTCACACGATCCAGTCCCAACTCCACAGCCCTTGGCCCTAGAATGTCAAAAGCTCTTCGCCCAAGAAATCGGCCTCGAAATCCCATCAATAGCCTGGCATACTGAACGCGACTCATTCGCAGAAATCTCGACTTTTCTTGCGATCCTAACATCCACATGCGCCAAATTCGCTACAGATCTAAAACTCATGTCACAAATCGAAGTCAATGAAGCTCGAGAACCCTATGTCCCGCACCGAGGCTCATCATCCACAATGCCGCAGAAACGTAACCCCATAGGTTCAGCATATATATGTGCGATGGCGTCTAGTATACGTCAAATGAGTTCTGGTATGGTTGAAGCTATTGTGGCGGATTTCGAGAGGAGTACGGGACCGTGGGAAATCGAATGGATTGTTTTGCCACAGATATGTTGTTTGAGTACGGCGTGTTTGGAGCAGACGAAGTATTTGTTGGAAGGGTTGGAGGTTGATGAAGAGAGTATGAAGAGGAATTTGGAATTAAGTCGAGGTGCGATTGTGAGTGAAGCTGTGATGATGGGTTTGGGGAAGAATTTGGGAAGACAGTATGCGCATGATTTGGTTTATGGATTGTGTCGGAGGGCGGTGCTTGAGGATCGGAGTGTTCTCGAACTCCTGAAAGAAAACGAGGAGGTTCAGAAAGCTGGGTTGGAAGAAGACGAATTGGAAAACTTTTGCGATCCTAAAAATTATCTCGGCTTAAGTTCAGAAATGGTCGACATCATCCTCAAGACTACTCAATCTTTATAACAACTCAAAATATTAAAATGTCCTCGTAATTGATACGCATCCCAATACCCCTTTTCCAACCTCTCATCTTGTGGCAAAACATATCCATGCCACTTCACCTCACCCAACCCAGCTTCTTTCGCCGCAGCCTCGTATTTATCATGTAGTAAATGATAACATTCAAACGTGATACTTTCTGGCTCAGTATCCGCTGTGATTTGACATTTGACTCCAGATCCATCTGAAGTGGGTCCCAGAGCGATAATGTGGAGTCCATACCCATGAAAAGGTTCGAACATTGGACAATGAGTATTTATCGTTACGCCGACGAATCTTCCTCCTGGGGTTAAGTTGTTGGAGATGGATTTGAAGGAGTTCACCAAAGCCTCATAAGTCGGCGCATAATTCAAAAACCAACTTCCCAATACAAATTCAAATCCTCCTTCGTCTGCTTTGAAGTCGGATTTACTGCAATCCGCAACCAAGAACTCTACCCCAGCTACATCGACTTCTTTCTTCGCGACTTCGATCATTCCTTCGGAAATATCTACTCCGACGACTTTCGAGGCTCCATTTTCAATGAGAAATTTGCTCCAATTCCCTAATCCGCATGCAAGATCTAGACATTTTTGCCCTCGGATGTCGCCGATAATACGGGCAGTGCTGGGGACTAGGATTTGGCCGAAGGGGAGGTCGTGGAGGGTTGAGTAGCGGGATCCGATTGTGTTGTATTGTTTGGACATTTTGGTCTTTGGGGTGATGTGTGAAGGAAGCAGTCAAAAGGAGCTGGAGTTGGCAGAGGAGTCATTTGATAATAGGGTTTGCCGTTTGAGGAAGGAGGGCAGGGCAAGGGTGTGAAAGTGAATGAACCTGGTATCCGGGATCGGCACGTGGGAGGATGATTGACGACAGCACGGGGCCATTTTATCGGCATCTTTGGAGTTGGAGGAGTGGAGCGGGATATGAATTTGACATCGACATTGATCAGCCTCTGGAGACATTGAGCGAAGGCACTGAGACAAAGTGTTGGGTTTACTTCTTTGATCCAGACTGGACCATTTGGTTACCCACTATTTGGATGTGGTCGTGAAGTCAAAAAATTGAACGAGCAAAAACATAAGTGACTCCAATTGAAGTCACTTATGTTCTCGAGTTGAATAACTCCGAGGTAGGAAAGGAATTGAGGAAGGGCCGGCGGAGTACTTACATTCTTTATATCCATCGCACCACCTATAAACGAACATCTCAAACCATTTTTGGTAATGAGTTAAGCAACTTAAGGGTACATCCATTTTAAGTCTGACTTATTTTTTTGCATCAATTAACGAATTTCTCGTACTCGAGTTGAGAGTCATTGAATCAGAATCTCTCGTACTCAACTTGAGCCATTAGAGTCAAGCAATAGACCAATTTATGGTTTGACTTGTTTGATTGGCTGATGGAAGATTTGTTGTGTTTATAAAATGTTGCTGGTTGTGGCGTAACCGTTTGAAGAAGGGGTGGCGCAGCTGGTTTCACGGAGCAGGAGGGTTGAGTTGAGGACGACGATGCATTGGTAGGATTGTGTCTAATTCCTGGAGAGGTGTGAATTAACGTACATTCCAATTGAGAAGCTTCTCGAGACTAACACAAAGCTCACCTCAGCATCTACCTTTAATGAACGTGAGTGAAGCATTTTCTTCGCCAATCGTGAATCATTCATCAAATTCTCCAACCATAGGTTGTGCAAGTTTTCCAGCTCGATAACTCTCGCTGCTTCTTTGCCTTCCTTGACCACTTCTCCCGCTTGAACGACGGCTTCTCCGCCTCGTATACTTTCTCCACGATCCGGTGATGAGTCCAGGAGATGCCCTTGAGGAGACCTGGACTACTGTTCGTTCACCTAAGTACTCACTTCTGCTCCATCCAGTCTTTGTGGTGTGGTATGAGCTCCTTCACTTCGTTGAACGATAGATGGGTTGGTAGTGGATCCGTAATATATCGCGAGAGGCTTTCATTGTTCACTCGTTCTTCGGAGGCGGTTTCGCTTCGTTGAATGATAGGTGGATTTGTAGTATGGAAAATGATGTTAGTGGTCCGGACTATACGAGATTGTCGAAGCGATTTAAGGTAGCCAACACTTCGACTTCTGAAACCAACCACGCCTAAGGCGGTGTTAGCGATATCATGCCAGTCGGGCTATTTTCAGGCATCCTGTTACTGACTACAGCGGAGTTTCAGCTTCGCGCCTCAGGCATCGTAGGCCTCAAGATTCAGTTTGGTCATAGGATAACCTGCAATTGCTGCTCTGGCCTGGAGATCATCTTCACTCGGACCTTTCTTGAGATCATCCGGAGTCGTCGGCATTACTTGACACCTAAAAAGATATACCTGATAATTGGTATTGAGACATGTGGTGGTCCAGGATATTATGCATACGAAGTCGCCACGAGAGGTCTGTCTTGCTCACTTGATCTTCAAAGGCGATTTCGCTTCGTCGATTGTGAGCTCCGCTGGACTTGCGTAAAGGACAGTAGATTGCTGGATCTATGCGAAATTATCGAAGCGATCTGAAGTAGCCAAAAAATCGACTTCTTTCCACCTCCGCCGCGCTGCTGCTTCTTGTTCCTCTTCTTCGACTTAGGCGTATCCTCATCGCTAGTCTCATCATTCTTCTTTGCTTCCAAGTCATATATCATTATCCAGGCCTCCAGGTATTCGGCGTGAACGACGATAACGGACGCCATGTCCTTGTTGCCCAGATGCTCAGCATAGTCCTTTAAAAAGCGCGGGATCCTCTTCCTGACAGGCGTTCTAAGCAAAACGGCGACCTCTGGGTCCTTTCGTAGGTACCTCGTCGTGTTCTTATCGACTCGCTCAAGGCCTAGGCAGTCTTCTATAACTGCGACTGTGGCAGCATTTGTGATGGCATAGGACCAATATTGCCGCAGGCTGGTCTGAAGCTCTGTCTGTTCAGTCAGAAATGACTACTCCAACATCGTCCAACAACTGTGGAGACTGAATTTCTGCAGAGCGGCGTAGCCTTCGAGGCTGGCGTGGAGTCAAACATCTTCCTCGTCTGGCCATTTGTCCCACAAGTGATGTTGCCCAATTTCACTTATGAAAAGCGCTTCATGGGCCTCAAGACTTTAGTCGGACATTCGGTCGCGCAGCAATCTCTGTTTCTGTCGAGTCGGATCAATGTGTTGCTTAACATTTCTCTAGGGAAGTGGCAAGGGTGTCGGGCCAGTCACTATCTGCGCCTGGTGTAGCTGTCCACCACGGTCTGCTGTTGCCAAGCCACAGCCAGCAGCTGCTGAGCCCATTCGAAGGTGCAGTCCGAGATCTCAAGTAGCAATTTTGGATTCTTGCTTTTGTAGTAGGGTTTGGCTGGTATGTCCTCGGCCAGTTGCAATGCCTCGTCCGACCTGCATGCTCGCCAATCCCACTTCCGTGACCTGGTGTCTTCGCCTTCTCCGCTTGCTTCGAAATGTCTGGATCGCAGTGCCGGCTGCCGAGCTTTGCTTTCTCTGTTCGATTGAGTCAATGTGCCTCGCTCTTTCGCGCAGGTGCTTTCACGCGTTCACCCTGGACAGCCGACTCGAAAGACCTCCCAGAGCTCCTGGCTCTCAGTCTCAAGTACCTCCTAAGGCGCTCAAATCTCTGCTTATGCTCGAGTCGCGTCTTGGTCTCCACAAGAGCACGAAGCTGCTCGCTCTTCGCAGCATCTAGCAGCACTCTCTTTCATCGTACTGTTGGCAACTCCTCGTCTCGAGCCAAACCCCAATTTACCAGCTGGCGCAGAATTTCGGTCTTGATTCCAAACATCGCAAATAAGCAAAAAGTCCAGAGCTTCACGGGGTGGCTGCGGATGAGAGATTTACATCAAGCAGTGCGCAAACTCAGTAGCCACTGGCTCAGCATCTGCACTTTCCAGAACGTACATTCGTTGTCAAGACAACACCCAGGAGCACCTTCCACCAGATAGTCAAAGCATCTTGCCTGGACGTCGCCACGCTATCATAATTGCGTGAGCGAGTCAAAAGCCGTCAAGGGGTAGAATCCAGCTTCAAGATCCATGATTACACCACTGGAGTTGCCCCAATCATTACGCAGAATAGCCGATTTGAAGACAAATACCACACCAAGTTTCGCAACTCCGTCGTGAGCATGACCGGCGGTCCCGTAAACCAGCACTGCAGTGTTCTGTATGTGTGCGCACTGTTGTCCTGAATGTCAAGACTAAGATTCTTTGGCGGAATCTTCACGTATGAAGGACAAGGTGTAGTGAGTAAAGAAGTCTAACCATGTTATGTATGCCGGAAGCGCGTCTGCAAGGTGTCGCACTCTCAGAGGGAGCACCTTTCCAGATTCGGACAATCATTGGTCGCGTGGCAGAAGGCGGGAATCATCCGCATATGAACATCAGCAAAAGCAGCTGCTGCAGTCAGCAAGTAAGAATAGGAAAGTTTCTGTTCCTGATCAAGCACCAAGAGTTTCGTAATTGTTGCTCTAGAATAGGTCGCACGACCTCGTCAGTATATCTCAGTCGTATCCAAAAGCGACCTAAGCGCAATAAATGCCGTGGTATCTCGTACAAGCAAACCTCTTCCCACCAGACGCCGTGATGTCCAGAGCATCAAATCGATCATTCTCGTCGCGCCGTGATCAATGCATCCTTGACTTATTCATTAGCCTTGCCCATGTGACCGACGGTTGCAGCAAATGTCAGATAATTTTGAGCGCCTTTTCATGCCATCCTCATGTGGCCCGGTCATACCTCTAGTTTCATCATAGTTTATCATCCTCATTCTCTTCTCGCATGCGCAGGCCTCCAGATACCTGTATTCCCTGCTGCACCCACTCAAGCTTTTCGATCTCTTCGAGTGGTTTTCGGCCCATGCGAACCTTCTTCAGCAAGCCTTCGACACAAGGCTGCGCGCCTTCGAAATCTTTACCACGTGATGGGTCCCAGTCGCCATCTTCGTCGCCAAATCGGCACCAGATCCAGTCACAGCGTGCTATGCGGTGAGTGTTCCGGCTTCGATCGGGTCTGCCTGGAGGCGCATCGAACGGCAAACGACCCTCCATGAGCGCATATAGCAACACACCTAGCGCCCAGCCATCGGTTAGTCTACCGTCGTACGGCTGGCCAAGTAGAATCTCCGGTGCCGCGTAGTCTTCACTCCCGCAACGCGTCGTCAGGAAAGGTGGTTCTGGCGGTTCTGGTATTCTTCTACTGAGGCCCATATCGGTCAGCGTGACTATTGGCGTCGGATGGGTGATTGGATTTCCCAAAGAACGGAGCTCTGGTTCTCGTACGTTCACGAGCACATTCTCAAGCTTGATATCCCGATGTACGATCCAGTTTGCATGTAGATATTGGACAGCCGAAACCAATTCTGCGAACATCCTCTGTATCAGTGACGGCGTCAGTAGCTCTCGCTTCTCGGTCGCGAATTCGAAGAGGTCGCCTCCCGGACAATAAGTCAACACCAGCAATGCTCGCGACTCCTGGTATTCGCAAGCCTTGAGGTGGATTAACGATGGGTGGGACACGCTTTTCAGCATCTCGATCTCACGTTTCAGACTGACTTCAATTCGCTCCTCGTCGGCACCTCCCGCAGGCCCGTGCTCCATGATCTTGATCGCGACCAGCTTGTGAGGATCGAGGTGCTCTTCAATCTCGGGAGTGGGATGTGCCGGTATCTTTTCGCGAGTTGCAAGCATGACAGTGGAAAAGGTGCCTTGGCCAAGTCGTCGCAGCTGCCGAAACTTTCGTCGCTTGTTGTGAATCCCACAATGTATCTCCAAGTACTCGGTGGCAGTACCATCTTCCAAGTACGGCTGCTCCTCGTCCACCTCGTCGCTCCCAGCGATACTCGAAGTGCTAGCCGGAGGTGTTGGAAGCTGTTTTGAGGTTTCTGCGGGAGTGGCTGGCGCGGTCAACCCACGTTGCTCTGCCAAATGTGCTTCCCTATGCATCTGATATTCCGTCGCTTCGATCTGAGGCGCGTCGCCCTGGCCATACGTGACATGTCGCGGTCGCGTATTGGTTAAAGGCTCGGGCTTGAAGTCTGATATACTGCGATGTCTCGAATGCGTAGCGTTCTTCATATAATCCTGTCCGCCCGCTGCGCTTTGCGCGTTGGCAATGGCAGCTTCCTGCATGAGACTACCATAACCCTTCCTCTTCTTCGACGGCGACTCGGGCGAGGTTGAAGGCACGTACTGTCGGCCTGCGGATGTTGGACCTTCCAGTGAGCCTTCTCGCGATCGATTGGGCGCGTCGGACACTCTGCGTCGCCAAAGCGCGGGAGAGTCGTTGCCCACTAGCGGAGAAGGTAGCGGAGTAAGGTCGGCCATTGCTGCTAGGTAGGGCGAGGGTATTGCCGAACCAGAACCAGGGGAAAGAGATGACGCGAGACTCGAGGTTGACACATTGGACCGCAGTGAAGAGCCCATTGTGGGTAGCGTGGTCGGTGAAGTGAGGTTGTGGTGAAGCGTCGGCTCCTCGGAGTTCACAGACTCGTTGTAGAGGATGGTGGGCGTGTCCATGGGGATGTTGACCGGCCTGGTCGCTCCCGCTGTCGAGTGTGGATCTGCGATGTTCGTTCTTATCGACAGGCCAGCGCTAGCCGGGGATGCGTGCTGCGTCACTGTATTCGTATTCCGGTGGGGCAGCGAGGCAGTGGTGGTGTCGAGGAGAGGCAGCGGTGGCACAGAGGCATTCGCATTCTGGGTGAATGCATGCTGGTTGTTCACATGGCTGTGCTGGTCTTCAGCTCTGGGCGTGGGTGCAGCGTCCTGATCCTCAGGATCGAGGGGTTGGGGTTGTTGCTGGGCCGTGAAAGTCTGTTGATGTTGGAGTGCTCCGGCAGCAGTGGGCGGAAGAGAGTGTTGGCTCATCGTAGCGACAACATGGGAATGGCAGTATGCGGTGCGGTACCCGGTGCAGTACCGAGGGCTGCTCACAGGACGCACAACGCACGCTGGTGGGAAGACCGCAGCAACGTCCGGCCTTCATGCGAAGTGCGAAGGAGCGTCCGCTGTGGTTCAGGGCGGCGTGGTGGCAGGCAGGGATTCAGCGGGCGGGATGCGCCGGCCAGATCCTAGCGTGCAGACGGGTAACTCGATGAAGCAAGGGGCTGAAAGAGATGTTGCAAGTTTCACTCTTCCCACTTGCATCTTGTATACAAACATGTCTTCTGAAAAAATATATGGCTAGATCTGGTCTCGTTGATCTGGTGGAGTGGCGAACGCCGGGATGCTGCTCTTGATCTCGACTCCCAGCTGTGGCTTTGCCAAGCACATTTCACTTCAAAGGAACCTAGCAGCCGCTGCATTGCAAGTAAGAAACCTCCAAGAACAAGGTCTTGGAATGTGGAACCAGTTCAGCAAACTATGGCTAAGCAGATCTCGAGGAAGGTGTACATTTGGAAGTCATGAAAGCCTCGCAACTGATTGTGCAGGACTCTGGCGCCATTTTCTTGTGTCGGCGTGAACCATGGTTGAGACTGGAGTCAGACGAATCCTCAAATTCGCCAAGCTATTCCCGATGCTTGAATGAAAATCTTTCGCACGCGCAGAAGAATACGAGGATTTGAGAGCTGCCGAAAAAAGTACATTGAAATGCGATTTCATGAATCAAAGGTCGCCCACAACTAGACCACAGCCTTCAACGACAACTGTATAGCGGCAAGACTCACATCGACTTGGTCGCCACTATCCTACTCACTCAGTACAAACTACAACGATGGCACCCCATAATCCCGCTTTGGACGCTGATCAGCTGCCTCGCGACTGGCACAAGCCTTTCGGTGAGCGTCTAGTTAAAGCATTCATCCACGAAGAGTGGGATGATTTTCCTACGCGTCATCAATGGGAAACAATCTGCATACGTCAATACGCGGATTGGGACATGTATTACGGGCACATCGAAGAAAATCTGACCTTGCCTAAGGAAGATGGGTTGAGACGGGCATACCACTACTACAACAAGACCGCCACCATGTACATTCTCCGTGACCAAATTTGGAAGAGATATCACCGGAGTCCAGTTAATCCGACCCCTTGGCTACATAATATCTACAATACATGGGCCCAAGAATGCCGCGGCTACGAAAGACAGGACTCACGATTTGTGCTCGGCTTTACGAATCTTCCGAAACAAGATGACCCGTGCCTTAAGTGGATTGGGTTGGGCCAGGAGGCTGAGCCCGCGTCTGAGAGTACTATCGGCAAAATGATCGCATGGCATGTAAAGCGATGCGAAACCTTGCAAGCCCGCTTAGCCAGAAAGCCTACCCCAGGGGATCTTGAGGACGTCGAGACAATGAAAGTTTACGAGGGCCATGCTAGAACACCAAAAGCCTACTTCTCGACGATCTCACCTACATCTAAGGCTGTGTTCGTTATTGGCAGGTGTGTACATCCAGAACACGGTCTCCACGGCACCGTCTTGCTCGTCCTTACAGCCACTACCAGGAAATGAAGTCCTGTCCTCCAACCTTGAATGATATATCCGAGGAGAAGATTTTGTCAAGGCCTGCTGCCTCTGTTGTCGAAGTGTCTGTGAAGACAGCGATACAATATCTTCATCTCCTGGAGAGAAGAGAAGAGGCTGCTAACGCTGAGTTTCGAAACAAGAATGATGTTCGAAGGGAAGCTATCTACCAGCACATCGTCGAGGCCGCGCACGTCAAAGTGAAGGCGATGTATGAGTACACGAAGAAACAAGGCAAGAACAATAAAGCCCTGCGCTTTTCGGAAATGTACCGACATGATATGGACCACGCGTGGAAGCATATTGTTGAGGACGAGAGACAGTTGCACGGGCTGTGTTCGACGCTCTACCTGCGTCAGATGAATCATGATACAAAGTTTTGAAGCGTCGAATTGGAGTGGACGAGCAGATCTTTTATCAGAATATGGAGCAAGCAGAGGATGAGGATCAGCTTGAGCTTGAGGTGCAAACAAATCTTGACGTCGATATCGACCGGCCAATGGATCCACATGCAGGCAAAAGTGTGTGAACACATTTGCAGCACTGCTCGCTATCTATATGGCCGACTTGAATACGGTTCTGGATCATGTGAGCACATCTCAACATTGACAGATCCCCGATTGTGCAAATGTAGCACAAGACCGCCTTAGCACGACGTAGCTGAGGTGCTCGGATCATTAACAACGCGTCGCGAGTGCTGACCCCTGCACCGAAGAGCACGACAGCCTCCCAGGATCTACGTACAGTTGGGGCCTTTTTCGCTTCTACAAACAGAAGAAAGCTTATTGGTCAGGGTATGCAATCGAGAGCGTACACTAGTCGTTGTCAAAAAGTTGAAGGTCGTGCAGATGGCTATGGTTGAGGCCTTCCACCCAATGTGTGATACGTTGGCGCTCCAGCTGGCTCTTTTGGACAGAGGCTGCATCAAAGCCACCTGCCCACCCCTGCACAAATGTGAACGTGGGAATCAATTGGTCAGTCTCACGTGCGTCTCAAAGTATGACAAGGCACGCTACTAAAGACTGAGGTCCGCTGGGCAATCCCTCAATCTTGGCTTTCTCCCTCTGTGCTTAGACTCGCTCTTGGGTCTTTTACAAGACATCGAGAACATATCAGCCATTATACCCCTGACATCGAATCAACCGAGAACCGTTATTGGGCCTTTGACGACTATCTTTACACCTGATCCCACTTGCACTATTGCCACTGGCGTTGAGAATTACCGTGGGACGATATATCAAGCGCAGATTTGCACCTCTAACGGCACTGGCTGGGGGATCATTCTAGATGGAACAGCATGCTGGCCGCCGGCTGCTTCAGGCTACCCAAACCCTACTCCGGCTTTCGAAGGCTGGGGCTTTTACAGCCCTGGACTTCCCGGTATGTGTCCGACGGGTTACACAGTAGCATGTTCTGCTACTGGAAGTGGATCGTCCACTTGGACCCCACAGTTTTCCATATACCCTGGGGAGACTGCACATGGCTGCTGCTTGAGGTGAACACGTTACAGACTCTGTCAAGACTCTGGAATAATAGCTGACATAAATCTGAAGTGGGTACAGATGTGCGACATCGGGCTACAATTACGGCAACGGTGCGCAGACTTGCGTTAGCCTAGCCAGCTCACGGAATTCTTTCGCTACTGCTAGCTGTTCCTCAGGCATTCCCACAAATACCGCAGACGCGACTATGCCCTTGACTTATACAATCACTGGAAGATCCACGGTAACGATGGGGTCAACAGTCTCTGAATATTGGACAACTGGCTACACTTCTTTCGCGCAAATGACCGTTCTCGCACCTTTGATCGAACTTCGATGGCAATCTTCAGACCTGTTGAAGGCGTCTGCTACAGAAGCGACTGGGGCCAAGCTGTCAAACCCAGCTCACCCATCATCCTCTGCAGCATCTCTGTCCACTGCGTCGAAAGCGGCTATAGGAGCCTGTGTCCCACTTTTTGTCATCGCACTGCTTCTTGGTCTGTTCTTGCTCTGGAAGCGGAAGCTGCGAAGCCATGGTCCCAAGGCAGATATGCAACCTGACTTATCAGATCAACCGGATCAACACATGCACCATGAACTGTCAGATCTTGGTATCGTAGAAATGGACGAGAACAAAAAGCTGGCTGAAATTGATTCTGGGAGCACTTTGGAACAACGTCATGAGCTTGAGGACCCCGGGAACATACAAGAGGTACAAGGCTGAGCACAAGAGTAAGACAAAGATCGTGCCAAGTAGGAGATCATGATGGGTTGGCACCATCAATCCAGGGAGAGAGTGATCGAGTGAGTTCTAGTTCTTTTCGAGCAACGACCATCTCCTGTCGAGCTTGTGCAACCTTGTGTTAAACAGGTTGATATGTTTGCAATGAATACCTCATCGTTACAACAACATATTGCAAGTCCCGAATCTTGGCCTCGAAAATAATTCATAGCCGTTCGACATTCACACCTCAAACGAAGCGAGTGATTCTCTTGGAAGACCTTCCCGAAGCGGAAGGAGCTGTTCAAATCTGGCTCAAAATCGGAGCCGAAGCGAATCCTTCTGGCAAGTTTCACGTGGGGCATTCACTTGTGGGGGCCTAATTGGCTTGCCTTAGTTTCTTAAGACGCAGCTATAAGCTGATGCCATGGGAATGTGATGAGGTGATGTTGGACTGTGATCATATTTCTGGAATCTACACCGCCAGAGCTTTGCGAAAACGCTAGTATCCAAGACTTCACCTTGATAAATCACTTTCCGGAACGTCTCTGTTTCTCGGCCACAATTCACATAATGACTATCACTCTACAAGAGAGATACAAGCAGGAGCGCGACAGACGGCTCAATCCCAAGGGCTTGACCCAATATCTCGATGGAACCAAAAGCGCATCGTATGGCTTTAGTATCGACCCGTGGATCGAAGACGGAACTCCAGTCAATAGACCTGTTCTCCCCAGCAATCACTGCAAGATTGTGATATTCGGTGCAGGCTTTGGTGGTCTGGTAGCAGCCGCAAGATGCCTCGAATTTGGAGCAGCGAAAAGCGTCGAAGACATACTCATCGTTGATCCCGCTGGTGGCCCTGGCGGGACTTGGTACTGGAACCGGTGAACAAATATGCCTCTCAAACTGAATGGATTTGACTGATTGAGTTATAGATATCCTGGCTTGATGTGTGATATCGAGTCTTACATCTACCTTCCCCTTCTCGAAGTAACAGGTTATATGCCGAAAAGGAAATACGCAAGTGGCCTGGAAATCCGACAATACGCTGACTTGATCGTCGAGCATTATGGACTCAGCAAACGAATGATGTACCAGACCACGGGAAATGCTGTGCGGTGGGAGGAAGACCATTGGATTTGTGATCTGGTAGAGAAGCCGAAAGGCCTACCAGAGAAGAAACTCAGCATCACAGCCAACTTCGTCATACTTGGATCTGGAGGATTGACTTACCCAAAATTGCCCAACATCCCAGGCTTGGACGATTTCAAGGGCAACATGTTCCATACAGCACGCTGGAACTACCAACTTACCGGGGGCTCGCAAACCGACCCTATCATGACCAACCTCTCCAACAAAAGAGTAGCAATAGTAGGAACCGGTGCCACTGCCATCCAAGCCGTTCCAGAAGTCGCAAAGTACGCCAAAGAGCTGTATGTGTTCCAGCGTACACCTTCCGCAGTCGATGAACGAAATAACCATGACACCGACCCTGAAGAATGGAAGACTAAGATCGCGACGAAGAAAGGCTGGCAGGCGAAACGAGCAGAAAACTTCCAGATCTGGACCGAAAACCATGAAGTCCCTCCGATTGAGGATTTAGTCAACGACGGTATGACCAAGATGCCTAGTATATCCGGATCTTTCGGTTCACCTAGAGATCTCAAATTTGAAGATATCCCAAAGTTTCTCGAGACGATGGAGGAACTGGATCGGCCACGATCTGAGAGAGTTAGACAACGGGTAGTGGATATCGTGAAAGATCGTGAGACTGCCAAAGTAAGTCAAACAAAATCATCCCTCTTCAAAGAAAGAACACTCACCATTTAATCTCCCAGTCCCTCCAAGCCTGGTACCCAGGCTGGTGCAAACGACCTTGTTTCCACGACTCCTACCTCCCCTCCTTCAATCTCCCCTCAGTCCACCTAATCGACACCCACGGCCTCGGCATCTCCTCCCTGAATTCATCCGGCATCATAGCAAACAACCGCGAATATCCCATCGACATCATAATCTGGAGCACAGGATACGGATCCCCAGTAACAGACAGTATGGCAGGGAAAGCCAACATGACCGTGCTAGGGAAGAATGGCATTAATATGGAAGAAAAATTCAAGAAAGGCGACTTAATGCTCCTCCACGGCATCATGGGACATAATTTCCCTAATCTTTTTTCTATTGGGTTCGCGCAGGCTGGGGTGGGTGTTAATCAGATGCAGAGGATGGACCTCATCTGCAAAACTATAGCGCACATCATAGCAGAAGGCGACAAACAGGTAAAGGAAGGGGGCGCCATTATTGAGCCCACGGAAGAAGCTTGTGAGAATTGGGGAAATCGCGTAGCTGGTACGGCACATTTATTAGCGACTATGGCGGGTTGTACACCAAGTTACTTTACGAAGGAAGGGGAGGTGAATTCTTTGACGGTGGAGCAGCAGAGGAAGGCTGCGAGGAGTAGTCTTTGGGGGAGAGGGTATATGGAGTATTCGAGGATTGTGGAGGAGTGGAGGAGGAAGGGGGATTTGGAGGGGTTGGAGATTATGGGAAAGGGAATGAGGGATGGTGTTCAGTAATCGGATTGTGCTCATGTAGCGCTCGGTGGAGCTATGACTGGGGCAGGGGGTTCGTATGACTGAGCCACAGAGTCTTGAGCGAGGACAAGGACTTGTTTTGAGGTCTTTGCGTTCGTTCCGATTTATCCTGCTCGAAAGTTGTACCTCGCTAAGTAGTCTTAATCTCCTTTCCATCTCAGAGACCACATCTCTGTTAAATTTCATCCACATTATTTTGTGGACTCTGACCACTTCTGTCGTAAGACTTGGCCCAGAGCACATGCATTTCGATTACCGTGTGTAGTCGCTTGCTCCAGAGCCAAACATATACACGTTCCGCTGCAGGAGAGGATGGAACGGTGCTTCTTCTGCGAGCTGAGTCTTCAAGACAGCGCTGACTGTATGAAGATGATTGGGTTGGACTGCGGTTCATTGCCCGCTCCTCGATTCATTTACAATGTCCGCGGCACCCGCGGCCTTTGCAAGACCGATGAATGTATGTCTAGCCGCTACTCCATGGTAGCGATGTTTCGAGTTCGTGCGAATTCGTTATATCTTGCTAGTCTCGTCGCTGTGGCTCGTGAGTCGCTCTCTGGTCGAAGATCGCGTGCCTGAGGTTTGCGGGACCAGACACGCACTCGCAACGGCCTCTGTCTGCCCTTCGACCTTCGTTAGGCATGATTTGACACTTGCAGCACTTCAGATCCTCGTAGAACTCCGCGCGTGTCACTCATCGTTCGACCGATCATAGTGTAGAGTCCATGCCCCCTGTGTCTTCTTTGTAGCAATATGAGCCGTCCTAGGCCAAGCCAAGTCAGTCACGTTTGTGACCAAATGTTGTATTTCAATCTCGCCTATGTCGCCACGATAATTGTGACTGCCAGTCGTGGGCGGACCAACACCGAACATCAGTCGCAGTTCACGATGCGCCAAACGACAGTCAGTCCGCTGTTCTGAGGAGAACAGACGAGTCGGCGCTGCCGCACAGCCGTTGTTACATCTGGCCACAGGCTTGTTAAACTCTGACAACGCAGGGGCTGACTGAGCACCTCTTCACAGCGGTCTTCGTAATGGTTAAACTTGCTTGTGTTGCTCCAGTAGCCTTTCTCAGACCAACCAACACGGCCCTAAAGAGCAGGGTTCACACGAAGGCCACCGAAGTTGAACCTTAACGACCTCGCTCCGGATTCTGCAGACAAGTCCGCATCCAACGCGAATGTGATCGGGACCACTTAAGGAGGGCATACACAGTGCCACATGTCTTCAGGTATTCCGGAGCCGGTCTCGCTTCCTTCTAGATAAATCAGTCAGGAGAACTCTCCTCATCTCGGAGTTTTCAGCTGGCTGGTATAGCCTCCATCGGAAGGCCTCAGTCCCATGGGAAAAGGCGCACCTTCAAGCTGGGAAGCAAGAACAAATGCTTGCTGTATGCCCATAGCCTGGCCTAGCAATTTTAGTACACTGATGACCCACGTTCGGATTGGGCCGCCTGGGGGATCGGAGGCTCCAGCTGTGAAGACTGGAAATTGGATCTGGTAGCCGCCTGACATGCGCACGAATGGGAGTTCGCGACCTTCTGTATAATTGCCTCGAAACGGATTATGGTCGCGAGATTGGAAAGCTGTCCAGATTTGGTCCTGTCGCTGGCCGGGACTTGCAGTATGGTGGATCTCGAACTTGTCTCCCATGTGTTGAGGTATAACCGCCAGAATCGCCAGCTGAAGTTGTCGGAGCGATGAAAAACAGTATTGAACCTGGTCCAGCTGCTCTTGCGGCAACTTGTATCCTGTGGTTCGACAATTTGTTACAGCCTTTCTCAAAATGTCGATGAGCATAATACGGTAGCTGCACATGCCACAAAACATCTGTGCTATCAGATAGCTTTCGAAGACATAGTAATAGTCAGCATATACGACAGGTCCTGTGGCACTCACGAGCCGAGGTCTCCAATCGTCTGGCGCTTCCGCCAAGATCGATTCGACTTCCGCGTAAAGAGCTAACGCATCTTCGACTATGCTTGGTGCTTGAACAGCAGAAGTAGGATAGTTTCCAGGAAGTAGGCGAGCGTTGAGGTCAGCGAGTCGCATGCTTGCCAGAGTGAATCTCCATACACTTTCTCTCTGGTCCGGGATGTACTGCTCGGCGATCTTGTGGACGACACGAACATGCTCAGGAATAGGGATCCTCCGACTCAGACAGCTGATGATCAGATTGAGAACGGTCTGCAAGTACAGTCGACATCCGGTCTGTCTTTTGAATTGATCTTTGCCGCGCAGCTGCAGGAGAGAAGCTGCCCCGTTGACGTGGTCACGCCAGGTGTCGAGACTCTTTTGAAACCCACTGACGGCTTCAAAGATGCCCAGAATGGTAATGGCCAGAAGGGTGCCGTCCCTCTTAGCATCTTCTGGCGATTGAAGCGCAGAATTT
This sequence comes from Pseudocercospora macadamiae, assembly GCA_012978405.1. NCBI lineage: Eukaryota > Fungi > Ascomycota > Dothideomycetes > Mycosphaerellales > Mycosphaerellaceae > Pseudocercospora > Pseudocercospora macadamiae. The sequence goes on from WRNY01000026.1 coordinate 466,576, forward strand.
GTGAGTTGCAGTGCAGTCAGGTAGTGCTTGCGAGCTTGCGGGTCAGACGACGGGCCTGAGCCAGGCTGCTTCATGACACCAGCTGTGCCCAAGGCCTTGATTGCGGCAAGCAGGCAGCCATTACCGTCGTCGAGGTACCACTGGTCTCTTTTGTCTTGATATTTGAAGACATATTTGTCGAAGAAGTAGGCAATGGCTAGATCGTCGATGGCCGGGGACACGTTCGGCGCAGCTGGCGGTTGCGCAACAGACAGTGTGACCTGATGGCTTGATGTCGCAGCTTGCGCCTTGGGGCTCAACGCCGGCGATGTGTTCGAGCTTGATGCGCCCGAAGTCGAACCTGACGCAGCCGACTTCTCGATACGGGACTGACGACGTCGTGCCCCTTGCTCTGCAGTCACCTTTCTGATAACCTTGGCGCTTTCGTCATGGAACATGAGATTTGTGATGTCCCTATACCCTTCACACTGCCATCCAGCCTTTTCGCACTTTTCGCAGCCCCCTTCCCGGAGGTCGCACTACATAGGCTTGGTTAGCGAGACAGCCAATAAGATAGAGGAGATCCCCATATTCGCCACCTGCACCCCATAGTTCCAAACACTCGTGCAGCGGTAGAGGTACTGTAGTGTGGCACTGATCGCCTTCTAGAAGCATAGAAGAAGCGGTCCGTACCTTGATCTTACGCCTTCGACATGTCTCGCAACCGCGTGAAGGCCTGCCGCGAAAAGGCATCGTCTCAATGATAGCACGCGTATTCAATGTAACCTTGTCGCCTCAAGCATAGCCTTATTGCTCGATGGGGCCCGTATTCGACGATATCGCGCTCTAATCCGGTAATTGCAAAATCCTGCGCTCATCTTTCACACAACCTTTCTGCTTTGCGCAATGCTCATCGGCAGCATGTCGGGTGGTGTGAGGTTCAGCAAGGATATGCGCGAGGGATGAATTGGGTCTTGGCGCGCGGCTCGGCCCCGATTCTAACTTGTGGCCTGTGCGCTCCCAAGATGCCGAGTCGCCGAAATCTGCTTGACCTCAGCTCTTCCTTCCCTCAGCTCTTGTTCCCCAAGGGCTTCTCATAACGTCGGTATTCGCCATACAGTGCTTATACCATATGTATTCGGGCACCTTATCATATTTCAGCTCGCATCGCTCCTCGTGGAGTGGGCTCGGGTCTGTCATTCTCACTGCAAGTGTCAGCGAAATCCAGGCGAAATGCCCTGCTATTCACTCACCGGCCAATCAGCTCTGACTCAGCTCCCGGGGCACTGAAGTGCAAGATAATCTATCTGCCTAAGCTCAAGCATCTCATCGAGATTGCAATGGAATCATGAGTGGACCAGTATAGGAAGTGTCGGCATATCAGAAAGCCCGTTGCAGGGGGAGGACGACAATGTCCGAATGTGCGTCGAAATACATTGATGAGAGTGTAACTCTAGGCAGACCGTCTTTCCAAGCGGAGGGCAATTCGATGTTTTAAGTCCGGATCCACAGAATGGTGACATTGCAGCATTGGTGCCTATGAACATGCTAAGGTAAGCATCCCAAATAGGCAAGATCGCCTACAAGATTCCACACCTTCCTGGTTCGGTCATACCACTTGAATCTACATACCGGCGAGGTCCACGACTATATCTCGACATCGAGGAACAGCCAAGAGACCATAATTCCACAAGCAACAACATTCACGAGCAACAACGTTCACAAACAACACCATTCACAACGCATTCGTACATCCACCAGAATGGCCCTCATCGCTCCCCAACTCCAATCCGTGCTCGAGAATTTCGACAAGAACGCCCCCGAAGCAGTCAAAGCCCCAATCCTCTCAGCCCGTCAATCCCTCACAACATTCGACACTTCCAACTCTATAAAACCTGGCACCAAACTGCCCTCCTTCACCCTCCCCAACGCCACAGGCCAAACAATCTCCAGCAACACCCTCCTCTCACAAGGTCCTCTAGTCATAACCTTCTATCGAGGCGAATGGTGTCCCTTCTGCAATATAGCCCTCTCCGGCTTCCAGAAAGTCCTCCCTACTCTCAAAGAAAAGGGCGTTGGCCTCGTCGCCATAACTCCCGAACTCCCCAACGGAACTCTCTCCGTGACGGAGAAGCACGCTCTGGAATTCAACGTTTTGACAGATGAGCATAACGAGTTCGCGAGGAAGTTAGGAATCGTATGGAAGCAGCCGGAGAGTATGAGGCCTGTTTTTGAGAAATTTGGACATGATTTACCGAAGAGGAATGGGGATGATTCGTTTGAGTTGCCGTTGCCTGCGACTTTGCTTGTTGATACGGAGGGTGTGGTAAGAGAGGTTTATCTTGAGCCGGATTATACGAAGAGGGTTGAGCCGAAGACTGTTTTGGAGTGGGTGGATAAGCTCTGTGGGTGATTGAGAATGTCTTTCACAAAGATCGACAAGAGCCGTTGACTTTTCAGTCTGCATAAAGCAGTTCCAGAAGCTTCTTGGCCAATAACTCATCCCATTGCGTTCTTGTATGTGCCTCGGTGTCTTTATCTCGCCATGCCTTCAACATCCGGACGCGATAATAGCCATGAGGAGTGCCTTCATGGGAAGTTGCTAAGTCCAGTAATTGTAACGCTTGATTGTGCCAGTGCTCTGCGAGTTGGATTTTCTGTTGAAGTGTATACACTGTCAACAGACCCACAGCGATTGTTGCAAGCCTAGGTGTGTTCTCTCCGTGAATCCGAAAAAGAAGCCTGTACGCCTTGAGGTACAGACCTTCTGCGCTTGCCAATCGCAGCTTGGCAATAAACCAGTCTGCAATGTACTTATAGGCAGTAGCAGCTCTGATGGTTATGATGTTGCTGCCGCTGATATCCATGCATATCACATCCAATTCTTGCAAAAGAGCGTCCTGCTCGACCTCGCGTCCGTCTTGCTCGCCTAGGATGAGTACTAGGAGTTTGATTATTGATATCTGGTCACTCGGCGAGTCTCTTGCTCCTATGCGTCGTGCAAGGTTTTTGAGAAGCCATTCAGCAGGTAGCAGATCACCCTGTGAGACGTAAAGCTCCGCGACAAACTCGGCTGCCTCACGCTCCACCTCCCAGCAATCTGCTTCATTTTCGACCTCAAGTCTCCTCGACCGCGATTGGCGCATGGCTTTTAAGGAGAAGTCTAATGCCAACTTGTGCATACCCAGGCTCGATGCTACCTTTCCGAGTCTCAGGGCAATTTGAAGAACCTGAATGTGACGAATGCTGGCCAGACTGACCCAAGAAGTATTTTGTAGAATTTGACGTGCTTCTTCGAGTCGGCCTACTTGCATGAGCAGAAAGGCATATTCTGAGAACGTAGATAGTGTTTTCACATGGTTTGGTCCTAGAGCTTCTTCAAACGTATCCAGCTGGCGTTTTGTCCAATATAGTGATTCGCTTGGGCGATGAAGTATTCCAACAAAATTGGCGATCCATCCACATATTTCGGCAACTCTAATGGTGCCTCCTGGGTACAGTTCCGGAGAGAACATCCACGAGAGAGATTCTTTGAGATGTGGCAGGAGGGATTCAGCGTATTGCCAGGTTGTTTCGCCGTTGTAGAAAGCTAACAATGCTCGGGTCAATTTTGTCGACATCTGACTCTTGTAGAAGGTTGCTTCGGGGTCTGCTTCAAGCCATATGCGTGCTGCGATATGCACGAGACGATGTTGATAGAGTGTTCCATTGGGGGACTGGTTGATCATAGCGTATTGAAAGAGTACAGCTAGACTTTCGCCAAAGTCTATCTCGTTCGCATCGTGTGGTCGCACAAGGTTTTCGTCGATGCTCTGGCGGTCGAGCAGGCTCAGCAGTAGTAAGATCCGGGTAGGACTGCATAGCTGCTCCGTCGAAGCCGAGTCTTTGATGTGGGTATACGAAAGAAACCAGGTAGTGAGAATTGCATTGGACACGGAAGTGTCTCGACGGATATCCGCCCATCTTGTCGATAACAATCTTCGCTGATCCTCGATGCTTCTATCAAAGAGGCCTAGGTACTTCTCGATGTCCATTCGCGGCTGTTGAGCTCTAATGTATGCTGTGGCCTGAGTAATGGCGAGGGGAATACAGTCCAGGCTTTGGGCAAGCTTTTCTGCATGCTCCGATTTATATGCGGAAGAGCGGTCTAGCTTTCGGTTGATCAGCAGACAAGCGGTTTTGATGTCGAATTCTGCAACACGGAAGGTTGCTTCTGCGCTGCCAGTGAGCTGCTCGCCAATTTGGTAATTACGAGAGGTGATCAGTATGTGCCCATGGGCTGCTTGAGGCAGGAATTCTGCTAGAGGGCTTCCGTGGGGACCAGTACCATCTGCGACATCAAGTCCCCAGAAGTCATCATAGTTATCAGCATTGTCGACAATCATGAGCCAGGTTCCATTTGACGGATCACTGAGCCAGCTACGCACGTCCCGGAGAACGTCAGCGGTTGATCCAGGTAAAGTGAGGCCCACGGCCCGGCCAATGTCCATAAAGGACTGGACGAAGCGTCCACGGCTGGATGCAAAGACCCAGAAAACCCAGTGATCTGGATGTGCCGATGAGTGGCGCCAAGATAGCTCGATAGCTATTTGTGACTTGCCCATGCCTCCCAGACCAGTCAATGCGGTCCGGTTGTGCCCAGTGTTGTCGTAGAGCGCGTGATCGAGCAAGGCAAGAACGTCATCCCGGCCAACAAAGTCGATGTCCCTGTGAAAAGGTACCAGCGACCGTGGTTTCGGCCCTGCGGCTGCCTCAATACCTGAACATGCTTAAGTCTTCTCCACTCGTAGCGAATATGATAAGGCGAGCTTACGAGTGACTTGATCTGTGGATGTAGTCAGGGGTTGTGTCCATTTCTGGCGGATCATGCAGCCGAGATATACGCACAATGATCTCCATTATGGACTCTCGCATTGCCTTCGACTGTCTGTTGGTGGAACATGTGCCCCAGCCGCGGATTATCCATATTTGTGTTTTGATTCAGCTCGCGACATTAGCGATAAGGAAAGTGCAGCAGCCTGAGGATCTTTGAGAACGACTATGTCAATTCAATCCTCTCTGGAGGCGCAGCAGGTAACTTCTGGGCCTCACAATAACATGGCAGAAATGACTGCAGCTCAATTGGAGTGCATGGCATCGCTTCAAGCCATAGACGCCCGGCGGGATGAGGCGCAAGCTGTGGAGACCTGCAAGCTTGCATGCAGCGAATGACGAACTTGCCCTACATTTTGAGCTCAGCCGCAAGATAGATATGATTGGAGGGAAGATCAAGGTGAGATGCATGCTTCTTCAAGTGATGTAGGTTGCTAGAGCTGTTGTTATTAGGCATGCAATGGTGAGACCTCGCACATCCTTATATCCAGCTCTGTCATGAGTCTCCTCACTCACATTTTGATTTTGTTTAAACAAGTATCCTACATGCATCGTTAGTCACTTAAAAATCGAGTACCTTCCTACTCCATGTCTCCCTCGATCGTAGCTCCTCGTCTGACCTTGTCCCTGTTTGGAACAGAATATCTCCCAATCGCATTGAACGTCGGGGTGCTGAACCAAAGCGCACTGCCCGGCTTGTAGTTGACAGCGATATTGAAGTAAGGAGGAACAGCTGCTTTTGAGTCAGTCATCATTCTTTGAGGAGAGCCCCTAACACACGTACCTCCAACTGCACCCGGGAATCCAAAAGCCGCAAGAGTGTTCGGGAACGGTACAAAAGTATAAGTCTTCGACCCATCATCGAATCCTGCAAGACCATTGACACTCGCAAAATAACTCATCCAGACTCTGCCATCATTCGCAGGTCCAGTATTCACAGATCCGAATCCCGGGTTCTGATTCGTAGGATAAAGCTCAATGGCCTTGGACTTCATATTGATTCTTCCCATTCCATTTCCAAAGAGCAGAGTGAAGTAGACCCAACCATTCTTCTCAGCACGAACGACGGATGGAGCTTGAAGAGCTTTCGGAAGATTGTACTCTTTGAGAATGATTGTCCTCTTGTCGTATGTGAAGATTTTGTTGCCAATGACTTCGCAGCCGTAAACGACTCCGTCGCTGGCGACGAAGATGCCGAGTGGTAGAGAGGCAGCTGTTGGGATCGTGCGCTGCATGCTCGTGACGAATTGTTGTTGGGCGTAAGAGAAATACTGGATGATATTACCGGTAGTTTGGGTAACCCACATGCCTTGAGAGTCTGTGAATAGGTCGTTGAATGGGAATAGATTGCCGGCTGGGTTGGCGGGATTTTGGTAGAGACGGATACGCTTGTCCCTCAAGCGAAGTTGGACGAGTTGGTTGTTGACGCCGTTGCTTGCATATATGTTACCGTCTGCGCCGGGTCGAATTGCGCATGAGAACTTGGTCCTGTCGCCAAACGGTGCCGGAATTGTAGCAAATGTAGCATTGCTCACAGGCGTCGCAAAAGGGATTGGGTACTCGACTACCTTGCCGGTATTTGGGTTCAACTGGAAGAGTTGATTGATGAACTGCTCTTCGCCATATAGGTTGCCATCTACAGGACTGTACGCGAGATCGCAAGGGCCAGACGCAGGTGTGTTGACTGCGTAAAACGAGAACCGTCCCTGATTTGGAGGCAGAGGCGTCGCCCTCTTGTCGAGGTCTCTTTCTCGGTGTCCGTAGCTCTCGGCGACGAGATGTGGGTTGGGAACCGGCTCGGCTTCGCCAAAGACAAAGGTGACCAGCAGAGGCACGACAGAAAGGTAGCTGGCGAACATGATGGCTACAATCTAGCGTGTGCGACTGAGAAGTCCTGCCAGAGTAGTTGTAGGGTAGGGTGCAATGTTCGGGGATTGCGGTAACGAGGGCTATGTATCGTTGAATGGATGCCCCTCATACAAATACACGCTGCCCAGAAACACGGTCTGAAGTTTCCATAACGGCAGAAGTACCTACGCGGTCTGCAGCTCTGCCTCATTGTGGCAGTCGATTGGCGATGACATTGGCCAGAGTATGTGTAGACAAAGCAATGCTCTTGAGGAGGCTCGAAGAATAGCGTCCCGGTATGACGGTATGGCACAAGTTCGTGACCTCGGGGAGGGTATTCAAGAAGCCTGATCGCAAATCCAATGCATATCGTTGGAGGGGACATGGCCTGTGGCGCCATCTGGCTGCCGCCACATTTTGATCGACATCCGGCATCGTACACATACAGTTAGCGTTCAAGGCTTCATCCCAAAAGAATACAACTAAACGCCTCGAACGCCATTCTGAAACCCCGCTTCTAGAATGCAGGAACATTGCAGTACCTGTGAGTGGGCTAGCGAACAGATCTTGTAGAGCTTTGTAGATTCTGGGGTGCAGCAAGCATGCAACGGGAAATGCCTCTCTTGGCTTCTGCGCTCGGGACGACGCGTGGGTTGAATCGCAGTTCTGTCATTTGTGGCCGACATGAGGAAGAAGACCAGATCTCGAAATTCCACGTGGGAATCAACGATCAAAGTACTCGTATTCTCTCGGAAGAGCATGTAGCTGGCCATCCAGTGCTCTCGCGTTCGGATGCCAGCGCGTTTGGATACCCGGTATATCATCTGGACTCGGACCACGGAATCCACCTAGGCCACCCCATAGATGCTCTTCTACTGTCCGCCTCGCAAACCAGACACTCAGCATCTGATATAAGTTAGTCTTGGCGGGACCTTCAACGCGTCCTTCGTGCATCCAATAGAGCTCAGTCACCAGGGAGTCGGTGCGTTCCCGGCAATATCGTTCTTTATGGGCCGCTGGAGTAACGCGGTAGGACGTAGCCAATTCTTCGATAGCCAAATCGTCCACAAATTGAAGCCAGCGCAGAAGGTTCTGACATGCTCCATGAGTGTCGGTTGGACGTCGAACATCGACGCGAATCGTCGACTTGGCAATTCCATCCTGTGAGACGAAAAAGCCTTCTAATCGAGAGCGTGGCACACTCAATAGAAATGCTTGGATTGGCGCAAAGTCGAATTCCAAGACCTCCGCCACTACGTCGATGGTGGCAAGTCGTAGAAAAGATGATGTGCCTGCGCGGAAGGTCCTATCCACTTCACACATTGGGTGCTTGCTGCGAAGCACGATATCTCCTCCACCGCTTGACACATGCTTTGGTAGCAGATAGGCCTTCTGCTTCTCGGTGTCCTCAAAGTGAACCTCGGTGGGAAGCGATGCGCGAAACCTTTGCATGGTCGTCCGTACCGAAGGGCGATTACTCCACTTGGTGATGAATGGGGAATTGGGACATCTTGCTGGCGGCAGGCGGATCTTGACGCGTTCGTCAAACAAATAGCCAAAGATGTGATCTTTCAGTTCCGTGGGAAGGCCGGCTAGAGAGGCCCGAGTGACAGGCGGCTGCGAGCTAACGTCCATGGGCGATAGTGACATGTCGCGATGTCAATGTGATATGTTATTATACGATTCCCTGGTCACGTCGGGCTGTGTCCGCGGTATTGTAGCTCTAGCACCGAAAATCATCGTAAGCGACACAGGATCCAGTGGCACTCAGCCCGCCGAAGATCCTGAGTCACACATTGACTGTGCGACTATCATCGCGTGAATCACCATACCACTTCAATTGGTGTCAGTCACAACGCGTCCCAAAATCGAATCGGGTATTGTCGCGTGAGGGTTTTTGAATTTCGTGGCGTGCAGTTTGGAACAAACATTTCTGTACCTTGAGCATTGCTCTTGTACTGTCAGCTCGATCCAGGCATCGACGAATGCCGATGGACGAGGATGGCGAGTAGGTTGTTCGCCGGCGAGGATAGAAGACCTTACCAGTGTCCCTGAGTGGGTGCAGCCTCGGACCAACAGAGCGAGGCCATGGGTCTTGGCAAACCTAATCTGGACTTGAACGGCAAGCGCGACTGGGATGTATCGACAACCAGGCAAGGACCTCCCCGTCAGCATATCACTTTTTGGAACGCGTTGAAACTGGTTTCTGTTATTGCTGCTGCGCAGTTGGATCGGGCTGGCGGACGCGTGTATTAGGCATCATTGGGTATAGCAGATCTCCGACTCCAGCAGATGTCGGGTCCCAGCTTGCTTGCCTTCGCTCGCGCCCAAACGCCCTGCTCTCGTATTGAGTGATCGCGTGCTCCGCAGCTGCCATTGCCGTTGTCTCTTGCTGTGCACGAGCTGGAGCATTGGCACCGGAAAGGAGGCCTACAATGATCCGCACCGCCATCGACGACTCCACCACCGCCCGTACGACGTCCATGTCCCGCCCAACATCACCGAGACCCAGCCAAACATAGCCGGCACCTCCAGTATGCCGCCTCCCCTACCGTCCCCTTCGGCTTCGACCTCACAAGGCAGATCAACTGCTTCCCAGGCACGGAGGACAAGCATCGGCGTGTCACAGTCACGGACGGCAACTCCGCAACAGGCGGTTGGTGGTGGGAGTGGTGGGCTGCGGAGTGCCAAGGTCAGAGGCAGCTCGGACAAGGAGAACGGTGGCGGCAGCGGAAATGGCAGTACGGGAGCAAAAGCTGTAGCGCGGAAAGGGAGCTCAGCTAACGTGCTTGCGGCGCGTGAGAAGCTTCCCAGCAAAGATGGAACTGTGCAGCGGAATGCCAAAGAGGTCGAAGGCCTCAAGGACTATGTACGTGCCGTCTTCCCCATGCAGGATACCCGTTGGACGAGGTGACGTTGGCCTAATATCGAGACACTGTCTCAGCCATGGCCACCTTCAACTTCACCTGGTCTGCTATCTCTACTCTTTGTACTATCCTACTGACGCGATGCAGCAACTGGGCCAATGCCTCGGCAGAGGTGCTTTTGGGAGCGTCTACTGCGCCCTCAATTGGTCGACAGGGGAGACCGTCGCCATCAAACAAGTGCGCCTCTCCGATATGCCCAAGACGGAGCTCAATGTCATCATGCAAGAAATCGACCTGCTAAAGAATCTTCATCACCCGAACATTGTCAAATACCATGGCTTCGTCAAATCTGCCGATTCGCTCTATATCATCCTGGAATACTGCGAGCAAGGCAGCCTGCACCAGATATGCAAGAACTTTGGCAAGTTTCCCGAGAATCTGGTCGCGCTATATATCGCCCAGGTCTTGCGAGGCCTGCTTTTCCTGCACGAGCAGGGTGTCATTCATCGAGATATCAAGGGCGCGAACATACTTACCACCAAAGAAGGTCTGGTCAAACTTGCCGACTTCGGTGTAGCCACTAAGCAAGGAGGCCTAGCAGAAGGTAGCGTAGTTGGAACACCGTACTGGATGGCACCTGAGGTTATCGAACTAGCGGGAGCAACTACTGCCAGTGATATCTGGAGTCTGGGCTGCACCGTTATCGAGTTACTCGATGGCCGGCCTCCTTATTACAAGTTCGCGCCCATGCCGGCCCTGTTCCGCATCGTCAACGATGACCATCCGCCACTACCTGAAGGCGCAAGTCCCCTCGTGAGAGATTTCTTGATGCAATGCTTTCAGAAGGATCCAAATCTCAGGGTCTCGGCCAAGAAGCTGCTCAAACATCCTTGGATCGTTTCTGCAAAGAAAGCCGACAAGACCAAGCCGACGGAGTACGATGAAGCCATCAAAAGTGTACAAGAATGGAACGAGGCTCTGAAAGCCAGCCCGCCTCCATCGAACTCCAACCATGCGGCGCGCAAACCACAAAGTCGTAACGGATCCAGACCGGTCTCTAGAAGCTCAGCCAAGGCAAGTCTTGGAGGAGTCAAGTCCAAGCCGGAGCTCAGTACGAAGCCTGCATTCAGGCTAGGCCAACGGAAGTCGCAAGCTGCGGAAGCATTCCAATCTCCACAAGATGATGTGCGTCGGGACAACTGGGACGATGACTTCGAGTCTTTGAATGCTGGGGTGAGGGCTTTGCAAATACCGGACCACCTAAAACCCCAAGACAATTTTGCCGGTCTGTTCAGTTCAGAGAAGTTGAAGCGATTCGCGCATATCGATTCCATTCCAGAGATGGACGGCAAAGTGGAGGAATGGGACGAAGAATTCGAGGGCGACCTTACTGTCAAGTCGTCTTTACAGCTCACGGATGGCAACGCTGTTGAGACTGTTCGACCGTTCTACCCTCCACGCACGACGTCTGATGAGATCAAGCACCAACCGCCAGTCAGTCTGGCTGCAGGGCGGAAACGCTCAGTGGAACATGAACGGAGGAGAAGTAAGGACTCACAGCCGCGCACACAGATTCTAAGGCCAGCCTCTAGGCAGAGTGCCATCCCAAAAGCAAAGGCAGTAGTAACCCAGCCATCGAAGAAACCATCGAGACCAACCTCTTCCCATAAAGAGCGCTTTCGGGAAGATGAGGAAGAAGACTACTCCGACTTGGTGCCGAAAGACGAAGATGCTTTTCTCAAGAAGATTGCCGGATTCTCCCCTGGTCGCTTTGGCCCCAATGACATGCGCAACATGCCGACACAGCTAGGCGGAAGCATGAAACGGCGTAGAACGCACACTCCCACCATGCTCGTGCACGATGCCGCAGCCATGCGAAGAACGAGATCTAGCCTGGAGATCCAGAAATACGCCGAAGACGACGATGACGAAGACTTCCACACCGATCTCGTCTTCGATGAAGAGCCAATGAGTCTGCAGTCTGCGAAAGAGCAGGCACAAGTACGGAGGGGAAGTCCAAGGTCGATAGGGAGTGGATCTAGTGGCACTCTGAAGCTCACCCATTCATTGTCCTGGGGCGAAGAAGAGGAGGACGACGAAGAAGACCCATTCAAGGCTTTGGAAGAAGAATTGGACGAGGTTGATCTGGAATCAAATGTTGCCAGGGACAAGCACGCTCGTCTTTGTGCTGCAGTGGAAAGTCTGGTCTCTGATCTTAAGGCTGCTCAGCCGGAAGATGTTCTCGCCGAGATCGTTGACCAGCTGCTTCAAATCCTCTCGGAAAGCAACGATGTGAAGAATGTCATCGTGAGCAGCCACGGTATGCTTCCGATATTGGAGATTCTGGAGACCACCACGCGGCCCGGCATTATTCTTCGCCTGTTGAAGATTCTCAATGCAATTCTTTACGACAACATTGAGATTCAGGAGAACCTGTGCTTCGTTGGTGGCATCCCCATCATTACGCGCTTCGCGCAAAAGAAGTATGCTTCCGAAATTCGACTCGAGGCTGCAAACTTCGTGCGCATGATGTACCAGACGCAGACACCAGGCTTGACACTACAGATGTTCATCTCCTGCGGTGGCTTGAATGTACTAGTGGAGTTTCTGGAAGAGGACTACGACTCTGAAGCAGGTCGCGAACTGGTCCTCGTCGGAGTCAACGGAATCTGGTCAGTCTTCGAACTGCAAGGACCGACACCAAAGAACGACTTTTGTCGGATTTTCTCGCGCAGTGCCGTACTTTATCCCTTATCCCTTGTGCTCAACAGAGTCTTGGATGAAGACGATCGGGAACTGGCAGATGCTGTCGAAGGACGAATCGTCAACATCTTCTTGCTTTTCAGCCAAGCCGAGAACCATGTCAAGGAACTTATTGCGGACCGAATGGTGCTCAAGCGAGTGCTCAAAGATCTTCGACGTCTGCGACCAGCAAATCAAATCGTCATGTTGAAGTTCATCAAGAACCTCAGCATGCTGGCGACGACACTCGATGGCCTGCAAAACAGCAATGCGATCGAGGTTCTTACAGACCTGCTTGGGTCAAGTATGGAGGCCAATAGACGACCTACTGCCACTGGCGCGCAACATTTCCGCGACATATCAAACCAGATCTTGGCCACCATGTACAACCTTTGTCGATTGTCGACCGCTCGACAGGAAGATGCTGCACTCAATGGCATTGTCCCCTTGCTGCAGAGGATCGTCAAGACAGAACGACCGCTCAAGGAGTTTGCACTGCCAATTATCTGCGACATGGCGCACAGCGGCAAAGTCGGCCGCAAGATACTGTGGCAGAACAAAGGCCTACAATTTTACGTGTCGCTGCTGGCCGATCAGTACTGGGCAGTGACGGCGCTCGACGCGATCTTCGTCTGGTTGCAAGAAGAGACGGCCAAGGTTGAGGAACATCTACTGGATCCCTCGCTCAAGTTCGACGACGCCGTTGCTCAAAGCTTCAATGAAAGTAAAGCGGACGCTTTTGAGAATCTTTTGGAGCCTCTTCAGAAGCTGCTGAGATTGAGTCCAGCCGTCGCAGCAAGCTTGGCTCAGTTGACACTTTTCGAAAGGGCAGCTGTCAAGATGCATTCAAAGAAAGCGCTCGTACGTCTCAATCTACTTCGTGTCATACGAAGTATCTGTGACGCCTGCGAAGGGCAGGGCATGATCGAGCACGGTACTCTTGGCGAAGGCGGCTCTCTACTTCGCCGATATGGGCTTCTGGATTCCGTCCGGGAGCTTGCACGCCAAGATCCTGCCATCCTGGTACGTGAGATGGCCAATGAGCTTGTGAAAAGCAGTGAGCTGGCAGATGTAAGACCAGCTCCAACGCCGTCACGAGGCAATCCTTATGGCATCTCAAGACGCAGTTCCAGTGGAATGAGCATGATGACTCCACCTACACCACTCGCTGGCAGTATCAGTGGCAGGAATGGCTATTTCGACCTCATGGCACACCCTGTCCTTGACAGACGGCAGTCTGCGGTTGGTCTCGCAAGCGCAGCCAGACCGCTCAGTCGTGATGGAAGCTCTGGTTCATCCTCCTCCTTAGCCTCACTTGCTTCTTTAGCTCCGCCAATCGGTTCAGCCTCAAGGAGTTCTAGCAGAGTGCCACTTGGTCGGGAAAGAAGCCAAAGACCTGCTAGTCGGATGAGTCTTGCTCCCGTGAGCGATAATCTACTCTCCCCTGGCCGCGACCGTGGCGAACAACAAATCACTCCAACACATATGCCTCCTAGCGCCAGCACGAGGAGTTCTTTAGCACCACTGCAGCAGCAGCAACTACCTCGATCGAGTCGACGACGAGGCACTGGACAGACATCGATCGATTTGGGAGGGGGCTCTGGTCCTGGACGATAGGACGTGTTTGCACCGAGCTCCCCGAATCGAAGTCCCAACGTTCGAAGAAATGTCTACAGTCCCGAAAGAAAGCCTGTTGCGCTTAGTCCGGAGTCATTCTCACGCAGGAGAAATATCTTCAGTCCTGAGCCTTCTCCTTCGAGAGATGTGTTTAGTCCGGAACCTGCCCTATCCCCAGCGCATGCTTTTACATTCGGCCAGCTGAGTCCGAATCATCGCAAGGTCTTCAGTGAATGAGGTAGAGCCCCAAAATTTTCGTATGTTCTTTTTCCGGCAGAGAGAAAGGTGTTCTTGGGAGTGAGTGATTGAAGACCGATGTCCTGGAGACCTCTCTTGTCTTTTTCAGAAGTGGCAAAACAGTACATGCATTTCTTACCCATGGGAGCATAGCGGTGGCGTTTTTTCTTCTTTGTATACCTAGCTCGTCAGTGTGGGCTAGAGAGAAAGCAATACGGCGGTTTCAAGAATGTCGAAATGAGAGCGAGAGCTAGTAGTATTTCATGATGAGAATAATTTATTGTCACAATTCTGAGTCTATGTTGATTCTTACTATCGATCATGGCGATGTTCTCGCGCTTGCGTCGTTGACTTGCTTTTCTGCGTTCCATCCTAGCGATCGAATTGCCCGTTGTGGTGCTCTCTCGTGCGTGTCAGTGTTGTTTCGAATAGCAGTAGCAGGTCTGCTGCCCGAAACGAGAGCGGAGTCTTGTCCCTGGCGTCCTTGCGCAATACAGTGCCATCGTGGGATAGATGCGCCCTAGCAGCGGCCCTAGCAGCGCCAGGCGCTGGCACTCCGACATGCGATGACAACGATCATGAATTTGCGACCGATACGGCACGAATATCCGCTTCCGTGCTCGGAATGATTTGATGTGCTCGATCCGCGGCCCGAAGAGGCAGAGCATTGAATAGTCGACAGCTTGAGATGGAAAGATGAAAGGGCTTGCCGAACTTCTGCGGCGTGGCTTCAAGTGGCCTTACGATTCTCACTCCTGTTGCGCGGCTGGCTCATCATTTTGCATGCTGTCGATGCGTCTAGGCGAGCAAGCCTCAACTTCCTCAGGCACTTGTTCCAGCATCTGTTGCTCTTCTTGAGCACGGGCTTGACTCACTACTTCGACAAGTTTGCTAGGAGTGATTCCTGCCGGATCTCGGAATTGGGTGTTTTCAGTCCAGTCTTTTGGTCCAAGGACACCTGCATCTTTGACGAAGCCTCGACTAGCGTCGAAGAAGAAGAGTGTGGCATGCAGCTCTTGTGGTTCGACGGCTGTTGTATGGAAGGTCGCGGCTGGTACAGTGTAATTGTCGCCACGACTGTGTATCGAGGATCCGGTAATTTGTGCATGCATCAGCTTGCCGGTGTTCACGACTGTTGATGAGAGTTGATGTGTCGCGTATTTGGTGGATTGCGATTTGCCATCATTCCAGCCGATTGCATACGAAGAGTGAGTGGCCACCTCATAGTCATCGACTGGCTTCACCTCGTATGATACATCTTTGCCTTTGCCGCATAAGGTCCAACTTTCGGCGAAGGCTTGATGTGAATGAATGGCGACTTCAGGCTTGCCGCGTTGTCCATCGCCCATCCAGACGTGGAGGCGGAAAAGGACGTCGATGTTGCCGTCCACGATCAGACTGCATAATGGCAGTGATAGGAAGCCCTGTGCGCTGCGTGATGGCGCATAGCCTGGGCCTGCCATTTCCATATCGCCATCGACCGCATTCCGAATGAGTGTCCAGATATGGTCCAGAGTGGCGTAATTAGGAGTCTTTGATGTAATCATGTAGCTCACCGCCAGTGTCAAATTGGCGAGTTGCTGTGGTCCTCGCTCTGGCAGTTTAGATTGTATGCATTGTTGCCATTCCGTAAGTGAATGTCCCGCTGAAGCTTCTTGGCATCCATTCTGTATAGATGATAGATCTTGTGACAACCATTTCGATACAAGCTTGGAGTTAGCTTCAAGCGCTTTTGTCGCTGTAACCACGCCTGGAAGCACTCGCTTCAGTGTCGCGTGGGATATGCTATTATTGTCAATATTGCTGAGACTCATGTTTTCAGCTGCTATGTTGATGCAAGTGTGCTCGCTAGAATTGTTACGGCTTTCGGAGAGCTTAACATCACCTCGAAGAAGGCTGTAACCGCCTTGTGACTCTGAGACTTATCGATGCTCCGCCGAGAGGAGCTGCTCAGCCTCAAAATGCAATACACTTTGGCTGCAAGATCCCTGCAGGGGATGCAGCCACCATGCGGCACACCAATTGCTTAGCTGTGCATACGCCCTGAAGGCGTGCTCGATTGCCTGATTTCGATACATTTGAGTTGTTGTCGATAAGACGAACTGGTGGAGATGGCGGCGCGGTAAGTCTGAAGTTCGAGTGAAGAGGCGGCAGGCACCTCTAAGGCAGAAACAGAAACTGCGCCCGTGCACAGCACTAGCGTAAAGTCTATTCTCGCTTCGTTCCTTGACGCGTCTTCACAGTTGTGTGACAACAACCTCAATAACTCCATATTTTCATTCATTCTCAGCCCAACACTGATCTCAAGCTCTCAAAAGATCTACCTTCTCTACTAGCGTGGCCGGAACTCCTCCATAACACGCTTTGGCTCATAATATATAGGCCCGAGAGGTCGAAAATCTATGTCATAGCCAAACTCCTTTGGACCACCTATCTCGATGCCACGCTCCGTATACCAATGCGGATTTGCAACGAACGCGACAACGCTGACCCTCACGCCATATCTGAGATCCTGAGTCCCTAATGCATAGCCGTCTGTGCCGCACAAAGAGATGAGGTCCGGAACCATTGCAAGCACCTCGCCCTCTGGCTCACGTCTCTTCTCCGACATGGCATTCAGCTTACTGTTCGGAGTGCCTGGATCGATCAATTCGGCAATCAAATATTCATTCTGGAAGGGCAAGTGCAGATCTCTGGTTTCAGACGACACTTCATCGCCAAACTCTCGTTCCTCGCTGCTGATGGGTTTTAAACGGACACTGCCTTCAGTATAGCCTCCAGCAGACACGTAGCGATGCACGTGGACAACCTTTCCGGTGTACAGAACTCGACCGCTAGGATTCGCTGCCACAATTGCTTGCATGATGCTGCGCTTCTCTTGTCGGGCCTGATACACTGCTCGCCCGATGTACCATGCAAGGCTGGTCGTACCAAGACAAGCGACTTTCTTCGCAGTCGCTACCTTCATCGGCGGTATCACCAGCTGGCTGAACAATCCTAGCTCATTACCGGCTTTCCGGTGAATTTTCTCGGCCTTGGGAATACTGGTCGCCTTGTTCACGGTCACGACATTGCCATTTCCATCGGCTTGTGTGCACGGGAAGGCGCCGAAACCGTAAAGATACGGTGTCTTAAGGTACATTCGAGGATAGGCTCGGCCCATGAAATCGCCGTCCACGGTAGGGACATCGTAATAGAGTCCAGTCACCATCGGACGTAGGGCGTTCATGCCCCCTATCTCTAGCGCAATTTGAGCCCCCATCTTGACCGAAGGGAACATCTCCAGCATGCAGTCGGTGGCATCGATGCCTTCAGTGCCACTGGGCGTCCTCTCAAGTGTGACGGTCGGTGCTCCATAGCTGATGTTACCGAGGATCCATTCCTCATCGTCGAGCGCCTCGACATCGACGACAGACATACGACCGCCTTTCTTGATGGCATCACGAGCGGCCATGTAAATCATGTAACCAGGCCCGCCTCCTCCACATGCCAGAACAGATGCTCCGGTAGCAAGGAACTCGCAATCTATCTCGGAGATCCACCATCTTCCTGCATCGTCGACCTCGGGTCGATACTCAGCTATGTTCACTCCAGCAGATGGGCTAACGAGGAAGTCTTTGCGATCTTTGGCCAGATTTTCTTCCTGGGCAGCTTTACTAGATGATGGCAATTCGTTCTCGCTTTGCACGAGATCCGATGAGAGGAGGGTTTTGAGAAGCGACTTGCTTGACAGCGGTCCTGCCGCCTTCACGATCAGGCGAGTGGCCCTGATGAGTACGTACTGCAGTGGCAAATTGTCAATCTCGGTGATCTTAATCTATGGACAAGAACGATGCAGTCAGCAAATGCGGCATGCGTAGGATTGGTGTTTAAAGCTGCTTCCATGGCTCATTGACGTTCTGCTCACCTTTGCTGGATCGGCGCCCGCGTCTATCGCTCTTTGCTCAGCCTCACGGCAGACTTCTCGCACAACCTCGTCTTCGTTGACGCCCTCAAGCACTTTCACGACGTCGACTTGGCCAGAGACCTTTGCAATCGCAGCACCAACGGCATTTGCACAATCGAACATACGAGGGCGGATGATCTCTTTGACTCCTCTGAGATCGTCCATCTGCGCTATACTGCCACCACCTACCATAATACAGATGCAGTCATCAGCAGAAAGCTTCATGGAATCGATCGCGTTCTCCAGCAAAGTATTGATGCGAGATCTTGCCTTCTCCAGTACCGTCTTCGGAACGTCTTTGACCTTGGAAGCTTCACCAATCGCTTCCTTTCCAGACGCTACTACGATGTCTGTTACAGTGAGTGTGCCGCCACCGAAGACCAATGATTTCTGAAGCAATTCGTGGCCCACACTTTCCGGGCCAACGACAACTTCCTCTCCGTGGCATTCTACTTTGGTGCCGCCGCCTAGTGCGATGGAATGGACTTCTGGCATGGGGAACATACACCTGACATTCCCGATCTCTACCCAGGTCCCAGCTTGTCTAGGAAATCCGGAAGGGAGAAGTGCGCATATATCGCACGTCGTCCCGCCAACATCGACAACTATCACTTGGGCATCTGACTTGCGGCCTTGAGCAGTGTCGAGGCCACTCAAGTAAGCCGCACCTGTCATTGAATTTGTGGGACCTGAATTGAACGTCTTGATTGGTGTCTTTTCTGCTGCGTCTGCATCGATGATGGTTCCGTCATTCTGCGTCAAGAACAATGGACAGGACAGTCCTAAAGCGATCATCGCCTGCTTGAAGCCCCGAATGGTCTTCCTGGCGAATTTCAGGATCGAAGTATTGATGATAGTCGCATTTTCTCGCTCAAGAAACCCGAGCTGGCCTATGTCTCGTGAGAGGACAATGTCTGCTTCTGGAAGCTCTTCGTGGATGAGCTGGCCAACCTTTATTTCCTGCCGACCCCCCATATCCAGCGGCGAAAAGACACCACATACGGCTATGTCAGTGATGCCCTTGGCTCTGATGCGTTTGCACTCTTCCCGGATCTGGTCCTCATCGATTGGCATGATCTCCCTGGTATCGAATTCTAGGCCTCCATCAAGAAATGCTGTGTGGCCCATCATGATACGTTTTAGCACGGGCGGGAAATCTAGGAATGATGGATTCTCCTTCGTATATGGTCCACAAAGACGCAACACAGCGACTCGTCGAAGGCTCTCCGAATCTGCCTGAACCACGGCATTGATGAAATGGGTCGTCCCGACCATGACTGCGGAGATGCTCTCTCGCGATAATCCTTCACATTGTGACATGGCGCCATTGATCGCTTTCGCTATGCCTTCCGTGACATTTGGGGTTGTTGGTGTCTTGAAGGCGCTGCGAATACCTCTATGTGACTCATTTACTTCTTCTGGGTTGAGGATCACGCAGTCGGTGTTAGTTCCACCTACATCGACTCCGATACGAAATGTCTTCTTGACTGCCATTGTCCAGGTAAGTGAGGTCCAGTCGCGCGCCGCTTCAGAGCCGTGCAGTCTGGTGAGTACAATTTCCAAGGTTGACACGAACTCCTATACAATGCTTCTTAGATGTTCTCACAGCTTCGGACCGTCGGTATCGTGGCAGAGTCGGCCGAAACTGTATACTTTGGCCGTGACATGGGTAGCACGGCAGCCCTGCATGGACAAAAGATAGTCACGACTACCGAATGCGGAGAGCTTCGAGAATCGATCCTATACATGCATGGCACGCTATCGCCAGGAAGCTATCACGACTACCGAGTACATGTACATGGCGCTTTTAGGCGTCGGGCGATAAGGCGATTCCAACAATAGCCTTAAACACTGGCGATGCCCAGTCCTACCGAATTCCATGTTCACGTTCAATAATCGATCATGAAAGGGCTTTTGCAAAAGATTGACAACTGGCTTCGACTCCCCGAAAATGAACAGGGCAACCGATGGTGCAATGAAGACACTCTGCCCGTTCCGCCAGAACGACAAGTATGGGGTCCTCTCCAGTTCATGGAACTGTGGTTCATCATCTGGATGAACCTCAGCAGCTATCAAGTCGGATCTTCATTGATGGCCTCCGGCCTGGTGTACTGGCAGGCGATCTTGGTCATTGTTATCGGCAACGGCCTGGCTGCTACTTTCGCGGTCGTGAATTCTGTCTCTGGAGCTTCGTCACATCTCGGCTTCCCGATTGTCTCGCGTTCGGTATGGGGCATGTGGGGCAGCTATTTCCCAATCCTCAACAGGTACGAGAATGATAGAGTGAAGGTTCAACATCTGCTGACTAGGCAGGATACTGCTGTCATTGGTGTGGTACGGAGTACAAGCTGTGCTCGGAGGCAAGATGTTGTACGTCTGCTTGCGGAGCATCTGGCCAAACATTGAGCATGGCATCCCGAACCATTTGTCTGCAAATATCGGACTCACAAGCGCTCAGTTCGTATGCTATTTCCTTTTCAACGTGCTCACTTGTGTGTTCATCTGGATTCGCCCACATAAAGTTCGACCTTGGTTCCACTATACGGCTGTGATCATCCTGGTCTCTTTATTCATCCTGCTCGGCTGGGCGGTCGGCACGAGCAAAGGCTGGGGCCCGATCATCAAAGCCAAAGGTACCATTTCGCATGCTGAGCTCGGCTGGACTATGAGTGCTGGAATAATGAGCGTAATCGGAGGTATCTCAGCAGGTATTCTCAACCAGAACGACTTCACCCGGTTTGCGAAGAAGATTTCTCATGTTACTTGGCCACAAGCTTTTTCGTTCTTCATCGCCAGCAACATCACCTCGATCATTGGTGTAGTTGTCACGGCGGCTACGCAAGAAGGTAAATTCACGTCCTGCAAATTTCAATCAATTCGACTGATCGAAGTTTGCAGAATACGGCCACGGAAAAGCTTTGTGGGATCCAACTATGTTGTTCATGGCGATTCAGGACCAACATGGCTCCCGAGGCCGAGCAGCTGCCTTTTTCTTGGGCCTAGTATTCATTATATCGCAACTAGGAATCAACGTGGTCGGCAACGTCCTAGCAGGTGGTCTCGATGTGGCTGCTGTGCTGCCAAGGTACATAAACCTCAGGCGTGGCGCATACACTATTGCAATCCTTTCCGTGCTACCAAACCCATGGCAACAGCTCGCTTCAGGATCTACCTTTTTGGCCGTTCTGTCAGCATACGCTGTGTTCCTGGGGCCGATGGTCGGGCTTCTGTGCGTACACTTTTATGTGATACAGAAGCGGCGATTTCATTACCCTGATCTCTACACGGGGTCGAAAAAGTCTATATATTGGTATACGTGGGGAGTGAATTGGCGTACGGTGAGTTTGTAGGCGCAAACTTCAGTAGCCCTTCTTACATTTGCTAACTCCGAGCCTCCATCTAGGTCATTGTCTGGATCCTTGCTATCATTCCCAGTTTTCCTGGATTCGTCAACGATGCGAACCCGTCGCTACCAGTACCACTTGGTCTGACACACGTCTACAGCTTGAGTTTCATACTTGGATTCTTCATCGCGGTCGTACTTTCGATACTGCTGAATTGGATCTTTCCTGCGAACTATCCAGACAAGACCGATCTGGAACGGGAGCAAGAACTGTATGGCAATGATATTACCTTCGATTATGAACGACAAGCGAGACATTCGAGAGAGTCAAGCAATGATGACAAGAGTGGCACGCGAACAGAGATTACCAAGGTAGATGCGTGATCGATGTGTCTGTATCGAGATTCGAAACGAACCAAAGGCCTTTCAAAACGAATCTCCCTGAACTTGAAGCCAGATTTTCTCTCAATTTGCATGACTTAGACGAGAATGATGTGAGCTGCGTTCAGAACCGAGATCACTGTGAGCGCCTCAGGTTCGTGGCTGTCGGTGTATACTGTGTCAACAAGGTTCGTCGCATGTTTCGGCAGTGCATTGTTCACAGCAACATCCTTGAAGTCTTGGCATAGTATCACGAGTTTAATGCACGACAAGCCTCTCATTGGGGCTGACCATTGTCCAAAGTTCCCGATCGACAAGGAAATACTCGTAATGTCGCGTCGCGCCAAAAATGGCGATCAACACTCTACAGAGCTTCACACATCTTTTGAAACAACCAAATCCACCATCATTGAATCCTCACGACTCTTGCAATAGTTTCAAGAACAGCATAAGACGTCAAGATGCCTCCAACGACTACAGCTCCTATTCAACCTTTCCGACCAAAGTCACTCTCTATTGTCATCGCACCGTCTGTCCCTAAAGCTCCGCAGTCAGCTTCAAAACCAGCAACGCCTACCGCTCCAACCTCCCCCAAGAATCCTTCGGCAGCTTTTCAATAGTTCGGACATACATGTGAGATGTAGCCAATGGAATCGACAACGCACGTAGCTGACTGAGAGTGCAGAAATCACACGATGCAGTTCACCAAGATCGTTGCTCTCTTCGCGGCCAGCGGTGCCACTGCGATGCCACTGCCACAGCTTCCCGGCCTCAGCGGTGGAGGACTCGGCGGTGTGACAAGTCTTTTGTCCCCTGTTACTGGTCTTACTAGTGCTCTGCCTTTGGGAAGCTTGACTGGAATCTTGCCGGTGAAGAAGGAGTAGGAAGGACAGTCTTACCCGAAGGGATGCTTTGATACCTTTTCTTGCTTATGATGGGATACCAAAGGCGCGAGCCTGTATGTTAGGAGATACATGATACTCACATTCATGTCGTCCTTGCTGTATCATTCTCACTCTTCGTTCCTGTTGCTATACTTACGATCCCAAGCTGTTCATCCTTGCCAACTTCCAGAACACGTGCCGGCAGCTTCCATGATGCCTGCAAGTCAACCCATAGCTGTGAGAACACTCCTTTGCCCGCGATGTTGTTGCTCGAGAAGCACACCTCAGCGCGTGAATTGGTTCAGCAGTTCATCGCACAGTGTGTATTCATTTGCTTTGCTCGAACCTCAATCATGCGACTTGTGCAGACAACTACGGCCTTACTCACCATTTGCGGCATTTCGAGCGCTGTGCCAACACTGAGAACAGGTCGTTCAAAGCTCGGAGTACGAAATGATCAACCCCAAAGCTGGCACGAGCACTCCAGCACAGGCCGCTTGCCCAAAGACTGGCTCCCAGAAGATCAGCAGGCGAGCTTCGGTCCTGTTGATCCTATCTTGACACCGCAAGAGGTTCTTCCTGAGAATTTCTGGCCTGATGCAACGATATGGAAGCTGGACAATGGTGGAAAATGTGGCACGGGAGTTAGAAACTGCAACACGTGCTCGGGCAGAATGGTCAAGAGTGATAGCCAACACGCCGTTGGCGATGCGAGTCTGGTTGCGGACAAACAAGGCCTATGTGTGAAGGTTAGTATACCACTCGCGGCTAGTATGTCGCTGGAGAACCAGATGGTACTGACGATGTTCATCAGCCGAGTAGTCTTGCGGGTTGTCCGTGCACTTTCTGATGTTACGAGAGACTGATTGTGTGTTTGGTTGTTTGACTCATTGATGAGTGACGTTTTGACAAGTGAATGTACAGTAGCAGAAGCAAAGGAAAGAACCGTGTTGTCCCTTTCTCGAGCACGGCCGCAGATGCCAATAAGGAAGCCCGCATCTACCAGCGGCTAAAACTCAAACTTCTTAAACATTATTAACAGCCGTCTAGTCGCTATGTATTTGTGCCTCTGTTCGTATAACACTTAATAACATTGTATTTCTTTCTATAAATTATACAAGCAATACCCTAAGGAATAGTATATACAAATATCTCTATAAATAGCCTATAAATAGGTATATAAAGTCCTAAAACTATTACCTAATTAGATTACCTATAAATTAATAATATAAATAACCTGCGAACGAACTAGCGAATTAGCTATAAATAGGTAGAGAGACCTACTTTATAATATAGAGAAAGATATATATAAATAGTACTATAAATAATCTATAAATAGGTCTATTATACTCTAATCTACTACTACTATTACTACTACTACTATACGTCTATTAAACCTATATATAGGCTATAAACACCTCTATAATTAGGCTATAAATAGTTCTATAACTAGGCTATAAATACTTCTATACTAAAAAGAAAGATTAAGTAGGTAAATAAACTAGCTAATAAATATTATATAACTAGGCTATAAATACTTCTATAGTAAAAAGAATAATTACCTAAGTAAATAAATTAGTAAAAATAGTATATAAACTTTACGTATTTAATAATAGAGGTTTATATATAATAGATATACTAGAGTTTAAACCTAGAACCTTTATATTCTTAGTATATATACTATAGACGTATCTACTAGACGTATCTATTATACGACCTACGTATTAAATAAGGTATTATACTATTAGACTATATACTCTATAATTTAATAAAGATACTAGTAATAGGTTTATTAATAAAAGCTTAAGGCCTAAATTATAGAAGTAGGTATAAATAGTATAATAAATAGTATAATAATTATATACTAAGTAGTATATCTAGGTTAAAGAGAGTACTAAAAAGTAGATTAAGGTTCTAAGAATTATATAGCGCTTCTAACTACTAGTAAAGAGCCTTTTATAAAGACTTTTATAGCTATAAATAGTACTATAAATAACCTATAAATAGAAGCGCTATATAATCCTTTATAAAGCCGGATTTCTAAGATAAAGATTTCTAAAGTAATTAAAAGTAGTCTCTTAATTACTAATAGCGCTAATATAGTATAATACTACTAAAAAAATTTAAATAATATACTTAGAAGAAGAGCTTTTAATTAATCTACTTTATAAGTTAATTAGGAAAGTAGTTATTAAGATATAGACTTTACTATCGCTCGACTTTATATTAGAAATTTACTCTAGTAACTCTTACTCCTAGCTAGATTATTACTTAGGAGTACTATTATACTAAACTATATACTAAACTATACTTAAATAATAGCCTATAGCTAGGCAAATATTAGACCTATATACTAATATAGCCTAGAGGTAAATATTAGCTACTTCTATAAAGTATTTACTTATTACTATTATATAGAGCTTTCTATAAAAACCTTCGCTAACGGAGCTATAAATAGTACTATAAACGACCTATAAATATCTTTATTATAGACTTCTTTACTATAAACTCGTCTCTTTAATAAAGTTATAAATATTAAGATTAGAACGTATTAAAAGACTTCTATCTATAATACGCTAGTATATAGCGTATTGTCTAGAGCAACTACCGCTATAGATAAGTATTTAAGAAACAATTTTAAATAATAATATTAAATAGCAATTTAATAGTACTATAAACGTACTATAAACAAACTTACTACTATTTTTCTTCCTACTATTCTTTATTATCTAATCCTTTATATAGAAGCTTACTAGCCTATTTATAAAGGTATTTGTTTACTAGATTAGGCTACTAGTCTTTACCTACTAATAGCTTTACTATTTCTTATAGGCTATCTTTACTATATATAAGAAAATAAGCTTTTATTATATTATATAGGTTACGATATACCTAGCTATAGACTCTTTTATTATTTATATTATCTATTATAGATCTAGGTATAAGTATACTAGCGTTAGTATTATTATAATAGAACTACTAGATCTAGAGTAGATAGGTTTAATAGTACTAGTAAAGAGTCTTTTATAGTAAGTATTTCTCTAAGTCGAAGTCTATATAGTTACGCTATATTAGAGCTACTAGCTCTAGTAAGTAAGCAATTCCTCGCTACTAAAACCTAGACTTCTATAGATAGTAGTATAGTATAAAAGAAATACTACTAATAGTCTAGAGCCTATTTTTCTACTTCTAGATATAATAGAAGTTCTATATATAGATAAAGTCTATAGTATTCTTCTATAAAAGCAGTATATAGATAAATAGTATAGTAATCTAATTACTTTTCCTTCTATATATTAGTAGTTTGTTTATATAGTCGTTTATAAGATATATATATACCTTTCTTTTATATAATCTTTATCTATATTAAGCTCTTAGAGATACTAGCGCTAGCTATAAGTAGTTATAAATAACTACTTCTACTAGCTCTTAATACGTTAATTTATCTTACTTATACTATAGTAAAAGTAATTGTCCTAGATAATAGGCTTTTTAGTATCTATTAGTAGTACGTTTATATAGTTATTTATATAAAGGTATACTTCTAGGCTAGTATATATCTACTTACGTAAGGTTAAATAGGTATCTACTATATACTAAGTCTCTACGCTATAGTTAGTCTAAATAATCTTTAGGCTAACTATTATATATTAGCGTTTATAGCTTATTTATAGTATTAATCTTATATATATTATACTACTATATAAGACATTTTCTATATATTAGGCCTAAATAGATACTTAGAAGTAGCTAGATACTCTAATATAGAACTATATAATATATCTCGAAAAGACGTTAATATAGGTATAGACCTAGAACCTCTAATACTCTATCTTATAGTATATATCTATAGAAAGAGTATAGTTTAGCCTATCTACTTATTTTACCTCTAGGAAGTAATATTATTACTACTATAGTACTCTTATCTTAACTACTTCTAGGTTTAGAGAAATTAATACTTTATATAGCCTATTATAGCTTATAATATTATATCTTTGCTATAGATTAACGTATAATAGCCTTCGCTTATAATACGTTATATAGCTACTATCTAACTCCTTCTATAATACTTTAAGAATATATTCTCTAGCTTACTTTCTTTTATAAGCTTCTACTCTTTTAAGAAGGCTTATTTCTTTATAGATTCTAGCGATTCGCTAGGAGCTAATATTAAATCTATTATAGTCGAGTATATTAGTAGTTTTCTTATCTATAAGACGTAGGAAATAGAAAGTATAAGTAATACGTTAGCGTAGAAGAAGCGTATCTTCTATAGGTAGATATATTATCTATTATAATAGATCCTAATCGAGAATGTAGTAGTAGAGAGTTCTACTACTAATATTAATACTATAGGCCTTAGTAAGCGTACTAATAATGCTAGCGTATATAGCTCTAGAGTATATAAGGATCTTAATAATACTTTAATATTTCTCTAGTAGAGGTAGACGCCTAGTTATTTAGCCTAATATAGTAGTAAATAGGTAGTAAATAGAGTAGTAGATAGAGTAGTAGATAAAGTAGTAGATATATAATAATAAGAAAGATAGTAGGTAGTATAGTTATTTATAGCCTAATTATAGCCTTATTTAAGTAGATCTCTATAAGTCTAGCTTTCTAAGTAATAATAAGACAATATCTATTTAGCTATTATTATTATATTAATTACTTTTACTAGCGCTAAACGCTAGAAAGTATCTTAATCGACTTAACTTAGCTAGACTAAGCTAGCTAGACTATATTTAGAGTTAAAGCTATAGTTTAGGTAAAGCTAGCTTTCTTACGTATTTGCGCTATTATTACGCAACTATTTCTCTATACTTTATCTCTATATTATAGGAGCTTATTTTATATATCTAGAGCTTTTATTTATACTACTTAGTATATTTATATATAGTATAGTTAATAAGTTATAGATATAGAAAAAAAGTAGCTTTCTAAAGCTATACTAATAAAGCTAAAGTAGCCTTCTATATAGCTATATCTACGCTAATCTTAGTAGTATAAAGCTATTTTTATAGGCTTTAATATACCTACTTAATTATTACTATATTCTACTACTATACTAACTATATCTATTTTAAAATATATAACTCGACGCTATAATTATTTTAGTATAAAAATTAATATAATATAATTGCTTAGTAGAGTATAGTAATTCGATAAAGTATTATAGAAAAACGCTAAGATACTATATTAATATAATAGGCCTCTTATAGACGTTCTACTAATATTACTATAAACGCTAGCTTAAACGCTATATAAATAGCGTATATCTAGTAGCTAAATACCTCTATTGCTAACTAAAGATAGTACTAGTAGTATCTTACTATCTACTATAGTCTATCGAAGCGTACTTATAGTAAGCGCTAGTATAAACGCTATATAAATAGCGTACGCCTAGCTACTAAATACCTCTATTATAAACTAAAGATAGTAGTAGATATTTTACTATCTACTATAGTCTATTTAAGCGTACTTATAGCGAACGCTAGCGCAAGCGCTATATAAATACTATATTACTAATTAGAGTAACTTATATATAAATAGAAGAAATACCTAGCTATAGCTTCTTAAAAATTCAAAATCTAGAAAGATAGAAGATATACTTCTATAAGCGCAAGTCTATATCTATTTCTACTATATATCGATAGTTTAATCGTATAAATACCTACGCGAATATACTATAAATACGTATTATTAATATATTAGATAGTAATAACTAGCCTATAGTATTCTATTTAGTAAAAAGTTTTAACTATACTAAAATACTTGCCTTATATATATTCTATAACGTATATAGCGCTATAAACTCTAACGCTCCTTAAGGATCCTTTATACGCGAGTCTTTAACTATACTAAACGCTACTATAAACGCTACTATAAACGCTATTATAAACGCTACTATAAACGCTACTACTAACACTACTATAAACACTACTACTAATACTCTATCGAATTAGCTCTATAGATATACGCTATTTAATTCTATAAATAGGCTAAATTAGTCTACGAATAATAGTATAAACGATAGTATAAACGCTAGCGACTTCTCTTCGATTATAAATAAAGTAGAAGCCTATTATAAAGGGCCTATATATAGTATCTATTTTATAGGTAGTAGATAGCTCTTATTATACTAGCTAATAGCTCTAAAATCTATAACTTCGAATTTACTAAGAAGTAAGAAGGTTAATATAACGCCTACTATACTTATAATCTAATATAATACTATAGTATTTACTTAATATATAAAGGTAGAGCGTAATAGATACTACAAATATTAAGAGCTAATAGAATATATACTAGCTATAGTAGATAGTTAGAATAAGGTTAAGTTTATAAACTATAATATAAGTCTTCTAGCTTTTCTAATTTACTACTTACTAAATAAATTTAATCTAAAGTCTATTCTAGACTACTATAATTATAAGTTAATTACTAGATACTATAATAACTTCTATAAGACTTTATAATTTAGCCTCTTCTTAATTAGTCTAAAGGCTCTTAAGAAACGTATATTAGTAGATAAGCTAGTACTATTTAGTAAGACTATAAGAAAGAAGAAGCCTCCTTAGTATTATTTTATAATTACTATATTCTAGATAGATAGGAAGTCTATAACTAATAAGAGGAAGTATATATTAGCGCTTTATATAGTAATACTAATAATAAAGAGAATAATAATAGCTCTACTAGTAGATAATAATAATCTCTTTATTATAAATAATAAAGCAAATAGTACTATAATTTTCTCTATAATTATAAAAAAGGAGCTTTTAGATATACTACTAAAGTAGTAGCTAAAGGAGGCTAGCTTATAGTACTCTTAAACTATTAATCTATATAAGATCTCTAAGATATTAGACTTAATAAATAAAGGTATATTAAGCGTAAATATAAGTACAAATATAGGTATAAATACTAGTATAATTACTAGTATAATTATACTAGGTAGTATAGTTATATAAAGTATTAAGCTAGGAGATTCTATATTATAAGTTATAACTACCTCTATAAGTAAGTAGTAAATATAGTAATTGCTCGAGCTAGAGCTAGAGAATAATATAGAGCTAGATATATAGGTAATAGTATTAAAAATACTTAGAAGTAGGAAGAAGATACCTAAAGCTATAGAGAGTATAAATATAACTATAAATAAACTATAAATAATTAGAAAGAGAAAGCGTAGTAGTAATAGTAAATTTTCTACTACTTCTAAGAAGTAATTATAGAAGAAGTTATAGAACTATTTATAGCCTACTTATAGAAGTATTTATATCCTTTATTATTCTCTAAATTCTCTTTTTATTTACTTACCTCTAGATCTTAATTAAATATAATATCCTAGTACTTAATCGACTAGTAGCTATTTAAAATTAATAGATACTATACTATAGCTAACTTAGAGCTTTAGTCTACTCTTTAGTATCTTCTCTAACCTAAATCTACTACTTAAGGTATATTTATTATACTATTTATACCTAATACTACCTATAGATAGCTACGCTATAGATAATCTTACTACTATAGAAAGCCGAGTTTAACTATTAGAGCTTTAATCTACTTTTTAGTACCTTCTCTAACCTAAATCTACTACTCGAGGTATATTTATTATACTATTTATACCTAATACTACCTATAGATAGCTACACTATAGATAATCTTACTATCTAGTTAAAAGCCGAGTTAGCTATTAGAG